>OU974073.1:6432247-6789747 GCA_918843875.1 Diadumene lineata
TTGAATTTCACAGGTTCGACTGCGCATGGTCAGTTAGTAAAACCACTGAAATGATCACATCGATCCGGTACCGTGTAAATGGACCACTATTTAGACCGTTTTACCTGTGATATAGACGACTTTTGAAATGGTTAAAAATCTTATACCTTGTTACCCGCGATGTGACCTAAAATGTGAATCTAGCTTCCAGACTCTCGAGTCATCAATTGATGGACTGAAGATCAAGTAAATCCTTTAAGGAGGGGGACATTGGGGAGTCTCGAACACCACAACACCGCAAAAAATCGATATTGAACACCGCAAAACCTCAAAAACATTGAACAAAATACCGTCGCCGCATTTTTTCATGAGTCGAGTGAAAAAAAAAAACATTTTGGTTGGATTAAAATTGCAACACCGAAAAAAGTTTTAATTTCACCGTACACCGCACGTAAATTAACTTAAATATCGCACATCGCGAGGTTTTGCATCACCGCAATACCGCAATTTTTCAGCCTCGTTCACCGTAATACCGCACTAAAATAAAAACAACACCGCAAACCCCAATGTCCCCCTCTTTTTTTACGCTTAAAAGCGTACTCTGAAGTGTATCCGACACATCACAGTCTAATGAAAAGCAACCTTCAAAGATGAAAAAAATATGAGTGATTTTTTTCTAGTTTTGCAACTATCCGAAAATGGAATTAAATGTCCTTTTTATTTTTAGTATGGTCTTGTTTGATATATTGATTTTTTGTGCTTTTAATACCAACACAAAGAATCGGACAAATTATAATTTAGACTAAATAAATATTAGAAATTTATGAATTGATTGAAATCTACATTTAAATCTGTATTTAGGGTTAGGTTTTAAATAAGGTTTGGAACTTAGATTTTTTGCGTTTTACTAGATATGAAGGTCCATTAACACCTTAACGGTAATTTTCAAGCGGGGGATGCTTGTAATCCCTTCCACACATTCGTAATTCCCCCTAGACTTTTGCAATTCTCTACAAGACGATTGAATAAAAGATCCCACCTGCTCGGGATGTTTTGTTGTCTGTTTTTTTTTTTTTTTTTTTTTTTTTTTTTTTTTTTTTTTTTTTTTTCGATTAACTGCAAATGCATTGTATTTAGCTTCATTATTCCTTGAACTTGTTTCCACCTGTGTCACGTTCTCAAAGTTGTATTATTTATTATTGGCAGTGTTATTTTGCCATTTAATTCTCGGCATAAAAACTCGACTTGGCTAGAAATGCAGATATCATGCGGCAAGATTCTTATAAAGTTTCTTATATTAAAAATCATTAAGAATTTGAGACCATAATTCAAGAGAGCACCTTAAAATGAATAAATAATAATGATGGTGATGATGATGATAATAATTAATTTCTTATTAAGCGCATCCCAGGATATCCCGATGCTCTTTACAATAATTATATTTATAAATAGTAAAATGAGAATAACTGTGAGTTAAAAAGAACTACTCAATATGAAAATTTTAAAATCGTAAAAATATCAGTCTTCACGATCAGAAGAGATAAGTCTTGAGCTTTGACTTGAAGACGTCCAAAGATGGCGAAGAACGTACTTCAAGTGGTATTTTATTCCATAATCCAGGAGCGCATACACTAAAAGCCCTGCTACCATAGCTGTCAGTTCTAAACCTTGATTCTACTAAACGTACGAGCGAAGCGATCGTCCTGGCTTATTCAAATGTAGAAGATCTGTCAGGTATTTTGGAGCCATGTGGTTGACAGATTTGAAGGTCAAGAGTGGTAGTTTATGAATGATGCGTTTAGATACTGGCAGCCCCAGTGTCCTTCCAAAACATTTTTCCTTCATAAATTCAATATAGCAAAAAGTCATCTAGCAAATTAACTAAAATAGCATAGTAATGATGTTTATCTTTGTGTTTTCGTTATGTGAAGATGTTTTTTTAATGAATTATGCTTTGTTTTTGAAGACTAGAACCCAGTCCCTTTTTCCATATGAAACCGGCCAATTCGACAACTAGGTTGCAGGTGCACAATTCAATTCATTGCACACTAAATCAGTCGGTAATAATTCAACCAAAAAATGTGCTATATTAAAACTACAATTAAGTGCTATAGAGTAAGTCATTTTTTAATTATATAATTGTGTGAACTTTAAAATTACGGCATGAAACCATATTCAGGTGCTTTGCAGTGGTGGTCGAACATATAGTGTTTTGCTCACAGGCTCGAAGTGGCGAAACCTATGACGAAAATAATGCGTACTTTCATTTGTAATTTTTTTTGGAACTAATTTTGCATTGTCTTTTGAAATGCATTTGCCTGATGAAGATATATAAAAAGCGTTTATGTCCTATAGCTAGTTTGAAGACAAGAGGAGGCGACATATAAAGGGGTACTTACCAAAAGAATGCACAAGAGTCATACTAATCATTTTGAAGACTAATTTTTAAAAATGTGTATGAGAAGTATTTCATTTTTTAGTTTTTTACAAATATTGATGACGTCATAAGCACAACATAGGCCGTGATCACATACATTTCTTTGTAACTATGAAGTAAAATATTGTCAACATAATCAATCCTAAGAAAGGAAAATTGATCAGAATATGAATCTTTTGAAAACACTTAACAAAACACTGTGTTTATAAATTTTTTAGTGCAATCAGAACAGAATAATTTACAAAACAAAATGGTAAAAATGTATGGACCATGTGTGTGATTTGTGTGTATGACGTCATCAAAATGTCATGCATGAATAAACACATACATTACGTGCAAGTACCCCTATAGCTTATTGTTAGGTAGTTATACAGTTTGTTTGATAACTTTGATAAAATATAAGTGGAGCGAAGTAAGCTATAATAGGGTGTCCACTGTGTGAATTGTCCGGCTTTGTAAGGGTATTTTGAAGGTTTGCATATTCTTATGAAATGAATAAACACAACACAGAGTGAATCATCTTTTTGTATCAGATAGAAATAAAATGAAACAGAAATCATAATTAGCTCACTGCAGTCACACTGAACTGCATACCGATCCAACTTAGCCCGGAAATATTTTGCACTTACTTGTTCGCATAAGAGAAAAGTTTGACCAAATCTTGATTGAGAACTTAATTAACACTAACTCGTTCAAAAATAACCTTAAATATTCAGAGAACTAGTATTTAATACACAGTGAAAAATTAATGATCAATTCACAACTGCTGCATCAAATGGTGGAACCTCGAAAACCCTGCAGAAATTATGAGAAAATTTCATCGCTTGCTCAGCAAATATTAATTGCCTAACAGAAAATATTCATAATTTTGTAATCTTGAAAAGGTAAATAAATGATTGTAATTGAAATATACACAGATTTGACCTTGTGAACGTGTTTGGCAGTTCGTGCTGACCACACTTTCATGATTACCTTCGTACTCAAATAAACAACCAACTCATAGCAAATATTTTCTTTAAAAAGCAAAATACGAGAGTGTCACTGCTATTGTAGCAAAACATTATTCAATAGTTTAGATAAGATGAACTATGTCGGCATTGTTTTTTTTTCCTTTTTACCAAAGAAACTTTCTTAAGATTTGTTCCGTCACCGTTTTAGTTTGACAATGATCGAGCTAAATCTATGTATATACGCAAGCATTTATTGATGACATCTTAAAAATCAATTTAAATGAGGACATGTACAAATGAGTGCTAATTGAGGGCATTTAGCAATTTGATGGTATTTGATAGTTGGAATAGGCCAGTGAGCAGTCTATTCTATAACAATTATGATGGCACTACTTTATTTTTGTGTTAATGTTGTTTACTTTTTCCCAAACTAATTGACGACATGAAATACATTAATTTATTCCTTATATACACAATAATCAAATATTTTTGCAGTAAACAGCATACGAGTAGTCGAATATTTACAATAAAGTCAAAGTCAGAGATGCGGTATTATACAAAACTGCTATTTATCGCTAGGCTGTAGCCACATGTTCCTATATGGCGCCTATTTGTAGCCTTATGCGATAATGCTTTCATGATGTCCAAAGCAGTTGGGTGTGTCTTCATTGAAACTTGTCTAATTAAGTGTTCATCAATTATCAGAACATCTTTTATAGTGAATGTTTGAATGTTATCTGTAGTTTAAAGCCTGTTAGGAGAGCATTTTCGGTTGTACTTATTTTGAATAACTGCAATGTTTCTGTTGGTCATCAACGCAACTTCAAGAAACTGCTTACCTTCTGCACGATGAGAAAAATAAGTTTTTTAAATCAGTTCGTATTTGATTGTTCATCAACCCATACAGAAACGGATTTATAAGCGAGTTTAGTCCATTCATAATGAACGATATAGCAAAAGCACTTGGAGGCACAGCATCGGGATTTATAGCATAGACAACTCTCACAATAAACGATGGACTACAAAAAACAACAAATGAAGCAAATAACAGCACGACGATGAATAATTTCAAGTCTCTTTTGAGTGCTGGAGGTTTCGTAGGAGATTTTCTCTCTTCAATTTTTCCATTATTTCGATCAGGTTTTAGTTTTTCGTTGTTTCGCCATTCATTTTTGCTACTTCGAGATTCTGTTTCATTTTCTCCGTTTAAAACTTGCAAATGTTTTTCATTTTCGATTTCCAGTTTAGTCGGATCTCGGCATTTTAGTGGACTCAAAGTTTGTATTCGATCAAAGTTTGGTTTTTCGTTGTTTCGCCGTTCATTTATGCTACTTCGAGATTCTGTTTCATTTTCTCCGTCTAGAACTTGCAAATGTTCTTCATCGATTTTCATTTTAGCCGAGTTTAAGCATTTTAGTGGATTTGAAGTTTGAAAATCTTTTGAATACTGTCGACTGATGTTCCTAGGAATACTTTTGGGACCATGAAATTGAACTCCCACCGCAATTTGTTGGAGAATTGTATTTTCATCTTTACTTTTAACGTTCATTTCGCTAGTGCCATTCAGTGGATGTTGATGTGCTCCGGACTGCAGGGTTTCCATAGTACAGTTATCCTCTGACAAATGCAGGTCAAAAACTGAGGTTCTTGTATTCGCAAACCTTGAGTTGTTATCAGAAGTTGGATCGAGTTTTTTTAAATCAAAACTTACTCGCGAATGTGATGAGCGAGCTTCAAAATCATTTCTGGCTTGTCTTTGACGCAACATGGGGCCCGAATTGGTTGGTTTAGCATTCAAAGCCTTGCCTTTTTCCTGTAGTACTTGTGTCTTGCGCTTTCGAGCCTTGAAAACCATAGCACTGATCACAAACACTGAGAAATTTATAATTATCGGTAAAGCATACGAAAAAACAAACATGACGAGCATATTGTATGGGTGTTCGTGTGAGTCTAACGTGCACCAGCACTGTTCATCGAGGACTTTGTACTCTCCCCATCCGACCAAAGGCGTGCACGCAACAGCAAGGGAGAATAACCAAGCACCGAGGCACATCTTGTTTACTCTGGACTTGTAAATATAAACGCGGTACTTCAAAGGTCGAATTACACCGAAACCACGACAAACTGTCAAAATTGTCATCAGATAGATGGAAGTGTTGTGTGTCAACCGATTTGAAAACGCGGTCAGTTGACATAAATAAGAGCTTGCCAAAGGACTGCGGGCCAACACTACAAAACCAAATGGAATAGCTGTAAATGACACAAAAAAGTCTGCGATAGTCAACTGAAGAATCAATGTGCTCCCAACTGAGAGTCGACGGAGTTTACGAACCAATACGTAAATGATTGATCCGTTCATAAAAGAAATCGAAATAAGCATGGATAATATGAATACCCATTTAGTGTTGGACTTGGGACAGCTGGCGTGAATAGCCCATGGTTTATAACCACTAGTTATGTTGTTTGACATGATGGTGCTTTAGAGCTCTCAACCAGCGTATGATGAACTTTTTGATGATTTTTGATCATTTAAATATGACGATGGGGGATTAGTTAGCTAGGGTAAACAGGATGGAAAGTAAAATTTTGAAATCCATACCAACTTATTTCCTCAAAGGTGTCGAGCATAGAAATAAGCATCGTGAATGATACTCAATTAAACAATGCGGTACGTGCTGGCTGGACATCCCAAAATAGCCAAAGCGATGTTTTCTGATGTTTTTGTCCTTCAATAACCAAAGGTCACCGTGCATTTTTTTTTAATGTCCGACTGGCACGTCGCTTAATTTGTTTCTCGATTGTTTTCGTATTTTTCCGCCTCTTTTTATCATTTATATGTTTTTAAAGATTAACAGAAACATTGTTTGAACCAAACAGCTGTGCTCTTTTCAGTTTCAAACAACTAAACACTTCATTAATGGCATATCAAAGCTATACATTTCCAGGCTAGGTACAACGATGTAAAACCAAAAAATTCAGAAATAGCTATCATAATTAGTTGTCAATTTTAAATATTTTTTTGGTTTTGTAATCATGTTAATCATTATTTTGAAATGTGTTGAATGTAACTGTATTTAGATTTTAAATTGCTTAAATCAGTTTCGGTTGACTGTAAGGCTTTTTATCGTCATATCTATTAATTGGGAAATCGCTACCCCATTTTCTTATATCATTTTTCAGTCACAATTAGATACTATTTTTGTTGTTGATGATGATATTTTTGGTAGGTTTTAGCTATCCGAAATTTGAACATGACATGTTGCACAAATGCTTTGTGGTGTCAGCACCTGTGTCGATTAATCATGCATCTTCTTGATCGAATAAAATCAAAACAAATAATAAAACGTAACTAGGCCGTCTCCTTAAAAGTGGTTTACTGGTTTTCAAAATCTAAGTTATGGTACGTTCAAACGTATACCATGAAAAGGACTTAACTAGTGCTTCATTTTGACAGGTTTTGATTTTGGAAAATCTTTAAAATAATATTAGGTACGTACGTTTTTAGTTTTTCGACTTCTTCAAATTTATACTCTTATTACTCGGGCTGAAAAGACCCGAGGTATAATTTCGGGTTGTTTTTTTTTTTATTTTTATTTTTTCGATCTGTCGGCATTTTAAATTTTCCGCACTTTGTATTTCTGTCGGCTCCAGGTTTGTGATTGGTTGTATTTATTAATTCGATTGTGATTGGTGGAATCGATCACCACAGTCGTGAACACGACGATCGTAGATATCCTAGTTCTTTTACTGAAAATAAACTTCAACGTCTCAAAATAATCTATCTTCAATTTATTTCATCTTTTTTTAATGTTTACAATACGATTTTTTTTAGTTACAGTATCGTTATTATAATTTAATATACACATTATTTATGGCAAAGGGGGGGGGGGTGGGGGGGGGGGGGGCTGGGTGATTAATTACCAAGGAACCCATATTTTTTTTAAGACCCCCCTGGCAAGAACAAAATAAATTTCGGGATCCCCCTCATATTTACCTTATGAAATTTCTAGACCCCCCCTGATAGCCAAAAAATTATTTCAATACCCCCCTTTTCAGACTTGGAAAAAATTCAAGATCCCCCATTTAATCACCCAGCCCCCCCCCCCCCCCTGCCATAAATAATGAACGGTCCCTTACGCATTGCTTACTGTATTTTGGATTGGTGAATACTGAAAAGAAAAAGGAAAAATGTCAAGTGATAATTTGGCAAATAAGCAAAAATGATGTGACTGAAGCACAACTCTTGCGACATCGTCGCTTCGTACATAATTTTGATGGAAAACTTTAGTCGAGCAGAATCAAATACCAGGATGTTGTGACCTCTAGTCAATTATTTTGATTGTCAGCCGGTGTTTGTATCAGTGAAGTTTGTTAAGGGAATATCATTTGATTGAACATTATGTTTTTGCTCAAAGCGAGCGGCCATAACTGTCAAGCGAGTTTAAATCAAATGGAATTTTAGCAATTTCCTCGTGAAATGGAAGCTACAACCTTTCTTTTTTTTTTTTTTTTTTTTTTTTTTTTTTTGTTTGCTTCGGATAATTTTTAAGGAAAACAAAATGGCGGACTTCAGGGCGATCTCAATATTAGAAACAGCCGGGGGTTGACAGCCCTGTAATAATAATGGGTGAAAGCTGGTATTGCATACTCAAAACTCAGTATCATTACAGTTACTTCATACATGAACACATAACTGTTTCGAAAAGCAATAAACATAAAAATGGAAAATTCCTTTATTATAAAAAGCTCAATTTAGTTGTCTCGGCATAGTTTTATCATGTTTTTTTCATTTGTTTAGTTTTAGCTCTTAAAAACGTTCAGCGAAACATACAGATAATTTACATAGGTCAAAGAGAAGCCCGAGTTCACGCAGATATGCGTCTAGTTATTATTACGCTTATTTATAAGATAGTTTTTATAGAATATTAAAATGCAAGATAATTTCAGAGTATCTAGTCCTGGTGTCATCAATTTTATTCAAATATCTATATTGCATATTTTGAAGAAAAAAATAACCAAAAAGTCCGAGGTTGTATAATTCCCTTGTGTTAAATTTTGATAAGAAGCCTTGAAAAACAGTTTTTGTGCATCTGGTTTTGTACAGCATGAGCAGGTGCCATCTTCATTTGAGGTTCATTTTGATGAACAAATGAAAAACATTTTTGTGTGTTTGATTGAATGAATAAAAGACGCGCGCGCGTGCTTTATCGAGAAATAAAGAACACGAGGAAAGTGCTAGAGAAGCAGGACGCGTGCTTCTACATATCCCCAAGAGTGCTTTAATTCTCGATAAAGCACAGCAAGCAAGTTTTGTTATTCCTTTTATAAAATAAAAATTGACAAAGAAGAATGCGTGTGCGTGCTTTGTGCTCTCATAAATCACGCGCGTTGACCAATCAGAGTGCATGATATATCGTAATTATTTTATAAACTCATATCAAACACACGGGATATAGATCCCTTGCTTGTGACGTCAAAGCTGCCCCATCTGGAGGACAAAACAAAAGATTCTTACTCTCTTGGGAGCTGAAATCCATTGTTTTGTCCTCCAGGTTGAGCTGCATTCCAACGAACTGCAAGGGATCTATTGGCATGAGAGGACACGAGAGGAGAGCAGTAAACTAAGACGCATAGCGGACAAAGACAAAAATGCGATTTTAAAGTAAATTCTCTCTACGTTAAATTTTGTTCAAACTTTTATTGCTTCCATATATTTATTCCTTTGACTCATCAGTATGGTATTTTGTTTTATTTTATATTTTATGAAGTTTTCCTTCGTGGATGTTGCTCTCTGAAACAAAACAAAAATAGTGATGATGATGATGATGACAAATTTAACAAACTGTACTGAAAAAGATAAACAATAATTGGGAAACACACCAGCTATGTAGCGACACCTGAAATAAAAAGTCGGCGCATTGCGCTATATCATACCGTGTTGCCTGTCGCGAATTTTCCTTACACCTTTGCAATCAACAAAAGAGTTATTATTTATGAATGATCACATCAAGGTTCATATAGTGATACAATTTTAATTTTATCACTATAAAAGTGTTGATATAGTAAGATTTGAATACAATACAATAAAATCCTAGAAATGTTAAGAGAAAATATCATACGCCCTTGGCACGATTTGAACCCACGTCTTCGGTATTCTAGTCCGATGTGTTAACCACTACACCACAAGGACAACCACGCTGGAAACGAAGACGTGGGTTCAAATCCTGCCAAGGGTGTATGATATTTTTCTCTTAACATTTCTTTCATTACTACACACCGAACGCATTCATAAATTACTACTTTACAATAAAATCCTAGTTGGCAGAAATTTCTCAAACGAAACCTCTGCAAGGACGTGTTTCGCGCCGTGCAAAAGTTGCGGACGAGGGAATTAACTCACATACATGTTTCAAACCGATATGTCAGGAATTTATTGAGAACTTATAACGCAAAATATTTTTGTATTTCTATAGTGAAGTAATGTGATGGTTACTGACGTCAGCGTTCGCATGCTCGACAGAACGATAGACTTGTCCTTGCAGAGGTTTCTTTAGAGAAAGCTCTGTCAAGCAAGGTAGTTATTTGAATGATTGATGAATGAGTGTCTGAGTGAGAGATGATTTTACGCGGTAGTTTGACTTTCAAAAATATCACAAAACAAAATAAACAACTTGCGATAGCAGAAGAAGTCCATATATCTAGTTTTGCTGTCAAAGTTGGCCATATACACACTTTGTAAGTATACCTTTATTGACAGTCAAGTTCCTGAATTTGCTTCAATGTAAATCTATCCTTTGGGAGAAACTGGAGAATAATACTGGGTGGCGTCTTATTGTTTAGATTGTCACAGACAATTTTTTTCAAATAGTCTGAAAACTGACAGGGTTTGCAGCTTTCCATAAAAATATCAACCTGAATATAAAAGGAGACTATAGGTTATGTTTAACAGTTTAAAAAAATCTTTAAGAAAGGAAATTATTTAGGGTGTTTTCATTGAAGTGACTTGTTTTACACACAGAACATGATTTCTAGACTCTGATTGGTCGAGAGGAGTACAATTACTATAGATAATAATAATAATGACCTTTATTATAGTCTCAAGAACTTCTAGCATGGCACAAGTGCTACACTAATCGGGGAGACTTTAAGACAGACACTGTCATGAGGGTGGTCACTGCCAGAGATTTGTTGACGTCCTCAGCGGTTCTTTTACGTCCACCTTATAACATAGTCAGAATGAAGGCAGACGGGACCTCCGGCTTTACGTCCTTATCCGAGAAGACGAGGCACTGAGAGAGTAAAGTATCTTGCCTAAGGACACAACGTGATCGCCCGGTCTGGGAACCGAACCCGGGTCACTGGACCCGAAGTCCAATGCTCTAACCACTAGACCACCACGTCTCTCTCATAAGATGGCTTCGGGTTCAATTTGGTATTTATTTGTATGAGTTTGTTTTTTTCAAAGAGTTCCAAATTACACGAGTCCATAGTCCGAATGCAATTTGACCCTTTGAAAAACTAACGAGTGCAAATTAATTCAAATTGAACGAGAAACCATCTTATTACCTTTTAATAATATACTTGCAAAAAATACAACACCTTTGTCGTCTTTTAACAACATTTGGTTGAGATTTTGATTCAAATTGGAACGCGTTGATGATGGCGTAATAATGTCATCTAGCGCGCGCTCAAGGCAAAACTTTTTGGTAACTAGAAATGTTTATAAAATTAGAATTATTCTCTAGATACTAAGAATTTCCAAAAACATTTCGTTTTAGAGCTAAAAAAAATTCGAAACTTCCCTTGTGTGAGAGTGAAAATGATTTTCTCCTATATTTTTTGTCTAGGATTATAGCTTCATTTTCTACGAATCGGCAACTAGCTTTATTTTGGTGTTTTTGTACTTTTTGGCGATTCAACAGGCTTTCTGAATTCAAACAGTGTCTATAAGCGTTGGTGAAAAGTGATTAACATTTTTTTTACATTTTTTTTTTATCAAAAACGTCTGCATAAAAGAAAAAAAGTTGTATATACATTTTCTTAGAATTATGTGTCGATAATCTCTTGCTTAACAACCACTTAACTAATTGAATTAGCTGAGCACTTGGAGATTAAGATGCTGTCTTAATATCGAAAATTTCTGATTATTATTGTTATTGTTGTTATCATTAAGTGGAGTAGACTTACTATCTCTTTTTCGACGCGCATTGTGCCTGGCAAATTTTCAAGATCTACGCCTTCCACACAATATAAGCTGCAGGTTTGTTGCCTCTTTTGCTTGTCGTTTGCCATGCATTTGCTATTGAAATTGTCGTGTTCTGCTTTCTTATCGACAACACTCTGTAGCTGACTGTCACTTAAAGGTGCCACTCCAATTTTTGTCTTGCAAAGGTCAGCGTCATCGTCCAAAAGTGCCTGCATTTGCTTATTCAACTCTGAAATAGTATCTGCACCGTCTTTACATTTATCTACCACGACGCTGTGATCACAAGCGGAGAAAAAAATAGATGTTAGAGGGAATTACAATTATTGTACAATGGTCAATAGTCTTCATATCTGCTCATACTTGCGTCTATGTTCATTGCTATGTCTTATATCATACGCTTTATTTTATTCCCTTGTCTTCTTCCTAATTTGCGTTAATATACTTGCGTTTACTTCACTAGTGAGAACCAGATTTTAATGTTAAGGTAAAAATGATGTCTACAGCACGACCTTCACGGTTTTTTTAGTATTGATAAAGTATATTTAACAGCAATGAGGAAATAAATAAAAGTTACATGTTTAAAGTCACAACTGGCCAAGACCCGCTTTTGACCCTAAAATCAACCGCCCAATAACGTACCAAACTCCCCCGACTGAATGAAAGAGAGAATTAGTTCGTATAATAATCTGATTCTACCAAAGAGGACTAGGCACAGCAACAATTATTTTACGTACCGTATCAAATTTGTTTTTGCCGTATAACAGTTGAAGTAATATGAAAGTTGACCGAGCCCCTGGTAGAGATTTTTAATCAGTTCAAAGGACTTGCTAAATTCAGGATCGTCCTGCTCGATGCCATCGACATATTCAGTGATGCTTGTAATGATTGCTTTTAAGCCGTCGTCTGTTCCTTGTGAGAGAAGATTCTCAAATGCATCTCTTAACTCTTTGAGGTCATTCACAAATATTTCGGAAGCCAACTGTTCTTTTAACTTATCACGAGCCTAATTCAACACAAATGCAACTGTTATGAATGAAAATATGATAATAGGATGACAACATCACTTTGGGAGGGCATATTCTTTATTTGTGACCCGAGTAGCGTGATTTGCGACCGAGCTGCTACGAGGAACACAAATACGAGTGACGACAATATGCACGAAAACAGTCATGTTATCATTTTCATCAAAAATTATTAAATAAAAAAAACCGCTGTAAAAAAATATTGATTCAATCTGCAGCGGACCCAGGCAGTAATTTTATTGCCCATTGCCTGCGCATTTTCAAAAGAGCAGTTTGCCATTTCGTCGCAGTCTAGTTGGCTCAGTTGGTTGAGCGCCTGTATATTGTGCGGGAGGTCACGGGTACGATCCCTGTAGCCGTACCAACACTCGGGCTCTTAAAATAATTGAGAAGAAATTGCTGGCTTTGTAATTTCATTTTCAAATGGTTAGAATTTCATGTCTTCTTGGATTAGGACATTAAGCCAGAGGTCCATGGTGTACTAGCCTCATGGGGACAGAATGTCCTATTGCTAGTACACCAGTGCCTTCAGCACAAACCCTCAAATAAAAATAAATGAATTGTGTATTGATGAAAATGACAGTAATGGTAAATATAGAGCTATGATGGTAGCACGTAGTGATCATGGTTGTGATGATAGTGTTGACAATGAATGTGTCGGATACAATTATTAGGCCCATTTTCCTTTTTGATTTTCGTAAATGATTACACACAAGTGCCAGCCTATTTGCCATTGATACTCAAATTTTTGCTGCCAGTCCAAATTGCATTGAGCTTAGCGATAAATTGAATGAGGATATGTACCTTCCAATGGGCGGGTTAAACTGGTCTTGTCCTGCTGATATATTATCTGTTATTTGTTATTTGTAAATGTTTTGTTTGTCTTTATTTCTCAATTCTCATGCATGATGTTTTATCAACGAGTAGCATGTTAACCAGTTCTTTACTGATGCCACACCGTGGTCAACATGGTTTTAATGATAATTGTGATAGCCAACTTTTTTGATGATGATGATGGCTGGAGTGATAGTGATTATTTTTGGTTTTAGTAATGATGATAAAGGCTTAGGTTATATTAATGCCACGTTTACCTCTCTCATTGTCTGTCTAGACTCGATAACTTGACCATATACTTTATTCATTTCCGTTGTCGCATTCTTCATTTTCTCCAAAGCAGTCTTGGACGCTGAATGCGCCTCGTCGCACTTTTTGAATTGACTATACATAGTGTATATGTTTAAAGCTGCAAAAACGATAAAAAAAACTCTACCAAATATTAACATTTCTTGAAATGCAATCACTTGTTTTATAAGGATGATAACTTTGTATAGTTCTTTATTTATTTCATTCAAATTGCTCTCCGTGTTATAGTTGAATGAATCGTGAATCTCTGCTGGAAAAACGTTCTGAAAGGTGAACAATTTGAACATCTCAGCATATAAAGCTTCTTCTTCTAAACTCGATCTAAAAGCCGTTTCATTACTCGTTTTGTGTTTTTATGCACAGTTTGGTACTCTATTTAGGTCCTGTTTACATGAGACGGAATGGCGGATTAACCGAGATGCCAGTTCTCCCTACCTTTCTTTGAAAAATGACCCATCTCGACTTGACCTCGACTAGGAGGCTCACCTTGGCAGATTGGAAAAATTAAATATCATATAAACACTTTATCTCGCCTAAATGGTTGGGAATGAAATGCAAAGTTTGATTGTGAGTTTATTTTCTTTAGAAAAATTAATCATCACCAAGAAAATATGAGATAAGAAAGCTTTTTCCCCGTATTGGGCTTTACACTCATCAGAGGATTGATTCTATTTTTAAACTTTAAAGTTATTTCGGGAACGGAACGTGATTGGCCAGATGGCAGGAAGTATGGTCGCATTGTCAAAACATCTCAAGACAATTATGGGGTCCGGGGATAAATATATCTTATTAGACAGTTGGATGTGGAATATGGCTGGATATTTTTACGAGTCACGCTGTATTTTGACGAGCCTTCAGGCGAGTCAAAATGCAAGTTGACGAGTAAAATATCCAGCCATATTCCACATCCAACTGTCTAATAAGTTATTTATTATCCAACTATCTCGCAAAAATTAAAAAAGGGTCGAAAAAATAGTAATTTTTATTTCCTTCAAAAAATTAGTTGGACATTGCGTGACGTACGTATTGCATTCTGATTGGCTCATTTTTCATACAGGCCAAACCGGTTTTAGCAGCTCACACAAACACGCCGTTTTAGCCGATTATCAATGTAATTTTTTTCTTCGGCTGTTTTTGCACAAATTTTGGGTGTATTTTGAGAAAAAAGAGGGAGAACGTCAACAAGACAAATGAAAAAATGGCTACCGTTTGGAAACTTTGATGAAGTTAAATGAAAATGCAGTAACAAAGGAAATGTTGTGTCAAGACTGACTTGCAGCGATTGTAGTGCTTTCGTTTCCATTCGTGGATCGTAGTTGCTTGCTTCAATTAGCTTTACATTTCAGCTATAAAGGACATTTTTGCAGCTCTTCCACTGAAGGATTACATTTTGTTGTATTGAGGTAAATTTTTTTTTCTTTTCCTTATAAGAGCTAGTCAGTCAGCTTATATGTCAATAAACTTGTGAGCTTACAAAGCATTTTCTTTTCTCTGTGTTTACATGTTTACTTTGACTCAATTTTAATTTCGACATTTTCGTTATCTTATTAACAGAAGAATCGAAAGCGTTTCTGTAGAAAACGTTCAAAACTAATTCAGTTTGCCTTGCAGACATTTTTGCTGTAGATGAAAACCTGTCAAACTGGTATAGACAGCGAAAATATCGCTGTATATTTTTACTCGATCCAGTCTTACTCACGCGTTATTTTTTACAAGTTGGATAATTAGCTCTCTTATCTCATATATACTCTCTTGTTAGCCCCTAAAACAAAAAGAAACATAGCAAGGGAAACATATAGTCTCAAATGTTAAAAGGAATAATGAAATGCATGCAAGTTCAATTACAGCAAAACCAGTCAAAAAAATTTTCATATCAAAGTGAATTGTATGTTGTTCGCCCGGGAACCCTGTGTTTTTTTTTTTTTTTTTTTTTTTTAAATTATGGGCTTTTTTCACGAAACCGAGGCTGCAAAGTTGATCAAATTTGATGGACATTTTGAGGTTTTGGATTCTCTGGCAGTTTTCTCTTAGCTTTAAGCCTTAAACGCTAAAAAAAACGGCAAAATAGAGTTTGAGCGTACTTCCAAATAGGGAAAGATCTATAAAATATGGTTTAAAAGATGGCCGATATACGAACAGCAATTTTTCTATAGCAATTTTTTGATATGGAAGTTTGATAAGATTATCTTACATTTGAGTATATTATCAGTTTG
The DNA here is from genome assembly GCA_918843875.1 of Diadumene lineata. Classification (NCBI taxonomy): domain Eukaryota; kingdom Metazoa; phylum Cnidaria; class Anthozoa; order Actiniaria; family Diadumenidae; genus Diadumene; species Diadumene lineata. The sequence goes on from OU974073.1 coordinate 6,448,198, forward strand.
AGCTTTTTGTCACGGACATCCAGGACAATTTAAAAAATCCGTGTAAACGCAATATAAAGTTCGTCCCTGTTGAACAAGATATCTCGGCAGACAGGGACATTTATTCGTCTCATGTAAACAGGGTCTTACTGAAATGTTTGTTACCTGCGTTGGAAAAGCTCATGACCGTGGCAAATCCTTTTTGGAAGTTTTTAAAAAGTTTTGCAACCCCCTTGTATTTTGTTTTAAGAGCGTCCTGAGCGTCTTCAATTTTTTCGGCAATTGTTGCAGCTTTTTTGCTGAACCAACTGTTGCCTGCTTGGTATCGTGGCGAACCTTTTGGTGGAGCTTTGACTACTTTGGCATCTACAGAGTGGTCTAGCTAAAATTAATCAAATTAAAGAAAGTATAATTTTCAAAACAACACAAATTATTTTGTACTTCAAAGAATCAAAAGGTCAGTAATTGGAAACTTTAGACTTAAAATAAACATATTTCTTTCCAAAGAAGTAATTTTCATTTTTTTTAATATTCTAGATTATCTGTAAATTATGGGATTTGTTATGTTCTTCAAGCGAAAGTGAAGAAAACACAAGCACATAATGTAATGTAATGTAGTGCTTATATAGCGCATTATAATCGCATTTTAGTTAATCTTTGACCAGGCTTAGGTTAAAGCTCAAGTAACGCATGTGTTGAAATTTTGAACCTGCTCAGGGGCAAGTTCTTTTTTTACCTCATAACTCTTGTATCGTCCCATTCTGGCCTTCATCCAAAGTTTCAGTTTAGGGATAGCTGGTAAAATAGTTGTTACCATAGGCACGGCAATTCCAAGAACTCCATCAAGAACATTGAAGTATTGGGTTTCCAGGTCTACGAAGTTCACTGTCCCGCCAATCTTCTCCTTTTCTTGGACGAGTTTCTGTGAGGAAGACAGGTAAAAATGATGGTTTAGAATTATATATAAAGTAACTTCGACCCGCGCATTTCTACTTCATATCTGGGGGTACAAATCAACAATAATAATGTGGTTTTAAGGATTTCCAACAAAACGATGCTTTAAGATAATTTTCAAAGATGGTATTTTGAGGGAGGTTTTGACGTGAAATTTATGCTTTTTGAGTTATTTTATTTTAGAGCTAGCTCATAAGTATAATAATCTGGAGTTGTTTTCAAGTTATACTATAAGGTCACGGTTTTTACTTTTCTGTTTTCATCTTTGGGTGACTTTCTTTTCAAATCAAGATGTGAAAAAGGGCAGAACTCTACTCTATTAATGAAGAAAATGGTTTTTCTCTTAAAAAAGTTATGAGCAAACGAAAATTTCATTTTTTTATAGTAACGGTATGAGCGGCCATGTGTGTGTCCTTCTCGAGGTGCACAAGATGGTAGCAGACAAAACATCAATTCAAAATTGCCCATGATTTTAGTTAAAAATTGCTTAAAATTGCGTGACAGCTGGCGTGACACACATTTTACGCTTAAAACATGAAAGCAAAATATCACTTAAAAACTAAACAAACGTATTTCAACTTAGTATCCAGGTCTTCACTATAGTGGATAAAATGCTCATCAAACTATTATTTCGAAAATTGAAATAACCATGACGACAACTAAAACATCTAAAGCCGCATTCGACACAGGACGTTCACCAGTCCATCATAAAAGACACCGATTGCAACTCGACATTTTTTATTAAAGTAAAATAACATACCTCTAGCCTCGCGTCTGTGAGATCTAGTTGAAGGCTGATATTTCTATCAATACTTTTCAAAAGTTTATCTGAGGCTTTTCCAATTGTATGCATTTCCATGACAGTGTAGTTAAACTCGTCCGAGGCCATCGTTATCATGCTTTCCAATTGTTTTGCTAAGAATTAGTAAAATGAGCAATATAATTATTGCATCTATTTTAGCAGTAAAAGCATGAATTACAATAGATCCATTTTGACATCTATGGAAAATTTTGTAATATCATGATACTACAAAAGTGCAATATTATAGTATTATTATTTAAATTCATGAACAGTACTAAATCATGCAATCTGATTGGCTCTCATGAGTGTTGTAATGGAGTACAATGTACTGTATAATGCATCGTCGTCCAATCTAGACCCCCTCCCCCAAAAGAAGTACTTGTGTTTCTTCGTATTTATAAGGCCTTTTATCGTATAGTTTTTACTGCAATTAAATTACACATGATTTTTATATAGTTATTTTTGATATTTTGTTTATTCGTTATTTTCATTGCTGTACATTCACTTTTAATAATAAAAGCGTTAGAGACTTGTAGTTCGTGATTTACCGTCCAATACAACATACTGACTGTAGTATGAATTCAAAAATCTTCATACAGCACGGGGCTATCCACGCAACTGCATTTCATTTCTCATTTATTCTACAGCCAATCATTCACATCAGTCTCTAACGCTCCAATTCTGCCTAAATTGGTCAATGCTAGAAATTACGAAACTTCGTCTGTACCTGTATGGTATGTTGGGAGGGTAAAATGTAATGACACACAACTGAGCTCATTTTAACGCGATTCAAGTTCTTTCACATTTTCTGAGTACTGTCGTCCCACTTCCCTATACAATGTTGGTCTATAAAATGCTGCCTAGACTTGTTCCATTGACAAAACAACAGTGTGCAGTCAGGTGAAGTTAGAGAAACTACATAGTACATGGCTGTGTCATCTATTTATTTCGCTCGTTGTAGGCCGGTACGACATAACATTTGATCTCTGCACGTTGTATTTCAAAGATCGTACAGGTTCTATGGTTTGGGTCATACATTCTGTTAAACAGTTTGCAGCAGATATGATTGTTATGGATTTATTGAGTAGCCTCTCACATTGCGTGACACGTGACACAAAACGCATCTTTGTAAGAGGTTATTCATTGAGATATTCTTAGTGGTCTCGATTGCCCATTACATCTAGTAAGAAGTAACTTACTTTCCAACACGATAGCATTTATTTCGTCTTTCTTTTTGCCCAGCTGTTTTTCAATGTCCTTTGCTTCATTGGTCCATTCGCATGTTTCAGTCCATTTACCATAGCAACACTTTTGATCAGTAACTAGATTAAGAAATGTCGTAGCAACTGTAGCGATTGAAGTTGTTATTTCTAGCGTTTTGCCACCATACACTAAAACTTTGGCTGCCCATTTACCAAAAGTACCCACTGCGAAAAAAAATTAAAACAGAAGATTAAAAAAACACTGTTGACGAGAATAATAGGGGATGCCGAATATGCATTGCATGAAGTCATTTTATTGCTCTATTCTGGAAGCCAAAAAGCCATCGTTTTACAAACAGAATTAACGGACGAGTTGAGGAAATTGGTTTTTGACTAAACGCGAGTTTAAAAAAGCTAATAATCCAGAACAAAATCACTATACCAGAACAACGGTTAATCTAAAATCGCTGTATTTGTTATATAGAATAGGTATCAAAACACTCAGGGATTTAGGATTCAAAGTAACGGTTTAAACATATAGCACTTCTCAGTACATCATGGCGGCTACCTCATAGAACTGTCATCATTATTTAAACTTTAATTTCTCGCTGACGAAACAACTTTATGGGTTCACCGGCTTGGGTTCGATTCCCAAATGGGTAAAGCATTGATTGCTTGGAGGTAGTACTCCCTGCAGACTAGCGCTTGGATGTTTCCAGATGCTGAAGAAATTTAAAACGTTTAACATTGACATTTACTTTACTTTTTATAGAAAAAACGGTTAAAAAATCGATAGATAATTCAATAAAGAGTGACACTTACAGATACTACGTTTGCTAGCATCCGAATTTCCTGCAACAAAACAACACAAAATCATAAATAAACACCACTTTCTCTTGAATTTTCCTTTTTTCTGATAAGTGGTGATTTTTACCGTGCAATCCAACCAAGAGAGGTAACTGTTAAAGGGTTAGAACCGTTCATTAATTTTAGTCACAAAGCACACGGTGGCATATATTATTTATATATTTTGTTTCTGTTCTGACGATAATTTGATTATTTTAGAGCACTTGTCAGTATATTGTCAGTTGTTGTCACTTAAATCTAAACCAACATGATAACCGCCCCTATAAGGCTCCGATAACTGCTCCTATAAGCTGAAATATGAGAAAGTAGCAACGTTTAAAGTAACACAACAGGGTCGTCTAAAACAAGTCCAATTTCCGTAAGATGAGTAAAATAAACAAAAAAAACTACATTCAGTAATTTATGACTAGACATGTATAGTCTTAACCGTGAAACTTAGATGTTCAACGAAGGCTAGGAACAACTTACCATTTTCTTCTTTTGCAACTTGTTTTCGCAGTTTTTGGACACGGAGTCTCTTGAAGTGGGCTGGTCCAAACTCGTTTACGAGCAACAAAAGGCACAAATAGACAGCGATGTTTATGGTACGTCGCATCGTGATAAATGTCTCGGAAAAGTGAGTTATGCCTGGTTCATACTACGCCAATTAAATTTGAAAACAGAACATTTACAACCAAATCGTGACGAAAAAATCAATAGAATTTGCATGAGATTGTTTCGAATACATGATGTGCATTTGTGTGCACAGAATTAAGACCTAACCGGATAAATTAAATTTTCAAATGTATCGGGGTTGGTGTGACATTTAGAGACAAACGTGAACTAAAAAAATGGAGAATTTAACCAAAAAAGAAAAGAAATTAAAACAGGAACAACAACGACTACCACAATGGCATACATATAGTGCAGAGGCAGTAGGGGTGGAGACAGGGATAACTGCTCACTTTTTTTCACTAGTTAAATCTACTTTTAGGACAAATTGGATGTCAGCGTAGTGTATATAGTATACATTTACGATTTCATATCCACCAGGGGAAAAAATCAAAATTGCCATATATTTAAAACCTATTTTTCCTTCCTAAACATGAACTGAACTTTAAAAAAATCAAAGAGTTTAAAAGACAAGATTTAAATCAGTATTTTTCTTGGAAGTCACTTACCCTACTAGTACCCTGGCCTACTGAAATATCAACCGATTGGAAAAATTATTATATTATAAAAACAATCGGGAAATCGACTTGACACAAAATCAAAATGGCCAATCAAGTCCGACTTAGCCTTTTTAGTACCTGCTTTTTTGAATTAGAAAATAACGTTTTTTATACCTTGGATTATTGGAGGCTTACTTGTAAGAACGTATTCAATAGTCCAGTTTCATGTTATTCATTGCTCAGGCTAAGCCTCGATAGTATGTGATAGACTCTTTTGTATAAGGTACATCCAGTGGAAATGCTTCAATCCCAAAAACAATGTAAATACGAATGGTTCTGTCTTGACTCTTTTGTTAATTTAGCTACAGTTGAGGCTTAGAATTAAGAACTTGAAACTGGTCTATTACAGTAGTACCGAACCCTGGCATCCAGCTGGCGCAAGTGGATCTGAATGAAATAATTTCCTGTAGCTAAAATAAAACCGTACGTTAATGGCACGTTTTGGTCATTAGCGGACTTTTCACTTAAAATTAACTTCAAATGAGCTTAGTAACTAGAAGTTAGTACCCATGGCTTCCCGGCCAAAACATCGAAATTACAACATTTTTTGTACGTTTTTAGCTTATAGCTCCAAAAATAACGCGAACACCCCCATTTTCTCTTTTTTATTTGAATCTCCATATTTCATTCCTTGGACAAAGTGCGAAAGAAAAGATGTTCTTTGAACAATTGCCTCAAATTTCAACATTTTTACATCCCCACGAACATATAGTACAAGGAATTTGCTTTCTACAATTATTTTTTACATTACTTGTAAAGTATTGGATGGATTTTTTTATCTGATATGTTTGTGAAACTCAATACCTATAGTTCGAAAACGTTTTTTGATTTTGTTTTATAAACGGATTTAATTAATTTGAATTTATTTCTGTGAAAACGATCGAAAATCTGAGAAATCGCTCTTTTTGGCGTCCGTTTTTCCTTAAAAACGAATACGATGACAACCTAATTTTCCCCCAATATTTAAATACCATATCAATAATCTTCAAATGACAGAATTTGTAAAACACTCATTCATTGGCAAATTTTGAAGATTCAATGCAATAGCTACCTTAAACTGCAAGTTCTCCCATATTTTTTTGTGATATATTTTGTAGTAACCAGTTAACCGTGGTTGTGTTTTTTTAATTGTAATTAGTTTTTTTCCATTTTTTTTTCTTTTTCAGTATCATGGCAGGTAAGCAGTCCATGGTGCCTGTTAATTAGCTTTTTCCAAGCAATTTCATTATAATTTGATGTACTCAAACTAAGTAAAAGAAAAACTACCTAATAAACCTTTCTCTGATTTAGTAGCTTCCAAAGTATTTTCCTTCGATGTTTGCGCCTACATTAAGCTCACTTCGAACGTCCGATATGTAAACGGATTTTGATTCAAGATACGAAATCTTTGACAACGAAAATACCGCCGACGACCAATTTGATCAAGTGAGGCGCGCAAGACATTGTAAAGGAATTGGATTCTTTAATCAGTCCGTGAAACAAGTCTACATAGCCTCCTACATACATTAACAATGTCAACAAACGTAGATAGGATTGAAAAAAATTACCTTTCTTAACTAAAGTGTAATGCTGATTACTTTTTCACGATTTACAGTTGTATCGTAAAGTAAAGGAATATTGAGACACATTTGACAGATCTCTGAACGCAATTCAACATAATCATTACTGAAATATGCAATTTCTCGAATTTAGTATATGAATGCATATATCGAACCGTTATATCTAAAATTTGGATCTACTGCTTGCCTCATGATTGAGCGATTGTTTTGAATTCAAATAAATTGCGCAGTCGATCGAAAGTGTTTTTCCAATTTGCAATGGAATCCAGCTGGACTGAACAGGTAAATAATTCATCATAATTGTGTCGTCACCTGAAATAACCTGTTTTTTGAGGCTTTTATATACATAGAATCTCCCTGGATCAAGATGTAATCGATTATCTCGGGCGTCCACTGAGATAGATCGGACGGCGAGTTTTAATGCACATAACAAATCTGAGTCACAAAAGACATTGTCTTCCTCTAGAAATCACACTAAAACGTTGGTCACTGGCCAGTAAATTAACGTTTGACATTATCACATCATTCACACTTGCTTTGAATTAAACCAAAACCACTCGAACTGAAAATTTTCTCAAACACTCGAGCAAGACACGAGAGGACGTCTATTACCCATGATGCATAAAAAACACTACGTTACTATAGTTACTGATGATTCTTCAAGGCGAACATCCGCTGACCTGTTTTCACATAGCCAGGACGGAAGAGCCTACGTAGCACTTGCAAGCTAGACAAAAACACTCAATAGGTTTTTTAATTTGAATACATTACATGTAACATCCTCGGAAACCCAGCCAGCATACTTTGTCGCTCAAAACTCGCTCTCAGAGAAAATATATCTAAAAACAAAATATAAAATAAACAAATATATAAAATATAAAAATATTTTCTCTGGGAGCGAGTTTCGAGCGACAGAGTATACCGCCTGGGTTTCTGAGAATATACATGAACTGCATGCTATGTATGTTCTACCAAAAGACTATATATTTCTCTCGCATATAAATTCAGCCATTCCCTCACGTCCACAAAAATCCCATGCACGCCATTATAGTGTCGCTGCTCGCTTAGTCAGATAAAAGGCTGATTTGCATGAATATGGATGGATTTCCATATTCATATTAATACCAAAATATTGAACATTTTCAGGCTCATTCGGATTTATAACTTATACATGTTTTTATCTTCACGGACCAACTCCGTCTTTGCACATTTTGTTCGATTCTGCCAACGAATGGATCGTTTCTTGTTTCTCCTTCGCAGGAGAAGCACAGCAGGCGCAGTGAGTAGTAGTTTTTTCTCTTGTCCAAAGGCTCCATTTTGATTGTTCAAATTGGCGACCGCTGTATATAAAGACTCAAGTAAATCATAAAGAATCAAGTAAATCACGTTGTTGTGTATCGTTGAGGCTATAGGGAACAACACGAAGGAAAATCGTCAAGCGACTGAAATTTGCAGAGAAAATCGTAGGTTTAAGACTCTCCCTCCCCCTCCCCTTTAAGAAAAATACACCAAAAAACTCAATTTAATTTCAATTATTCATTTTTATTTTTCATGTGTGTATTACTTTGACATGTGTCCGGTAGTGCAAGTATTTCGTCGTGGATGTTGTTCCCTGAAACACGTAAAAAATGATCTTAGCAATTTATAAAAGATGACCAATGATTAAGAAACTACACCAGCTAAAGCGATACAACTGAGGAGAGTCTGCGCATGAGCGAAATAACATCACGTTATCAAATGAACTTTAGGTATGAATGAATTAAGGGATGAATGAAGTCTTACACTGCAAAGTTCCGATATTTGATCAACTTGAACTTCACCTTGGTATAGCTAGTAATTATTACGTGTTACAGTAAGTTTAAAATTAGTTCCAGCAAGGAGATTGATAGGTACTTTATCTGGAACCCAAATAATCCAAGTTTAGGGTTAAGATCTAGGTTGTTTAGGGTAAGATCTAGCTTGTTTAGGGTAAGATCTAGGTTGTTTAGGGTAAGATCTAGGTTGTTTAGGGTAAGATCTAGGTTGTTTAGGGTAAGATCTAGGTTGTTTAGGGTAAGATCTAGGTTGTTTAGGGTAAGATCTAGGTTGTTTAGGGTAAGATCTAGGTTGTTTAGGGTAAGATCTAGGTAGTTTAGGGTAAGATCTAGGTAGTTTAGGGTAAGATTTAGGTACTTTAGGGTAAGATCTAGGTAGTTTAGGGTAAGATCTAGGTTGTTTAGGGTAAGATCTAGGTTGTTTAGGGTAAGATCTAGGTAGTTTAGGGTAAGATCTAGGTAGTTTAGGGTAAGATCTAGGTTGTTTAGGGTAAGATCTAGGTTGTTTAGGGTAAGATCTAGGTTGTTTAGGGTAAGATCTAGGTTGTTTAGGGTAAGATCTAGGTTGTTTAGGGTAAAATCGAGGTTGTTTAGGGTAAGATCTAGGTAGTTTAGGGTAAGATCTAGGTAGTTTAGGGTAAGATCTAGGTAGTTTAGGGTAAGATCTAGGTAGTTTAGGGTAAGATCTAGGTTGTTTAGGGTAAGATCTAGGTTGTTTAGGGTAAGATCTAGGTTGTTTAGGGTAAGATCTAGGTTGTTTAGGGTAAGATCTAGGTTGTTTAGGGTAAGATCTAGGTTGTTTAGGGTAAGATCTAGGTTGTTTAGGGTAAGATCTAGGTTGTTTAGGGTAAGATCTAGGTTGTTCAGGGTAAGATCTAGGTAGTTTAGGGTAAGATCTAGGTTGTTTAGGGTAAGATCTGGGTAAGATCCAGGTCTGTCAAAACTTGTTGTGTACACAACATAAACGAAGAGTTAAAACTAAAATTGTAACGATGTGATGCTACGTTTTACTGAACAAATTATCACCAACGTTTACACAAATCTTGAGACACGTTTTGGCATTACTTTCATAGCGAAAAGCTTTAACAATGGAAAATTGGAATAATCACGTGATAGATACTAGCTACGCTATAAGTTAGTATTTTTATATGATTGAATTGTAAATGTATAGCAGACTCAGGCAAAATCACGTTTCTAGCAAAATGTCTAAAATGAACCAAAATATAGAAAGATAGTTTATTATTGAAATCTATATAAGGTTTGAAATTGGCTTCCAATTGTTATCAAACCAAAAAGAGGAATTAAAAAGCGAGTAATAGTCTCTTGGCTACTCATTGGTAAGCACACCATAGAGTAACAGAAGGAAGGATGAAATGAAGGAAGGAAGGAAGGAAGGTATAAATGAATGAATGAATTAACGAATGAATGAAAATGTGCTTGAATAAATAAATGATTGAATTAATGAACGGATGGACGGACTAACGTAAGGAAGGAATGAGTTAATGAGTGAGTTGAATGAGTGAATGAATGAATGAATGGAAGAGTTAGTAAGAGAGGGATGGATTGATTGAATTAAATAATTGGTGAATCAGTGAATCGATAAATTGATGAATCGAATTGATGGATGAATGTGCAATTCTGTAACTCCGCTTGTGATGCCGACGAAAGAACCGTCCAATTGCTATAAACCTCACGATGTTAAATGACTATACCCGATAGTTGGGGGTTTTTTGGGGGATCTGATTCTCAGGATACCACAGCAATAATCATGTAAATCTTTAGAAGAGATTTACATAGAAAGTATATGCAACTCGGGCAGATTAAATTATTTTTCCTACAAAGTATTCATTTTCTAAAACGTATACTTAAGCGATCCCCTTTATCTTAAAAGATCTCTAGAGGTATGGCCATTGCTTGTATGTAGCAAGAAACGTGCAGCCCATTCGGTGAACGTTTGCAGCTCTTCAACATAACAGCAACAATCTTGGACAGAAATGTTGACACATTTACCGCCGTATTCGTACATAACGTTCATTTTAGTACACAAATTGAAACCCTCTCCCGCTATATCAATGTTGGAATAAAGCGCCGTGAAGCTTGTCCATCCAGTGAATGCACTATTTACCAGCGGGAAGGGGGCTCACTTCAATATAGCGTCATAATAACAAACATAGCTCAGTTCTCCAGACAAAAATTTATGTCCAAGGTTGAAGGTCGAAGCACTTATAGAAACACATTGTAACTATACCTTTATGGACAGTCCAGTTCCTCAATTTGGTTCAGTGTGTACCTATCTTTCGGAAGTAAATTGAAGATTTCACTAGCCGTCTTCCCTTCTTTTAGAGCATTACAGATGTTGTTTTTCATATTACCTTGAATTGGACAAGGGTTACAGCTTTCCAAAAAGATATCAACCTGAAGGAGAGAAAAGAAGTTGCAGAATGGATTCAATTTCTACGTAAATCTATCAAAATACCTTTAGACAGGGAAGATTCATTGGACATTTGAAATTACATGTGATACTCACAATATCTTTGTCGACGCCTACTCTGCTTGGCAAATCTTCGGGATCCGTTCCTTCACAATATAACCTACAAGTTTTTTGTCTTTCAAAATCGTTGTTGGCCATGCATTTCTTGTTAAAATTTTGCTGTTCCGCTTGTTTATCGACAACTGTTTGTAGCTGGTCATCACTAAAAGGTGCAATTCCAATTTTCCTCTGGCAAGTGTCAGAATCACTGTCGAGAAGTGATTGTGCATCTGCATTCAGCGTGGAAATAGTATTTTCACCAATCTTACATTTCTCTACCACGACGCTGGTTAAAAAAACATGGATGCAATTACAAATGTTGTACAGTTAGGATTCATGCATGTCATCAGATTGGATTTAATTGTGCGAGATAAAATCAAAAGATGCGCGAGCTCGAGCTAGGGATAATATAAAATAATACTCCCAGTTAATGTCGAGAGCACTAGAACGCTGATAAACGCCAAATAGATATCTTTTCTTTTAGTCGAAGTTGCATTTTACGACGTTTGTGGACATTGCTCTTGAGCGGGACTTCTGCGTATGGACGCTAACGAGCGCCCTAAAAGAAAAGTTTCGAGCAAACGAAGTTAACATGCATGAGCGGACGCTACTTGGCATACGATGTATGGGAAGAGGTGTGACAGGAAAAATAATCAGAACTTTCATCCCAAATGACATCCGACCCTGTACTAACATTTTTTACAAAAGTGTTGATGAATTTTGTTTAGAAGGACAGGAAACACGAAAAAATAAAAACAGTCAGGGAACCCAATGAACAACAGTGTTTGTTTCATAAGTCTTTCCCTGTGTTTCTTTCCTATCCGTTTTGCTTTTCCTTGTTTTTATCCTTTTACAACATCGTCGTCACCATCTTCCTTATCTTCTTTGTTTCTGTATTGTTTTGCATGTTGGCCTTTGACAAGTTTTATTTTTAGTCGTGCTGAGTGACATGCCCCGGGCACCCTCCTTAATTGCATATACAAGTGGGGGCGCCGGTTGAGTCGGCGACAGCCCGACCACGAGGCACTTTTTACTATTTTGAACGCCAACATAATTTAGTTTGCTCATGAGAAGTTTTGAAAAACATCTGATGATTAGTTCTTTAAAAAACGGCAGTTCAGAGAACTGACTCGGTTTATTGTAGATTCGACTGAAAATTACCATATATGGGTTGACGTTTATCTGCGTTCTGGCGCCTGTTGTTAAATAACAATTACTTTACCGTATAACGCTGGTTTTTGCCCAGTAGCAGTTGAAGTAATATGAAAGTTGCCCCAGACCCTGGTAGAGATCTCTCAGCAGATCAGCAGACTTCTTAAAATCAGGATCTTCCTGCTCGATTTCATCGACATATTTGGTGATGGTTGAAATGATTGCTTCAAAGCCGTCGTCTGTTCCTTCTGAAGTAACAGTCTGAAGCGCATCTCTTAACTCTTTGAGATCATTGATGAATATCTCAGAAACCAATTGCTCTTTTAGGGAATCACGCGCCTAATGCAACACGATTGTAAATGTTAGAATATGATAATGGCGGTTATGATGATTATAGAGCTACGATGGTAATAATGATAATGGCTGATAATGATGAGGATGGTGATGATGATTGTGGTGATGATGGTGATAGCGATGACAATAATGATGGTGATGAAGATGTTGATGCTGATGTTGATGATGATCGGTTATGATGATGATGGTCGGTGATGATGATAGTCGGTGATGATGATGATGCTCGGTGATGATAATGATGTTCGGTGATGATGATGATGGTCGGTGATGATGATGGTCGGTGAAGATGATGGTCGGTGATGATGATGATGGTCGGTGATGATGATGATGGTGGTGGTGATGATGCTGGTCGGTGATGATGTTGATGATGGAGCTGGTGATCATGTTGGTTTTAATAATGATGATAAATTAAACTTTTAAAAATGCCACGTTTACCTCTCTCATTCTATGTCTAGCCTCGATAACTTGGTCATAAGTTTTATTCATTTCCGCGCTCGCATTCCTCATCTCCTGCACGGCATTCTGGGCCGTTGAATATGCCTCCTCGCAGTTGGAGAAATACTTGTATGCCGCATATATGTTTATTGCTGCAAAAACCATAAAAACTGTAACACTCTCAAATATAAACATTTACCAAAATACAATCAATTGAATCTTGAACGTCCAAAATTTAAGCCAAGCTGGCAGCCATTTTGAATTTGGTTCAGAAGGACGGGAACCCCCAAAACAATTGATTGTTTGATATCTATATTTATTTTGAGAAAGGTTATTTATGAACAGTTTTTGTTACTCGATTTATTGATTTGTACGTTTGTTAATTAAGCCTAGTTTTCATATAATCGCTCACGATTGCCGGATGAAATTACTGATGCGAGGATCGCTCACAATACTGCTGTCAATTTTTTCCATGTTTCGGTCGCTGAATAGTCTTTCCATATACTCGTTGACGATTGCTGACAATCATTTTCAGCGATCCGGCGATCGTGAGCGATTATATGGAAATCAGGCTTTACCTGCTTTGTAATAGTTAATGGCCGTCGCAAATCCTGTTTGAACGTTTTTAAACCTTTTTGCAACATTTGTGTATTTTTCTTTAATGGCTTTCTGAGATTTTTCAATTAGGCTGAGTATTCTTTTAGCTGGTTTGCCAAACCAACTATTGGCTGCTAGATAGCTTGGCGAGCCTACTTGTGGTATCTCGATCACTATGCCATCTACAGAGGGATCTAGCTAAAATGAATCATAACATTATTATTATTATTATCATTTTTTTAATTATAATATATTTTTTTAGTTTCTTAGGCTTAAAAGAAATCTAATTTTCCAATCCAAAGATGTTTTAGATGACAAATTATGTTGAATTTTTTTAAAAAAAATCAAAATACCATAAAATCTCTTTGAGAAAAAACAAACAAACAAACAAACTATGCTATGGCTACACTTTGCCGCATAGATTTGAAAAGTTAATGCCCTGGAGGGAGTGCAGGCCACCGAGGGTACACAATCGGGGATGCTCGTCGAATCTTTTAGGGGTAAAAAAAATCAGCGATTTGATCTCTTTTAGATTTAAAATATGAAATTTGCAAAATCCTCACTATTTGGTATCTTTCAGGGGTTGAACTTATTATTTCTTTTAGAGATGAAAAATTTGTGAAGCCACGCCCATTTGAAAAATGTCCTGTATCTTTTAGGGATGTTCTTGAAAATTTCCAGCGAGCATCCCCGATCGTTAATCCCCGGAGTCCTCCTCTGCCGGGGAGCAACTCAGTATTTAGTTACATATAGAGTAGAATAAGTGGGGAAAAGTACGGTTGCGATACGGGATAAAGTGCAAATGTTTTCTTAGAAATTAAGGTTACGTTACCGTACTGTTTCCCACTCACACAAAACCAGCTGCTGATAACTAATCATTAGAGACAAAAAGAGGGTTTGTTTTACCTCGTAACTTTTGTATCGTCCCATTCTCTCCTTCATCCAGTTTTCCAGTTTTTGGACAGCTGGTACGATGGTTGCTATTATGGGGACGGCAGTTCCAAGAACTCTATCAAGGACGTTGATGTATTCGGTTTCCATGTCAACGAATTTCACCGTCTCACCATTCGCCTCCTTTTCTCGGACGAGTTCCTTAGAAGATAGATAAAAATGATATGGTTGATGGTATATAAGCCCAATTTGCACGACAAGGCTTTTGGGTACGGTACTCCTAATGCATAGTAAGTAAGTAAGTAAACTCTTTATTTCAAGAGGGTAACACTAAATAGTCAAAGTCTAACAAACCTGTGCCCCTCAACTATTAGAACACAAATTAAATTTACAATAAATATAATATACAACATTTAAAGTACAAACTATAAAATAGATATAAGGAAGTGCTAATTATGATGATAGTTATTATTATATGTATATATATATATATATATATATATATATAAATAGGATAAGACTAGTGTCAATAAAATAGTGTAAGTATACTTGTAAATATTAAAATCATGCTATAAAGTCATGCAAAGTTTTTTTGATATTCTAAAAAATATTTATGTAAGGACGATTTAAAAACATTAAAAGAAACTTCAGTTTTTAAAGCCACTGGGAAACTATTCCACAAGTAGTACGCATACTCGATTCTTTTTCCTTATTATACAAGTGTCGTAATTTATGGCAGACCAATAAAATCAAGGGCACTCGAGAATATGAGATGAGAGAGAATATGAGATAAGAGAGTTATCCCCCGTATTGGGCTGTACACTCTTTAGGGGATCTTTTCATTCTTTTTAAACTGAAGTTATTTCGGGAACGGAACGTGATTGGCCAGATTGCTTAAGGCACGGTTGAATCGTCAAAACATCTCAAGAAAAAAGTGTGGAGATTGGTAACAAGTTTCTAAAAATAGCACAACGAGTAGACCACATTATCGAATACTCTCTTACCAGAGCCTGATAATTTTAGGTATATAAAGGACACCTTTGTTTGGATTATTGAACTAATCGAGGACGAAATAACTTATCAAGATACAACAATGCAAAAAGTTGTCCCGACAAAGCAACGACTTGTTATCACTTGATATTGCTTGGCAACAACTGCTGATCGAATATAGAAGTATTGAAGTGCCTTGACGCCATGTTGCTTAAGGTAGCAATGTGCGCATGGTCAATGACATTCTTCGCTGAACAGTAGTATTCCTTGTCGCGTGCTGGATACGCGATACCATTTCGGTCGACGGGACGAGACTACCTCTTGAAGTAGACTGGGATGCTTTGCGGCCGTTTGTTTATGTTTTGAAAAAGAATCTATTGTCAAATTTCACTTTCTGATTGGTTTAAAATATACGAGAGCCACGGGTTGAAACATGTTGCGAAGCTGTCAGATTCCCGCTGGTGAGTGTTTTCATCGATCTTTTATAATATATCAGATTTCTTGTGAACTTAACAACTAATTATGGAATTAAAAACATTCAATCATTGATGTGAGATGTTATTATGACGCGGTGAATGCTGGTAGCTTATAGCTTATGGAGGATGACAATGAGAATTCCCGTGACTCTTTTGTCTAATAGTAGCGACAGTGATCAAAGAACTATTCTGCAAACTCACTATTTGTCTAGTTAGCCGAAGCCCTCTCGACTCCTTCACAACACAAAAACGAACGATATCAGTCGAATCTGACTAACTTTTTTAGGGCAAATGGAGTCTTCATTTCTTCGGCCATTTACTAGCCATTTAGTTCAGTTTGAGTTTGGCATTTACTATAGCCCGACTAAATATCTCAAAATAATATTTCCGACGAACTCAGTTGATAAAATATGACGCTGACATCATTAACTGATAATCGTTCTATGAAATGAGAATACTGAATTATAATAACATTCATGGAGATGAACGATGAAAATGAATTATAATCAAACATTCCAATCAATTTAATTTACATCATCACAAAAATGGCTGCGAAGCAGTGGAGCGTGCAAAGCATACCGGTCCACACTGGGCCTTTAATTTGAGTAAAATTTAACTCGGTCCCAGTCCCTTTTTGAGTTCCTGAAAGGGGAATTGAATAGCCATTTCAGTTTCACCTCAGTCTCAATAGCATGCTAATTATTCTTTTGAATTTGGCTGCAGTCTGTGGCAATGTGAACAATGAACATGCTATCGAGGCCTAGGTTCAACTGAAAAGCTGTTTTGACAAATCGTACCTCTAGCCTCATAGTTGTGACATTCAGTTGATCGCTGATATTTCTATCGATACTTTTCAAAAGACGATCTGAAGCTTCTCCAATTGTGTGCATTTCAAGGGTGGTGAAGTTAAATTCGTCTGTGGCCATGGTGACAAAGCTTTCCAAATATTTAACTGTAAATTAGTAAAGTGTACGCCACATAAACGTCAAACAAATCTTAACTAAGGGCCTCTTTATATGAGGCGAGCCAGCCCTGTTTAGCGGGCTGGTTTCTTTTGTGTTCAAGCTATCAGAGCGTAAAAACAAAGAAACCAGCCCGCTTAACCGGACTGGCTCGCCTTATATAAGCAGGCCCTTAGAGCTAAAGTGCAAACAATATAGAGTGCAAACAATAAATCCAAGAAACACTAATTACTAAATAGTACAAAATAGTACTAATTAAACAAAAGAAAACAATAGAATTTGCATAAAATTGCACTATTTAGTATTACTTAAGTTTCACGGATTAATCATTTGCACTCTACCTATTACATATCCGCTTAAAATTCAAATAGCACTAAACAGTGCTAATAGACGATCTGCATTATGGCGTCACTTTGCTACCATTACCAGCATTCTTCGCCACTTCTCTGCCATATTTCTATATTTAATCCCTTTGGAGATTAATGGAACAATCAACACTAATTATTCTACAAAAGAAAAGTCAGCAAAACATCTTGGAAAAACCAAAACATCTTCTGCGTCAGCATGCAAATCGCCTATTAACACTAAATAAAGATGCAGTGAAAAGTAGAGTGAAAACACTAAATGTGTGCAACAATTGTCACTATTTAGTAGTAAATAGCACAAATTAAACAAAAGAAAACAATAGAATTAGCATAAAATAGCACTGTAGTATTTATGTTGCACAAATTGAGTGTGTGCACTCTAACAGCACAATACGCAAACGTAAAACAATGAAATACAATAAATGCACTTGATAGACTAAAATAACTAGTCAATAAGCATTTTTAAAGATTACTTCAAAATACAATCAAACTAGAGCATGATAAATTGAGATAAGGAATGGACCATTAGATATTTGTGGGCAATTACAAAAAAAATTGAGCAAAGGCTTTAACAGAGAAAAACAATATCGTGCAAGTCAGGTAAATAGCACTAATTAAACAAAAGAAAACAATAGAATTAGCATAAAATAGCACTATTTAGTGGTATTTAAGTTGCACACTTTTAGTGTGTGCATTCTAGCATATCAGTGATCATTAAAATTTATATGGCGCTCAATAGTTAAGAATTGTTACATACTTAAGTGTTGGAGAGAATGGCGAATACCTGTTGTTGAATGCGACAAAAATGAGCTTACCTTCACCCAAGATAGCATTGATTTCGTCTTTCTTTTTGCCCAGTTCTTTGTCAATCTTATTTGCTTCCTCGGTCCATTCGCAAGTGTTGGACCATTTTCCAAAGCAACACTTTCCACCACTTACGAAGTCAAGAAACTTCGCAGTATATGCAGCGATGGACGATGTTGTTGCTAGGATTTTCCCGGCATTTACTAGAATTGTGGCAGCCCATTTACCAAAAGTACCCACTGCGAAAAAAAAATGAAAGACAAAAACTTAAAAAAAACGTCGATGAGGAGTATACTGAATGTTGTACATGCTCAGATAATAGACTTTCCAACTTCAGTCAACTTATATAATCAAGGAGTCGTATGGCAATCAGTAGAAACCCAATAAACAATTCAATATTCATGATACTTACCTATACCACGCTTGCTAGCCGAGTTTCCTGCAAAAAAAAACATAAATAAATAAATAAGCCCTTGTTTCTCTTGTCTTTCCTGGTAAGTTTATTGTGGATGTGACCGAGTATTCCAACACAGGGATCCCTCATCGATCAAGGTTAAAACGTATTTTCATTCATCAGTTGTGCGATGCATTTACGTAAACTGGTTTAATTTACAGTGTCGGACTATGTCGTGCCTTTGATGTTGTACTATAAAGGGATGCTTTTACAGTGAGGACACTCGAACCGTGAACACTTTGTGCTTTTTTGACACTTTTTCTTAACATGCATCCTTCGAGTGAATCTATTTGAAAACATTTGAATTTTGATAACTCAGTGCATTTGAGTTCAGTCCTACTTTTTTAGAGAATTTGAAGCAGTAGAAAGCTCAGAAAATAAAAAGCTAAATAAAGACAAGTGTTCACGGTTCGAGTGCCCTCACTGTAAAAGCTGCAAAGAAAAATAATTCAATAAAAATACATCGCGTAAATTATAAATGAAATGATTACATCGTAAAAGCACGTTGGGTCACTCACTGTAAAACCATCTGATCAGTGCCATACGAAAGGCTGTAATCAATACTTGGTTGTCTTACCGTTTTCTTCTTTTGCAATTCGTTTACAAAATTTTTGGACATAGAGCCAAAAAAATATCTGAGAAATTTTCCTATTGTCTGCACTGGAGGTTTACTCGTGTTGCAAAAAAAAAAAAAAAAATAGGATACGACCAGCTTAGAGCAACCTACCATTTTCTTCTTTTGCCACTTGTTTTCGGAGTTTATGGACATGGAGTCTTTTGAAGTGGGCTGGACCAAACTCGTTTACGAGCAACAAAAGGCCCAAATAGACAGCAATGTTTACAGTACGTCGCATCGTGATGGCTGTCTGGAAAAAGTGTTTGATTAGGCAACGTTCCTTAACGTCGTTTGCATCCGCTTCTGCAGATCGTTTAATTTTGAAAACAAAAATCTAAATTTTCTTTATCAACAACTGACTTTCTTAGACAAAAGTAAAAAAAATGAATGTAACAAAGAAAAGAGAGCGAAAACAATATCACAACAACAGAATCAACACTATCACAATGACATACAAAGTCAGCAAACGCAAAGTTATATATAGAGCCGTTTTCGTACGAGTGGCCGGGAAACAGTACTGTATCGTATACCATAGTTTCTAAGAAAGCATTCGAATTGCATATAGCAGTAGCGTAACCGTACCGTTTCCCACTCATACGAAAAAGACAATACGCTACAAAATAATCATTCGGACAAGTCAAAACGGTCAAATAATTAATTAAAAACTTTCTAAGCTGGAACTAATAAAGTTTAAAAGGTAAAATTCCATTAGATCATGAAAAATTTTAAATGTAGAGTGCAAACACTAAAAGTGTGCAACAGTTGTCACTATTTAGAAGTAATTAGCACTAATATTAAACAAACGAAAACAATAAAATTAGCATAAAATAGCACTATTTAGTGGTATTTATTTTGCTCACCTTTAGAGTGCACGCACTAAAAGTGTGCAACAGTGGTCACTATTTAGTAGTAAATAGCACTAATTAAACAAAAGAAAACAATAGAATTAGCATAAAATAGCACTATTTAGTGGTAGGGTGCGTGCACTAAAAGTGTGCAACAGTTGTCACTATTTAGTAGTAAATAGCACTAATTAAGCAAAAGAAAACAATAGAATTAGCATAAAATAGCACTATTTAGTGGTAGGGTGCGTGCACTAAAAGTGTGCAACAGTTGTCACTATTTAGTAGTAAATAGCACTAATTAAACAAAAGAAAACAATAAAATTAGCATAAAATAGCACTATTTAGTGGTATTTATGTTGCACAATTTAGTGCGTGCACTCTAGTGTACACACTCTAAAAAAACATTAATAATAAAATAAAATAATAAAAAATGAAAAATTTGAAAGACGACATTTAAAACCATTAGTATTTTTCAGAGGAGACACTTACCTTCACAATACACCTACCTAGCCTACTGAAATATCAACAACCGACTAGCAGTAGTTATCATATTATCAAAATGACCATGATATCAGACTTAAATTCAAAGTGGCCAATCAAATACGAGTTAACCTTTTGAAATACCAGTAGATTTTTCAATTAAAAAATTGTTTTTGTGACATGCTTGGATTGTTGGAGCATTATTTAATCAGACACATTTTCCATTTATTTCAATAACATTACCAGTAGAGCGGATTCAAGGGGTGTGACGGGGATTAAGCCTGACTTTTCAACCACCTCTTAGACCACTTTATGGTTTCAAATTTCAGTTTTTGTAATAAATGTTTCATGTTTTAATGTCTGATTTTGCTTTTTAATTATATTTTTTAACTTGTTGTCATAGTTAGTATTTTTTTAAATACGTTTTCTAATAATGAATTTTATTGACATTACGTAGATCTATCGGTTATTTAAACTATACGGTATACACGATTTGATATATCAAGATTGACTTGGAGTTTAATTCGCTAGTTGTTGGTTTTAGCCAATCAGATTGTGCGCATCATCAATTCACGTAACAAGAAGTGATCCATCCAATCAGTAGCTGTTTTCTTTTTTCTTGTTTTTATTTTCTTTTTTTTATTTACTTATTTATTTATTTTTTTTTTTGTGTGTGTGTGTGAGAAAATGGTACGTCCAATCAGAAGCAACGCTGTCCTGATTGATTTTTTTCCGAGTGTTTTTTTTTGTGGGTAAATTGCATCGCTTTTAGCAGTTATAGAAACACCGAATGTCACGAATAGACAGCTAAATCTTATTGCTATTTTTAAAAACTTATCACATGTATTCAAAGTTACCCATTGGAAAATAGCCAAAGAATATATTTCATATAATGGGGGGGACCGATGGATGAATTTGCAGGCCGAGCTGCAGACAAAAAAAAACCCTAAAAGATACCGTTTTTCAAAAGTGGATTTTTCATCTTTAAAAGCGTGAGTTTCAGAGCTATTCAATTCCTAAAAGATATTAAAAAGTGAAAAATTGGCAAATTTCATATTTTAAACCCTAAAAGAGACCAAGTCACTGATTATTACCCCCGGCTACAAGATATGACGAGCATTCCCGATTATTTACCATCAGAGTCCCCCCGGGGGCATTAAGTAAGAGAGGGAATGGTCGTTGGTATATATAATATATTGATTATATTCTTAGAAGAGACCCCCTTCCCTTGTTGAAACGTCTAGCGATCCGCCCCTAGCTGAACAAGTAAATAGTCCTTTTGTTCATGGTGCCTTTTTAATTAAGTTATTTTAACGCGTTATTATTGCAGTTGGTTCATTTTTTATTTTTTTCCTAATATTGAATATTATTAATAGTAAATTACTAGATACCAGTTTAAATTAGTAACAAGGAAGAGTGCAAACACTAAAACTGTCCAGCATCAATGCCTCTATTTCATGCTAATTTTATCGTTTCCTTTTGTTTAGAGCTCTTTATTACTAAATAGAGACAAATGTTGTACAAATTTAGTGCTTGCACTCTAAATTATAAATCTCTTGATAAATAGACTGTAGTAGTAAATAGAGCTTGTTTAATTGAAAAAATTCTAAACATATACGATAATGTAATGATAACTTAACTTGGATATTTACAAGTTTTTACAGCAATAAAATATCAATGGAAAAAATGTGAAAAGTGATATGCCAATATATATATTTACGATTAAATTGTATGGAGATTTACTCGAAAACTTTATTAAAAACATTTTCATTCGTTCATTCGCATTAGCCAATCAGATTGGGCGTATCATCAACTCACGTGGCACCAAATGATAAGTCAAATCACAAGTCACGGATCGTTTTGGTTTTCAACATGTGACAGAGACGTTTTAACATCGCATTCCATAAATAGACAGCCAAAGATATTTGCTATTTCAATTCAACAAAAAAGCTATAGTTGCTGCTTACAAGATTTACTAGATGAAGTCAAAGTATCATATCCTGGTGTTTTTTGGTTCCCCCCAGGGATGGGGGAGGGGGGGTGACTCCTAACAAATGTCATGTTGGATGATGATCACCAGTGTGACGTCACGGCTAAGTTCAACATGGCGGACGACAGGGCTGAGAATAAGTTTGACAGTTTCTTTCGATTTGATTGGCCTTTGTTGTAAGTTATTGATAATTCTCCCCTCAAAAATCTAACTATTTTTTATAAAAAACAGAATGTACAAATTTTCGTTCCAGTTTCATCAAAAGAACGTCAGTGTTAAAAGTCATTTCTTGTTTATAAATATTGAGGTTAGACGGCGATGTTGAGATAACATTATAAACATCAATCGATCCTAGCAAAAGATCTCGACGGTTTTATCATACCAAAATAGGACGTTTTATAGGCAACATATCAATCTATTTTTATGCGAACTTTGGACGGAGTTGGTTGCTTGGTTCGTCTTATCAATCTCCTTAAGTACGAGAGAAGTTAAAAAGCAAGCTTTACGCCAGCGACAAAACGACCATCAACAAATTATGAACATGATCTACTTGGAGTAGTTGAACAGGTATTATTAATTGTTTTATTTGTAATTTCTTTTTAGTCTATATTATTTTTTTAGTTTATAATATATTATAAATAACCACAATTGGTCGAGAACACCGGATAATTAACTGATTGATTGATTGATTGATTGATTAATTTAATTAATTGATTAATTGATATTTGTTGTTAATTCGAATTTCAGGTGAGGACATGGTTACCATGCATTTAACTGACATCATCCTCATTTCTGGTTTGTTTTGACCTCTTATCCATTGATTTATATACCCTACCTGCGCACATCTCAAAATCAGTATTTTTCTGACAAATTTTTGGTATTTTTTTTCATGCTGCAGAGTTTAAAATAAGCGATTTTTAAAATAAATTGGATATCTAAATATCTTAACAATTACAAGGAAAGTTCAGAAATAAAATAGACAAGAAAGCGAGTTAGTTTTCCGAAATCAATGAATTTATCGGACTTAGACCTGCTCTACAACTCGATCAACTCAAAGTTTCTTGCTGGTGTAACTGTAGTTCCAACAATAACATTTTAAAATAACCTTCAACAACTAAAAGATATTCATGTGATAAAAAATATAGTACAGTGATTACAAAAGGATGAAAGAGGAATGTAGATTTTTTTTGATTTTTGATTTTTTTCACCGATTGATCAAAATATGAAACTCACCGGTTCGAAGTCAATTTTTCTTGGAAAAACATACAATGATAATACAAATAACACCACTAAAATCCTCAATAAAATCTAAAATTGCTTTTTTTTCTTGTAAATCAAGCCAAAACATTGTACACGACATGAAATTCGCTTCTCTAGCTGCCATTTCTATGAGCTTAGTTTTGAAATTACGAACTGACCTGCTCAGCTCCTTAATTCTTACTTTTTACTTGAAGTTCGAACATCTCAAATGCACAGATGTCACTATTAATATCAAACTAAATGTAGATTCAAAGTTCAAGCGATGATATTGATCAAGGTAAACGGGTGCAATTTGTCTTACCAAGGGGGGAGGGGTAGGATGCAATACTTTGCACTAAATTGCAAGATTTGACACTAAATTCCAAGTGTGAACTTCACTTTTGAAAATGTATGGGACCCTATAAAGTTTTTTTTTTATCATAAACGTAATGAAAATACCGAATTTATTTTTTAAATGGAAATTCTGAAAATAAAAATGGTTTTGGTTAGTTTTTTTTTGTACATCCTTTGAAATGCTGTCCAAATTGTCTTTTACTTTTTGACGCATAAATTGATCACAAAGTAACAATCAAATGCGATTTTTAATATCTTATAAAAAATATTGAAGGAATAGAAAACGAGACAGCGTGCTCTATCGAGTTATAGACCACGCGAGAATTTTAAGAGAACGAGAAAAGCGTTAAGAGAAGCACGGACCACTTTCTTACCTTTTAATACTTTATTAAGCATTCTTAGAAATGTCAATTCCAAAATGCTTTATACCAGACAAGTATAGAAAGGCAAATAAATTTGAAAATATAGTTTTAGCGTCCAAAATCAATCGACGGATGAGTTTGAGTTCAAAGAACAGCTCAAACAGTTTTGTGCAATTCAGCGACGTACTTCAATTATTTTTAGCAGAAAGGCAGCTTCAAATCATCTCAATACTATCCTGGCTACTTGTAAAAATAACTGCTACCAAAGATTACTATTGAGTCCCCTACTTGCAGGTTTGATAAGGTTGAAAATCATTACAATCGATTTGAACGAACCTCGACGCACATGTTTTTGTCAAACAAAATGTCCTTTCAAATTCTCGGCTTTTTGACGAAGTTAAACGTCGAAATCCACTTTCATCTGTTTTTAAACTGCCTTGTTTACTTCACAATACACCTACCTAGCCTACTCAAATATATCAACAACTGATTAGCAGTAGTTATCATATTATCAAAATGACCATGATATTAGACTTGACGTAAATTCAAAGTGGCCAATCAAATACGAGTTAACCTTTTGAAGTACCAGTAGATTTTTCAATTAAAAAAATTGTTTTTGTGACATGCTTAGATTGTTGGAGCATTATTTAATCGGACACATTTTCCATTATTTCAATAACATTACCAGTTAGCGCGGATTCAATGGGAGTGACGGGGATTGGACCTGACTTTTCAACCACTTCTTAGACCGCTTTATGGTTTCAAATTTCAGTTTTTGTAATAAATGTTTCATGTTTCAATGTCTGATGGTACTTTTTAATTAATTTTTTTAACGTGTTGTCATAGTAATTCTAATAATGAATTTCATTAACAATAAGTAGACACATCGGTAATTTAAACTAGACAGTCATATACACGATTTAATATATTGAGATTGACTTGGAGTTTCATTCGCTAGTTATTGCATGGTTTTAGCCGATCAGAAGCAACGATGTCCTGATTGATTTTTTCGGAGGGTTTTTGTTGTCGATAAATTGCATCGCTTTTGGCAGTTATAGAACCACCAAATGTCGTGAATAGACGGCTAAAGATTATTGCTATTTTCAAGACTTAGGAGATGTATTCAAAGTCAGCCATTGAAAAATTACCAAAGAATATATTCCATATAATGAGGGGACCGATGGATGAATATACAGGCCGAGCTGCAGCCAAGTTAATACGTTAGAACAGGAGAGAAAAGGTGATTTTTTATTTAAACTAAAGCATTTGGCCCGGGGGGAGGGAGGGGAGACTCCGGGGCCTAACGATCTGGGATGCTCGTCGGATTTTTTCAAAAATACCCCTAAAAAATACCGGACGTTTTTCAAAAGTGCGTGAAGTTTTCATCTCTACAAGATACCAAAAGTGTGAGTTTCAGTGCTATTCAATTCCTAAAAGATATCAAAAAGAGAAAATTTGGCAAATTTCATATCTTAAACCCTAAAAGAGACCAAATCGCTGATTTTTACCCCTAAAATATGACGAGCATCCCCGATTGTTTACAACCGGAGTCCTCCCGGTGCATTAGGTAATAGAAGGAATGGTTGTTGGTATTCTAATGTATCACGTTTTGATTATAGTTTTAGAACAGACCCCCTTCCTTTGTTTAAACTTCTAGTGATCCGCCCCTGAACAGGTAAATTGTCCATTTGTTCAGGGTGCTTTTTAATTAAATTTTTTAACGCGTAATTATCATTGCAGTTGGTTCATTTTTTAAATTTGTTTTTCTAATATTGAAAATTATTTACAGTAAATTAATAGATACCAATTTAAATTAGTAGCAAGGTTGAGTGCAAACACTAAAACTGTGAAAAAATGCCACTATTTTATGCTATTTTTATTATTTTCTTTTATTTAAATAGGACTATTGATTACTAAATAGAGACAACTATTGCACAAATTTAGTTTTTGCACATTAAATTATAAATCTTTTGATAAATAAACTTTTAAGTAGTAAATAGATCTTGTGTAATTTAAATTTCTGAACGTATACGATAATGTGATATAACAATATATATACATACGATTAAATTATATGGAGATTTACTCAAAAATATTTTTATTCGTTCATTCGTATTAGCCAATCAGATTGCGCGTATCATCAACTCACGTGGCACCAAATGATAAGTCACGGATCGTTCTTTTTTTTTTTTTTTTTTTTTTTTTCAACATGTGACAGAGACGTTTTAACAGCGCATTCCATAAATAGACAGCCAAAGATAAGTTTAACATAAGTGATTTTTAAAATAAATTGGATATCTAAATATCTTAACAATTACAAGGAAAGTTCAGAAATAAAATAGACAAGAAAGCGAGTTAGTTTTCAGAAATCATTGAATTTATCATTGATTTTAATCATTGGACTTAGACCTGCTGTACAACTCGATCAACTCAAAGTTTCTCGCTCGTGTAACTGCCGTAGTTCCAACAATAAAAATACCATTCAACAACTAAAAGATATTCACGTGATAGAAATATAGTACATTGATAATAATTCATAGTGTGAATTCATCACCAAACATGATTGGTTTCTTTCAAAAAGTAACTTATCACTACTCAATCATATTGGATTGATGCTATGAAATTGACAACCTCTCAGCAGAGTTTAGAGACAAAAAACGTGGAAAAGGCATTTCATTATTTTGGCTAACTAGAAAGTTAGTCATTCAAAATGGAACAAGGCTTTTTTCTTATTTTTTTAATAGTTCGAATGGGGTATCGACTTGAAATATTCATAAAGTTAACATATTAACCCTAAAACAAGAAAGATCGTACCACAAAGGTTCAATGTGTATGGATAAATACTCACTGAATGGCAATGTTTTAAAATTTGCAAAAAATGTATGTTTAAATTACAGTCCCAAAAACAACCTATTCTAGCTATATTTAATCTATATGTATTCTATATGTATCGCTTTTTGATAGGTATATTCTTAGCCTAACTCTATTAAAATGCTCCTTTTGCCGAAAGAGTAAACAAACAAACAAGCAAACAAACGAAAAACACCAAAACACTCAATTTGATTCCAATTCAGTTTATTTTTATTTTTAATTCATGTGTGCATTATTTCTTCGTGGATGTTGTTCCCTGAAACAAGTAAAAAAGTAAATTAAGCAAACTATAAAAAAGCTAGATTACCAATACTGCAGCTAAACGAGTTCGGTTTTAATGAGTAAGTCAATTTATTAATGATTGTACATGTTTGTTTGAATCAATAAATTGCTCAAATAATGAATATTGCTATTGATATTGTACGATACTAAAAAAGCAAATGCCAACAGTTTATGTCCAAGATTGAAGGTCGAAGCAAGTGCAGGATCATACTGTAAAGATACCTTTATTAACAGTCAAGTTCCTCAATTTGTTGTGCTGTATGTCTATCTTTTGGTAGATACGTCAGAATTTCAGTGGCCGTTTTCCCTTTCTCGAGAAGATTACAAATGCCCTTTTTCATACCATCTGGAATTGGACAAGGCGGTTTACAACTTTCCAAAAAGATATCAACCTGAAGAAGATAGAAGTTTCTGTTTAACGTAAAATTTGAAAACCCCAATCAATATCGGCTATCTTTGATGCCATATCAAAATATTTTTAGGTAGGAAAGTTGAGCAGTGGACATTCGACATATCCATACTTACTACTTCTTTGTCGACGCCTACTCTAGCTGGCAAGCTATCAGGCTCCGTTCCTTTGCAAAATAAACTGCAGGTTTTTCGTCCTTTCACGTCGTTGTTTGCCATACATTTTCTATTGAAATTGTCCTTTTCCGCTTTTTTATCGACAACACTCTGTAGCTGGCTGTCGCTAAAAGGTGCTATTCCAATTTTCGTCTGGCAAGTGTCAGAATCGCTGTCAAGAAGTGTCTGCATTTGCTTCTTCAACTCGGAAATAGTACCTTCTCCGATCTTACATTCTTCTACCACGGCGCTGAAAACCCAAGTGGCAAAAAGAGGGGTTAGAACGAATTGTACCCAGCCAAAGATTTAATAATAACAATAACAATGACAATGACAATGACAATGACAATGACAATGACAATGACAATGACAATGACAATGACAATGACAATGACAATGACAATGACAATGACAATGACAATGACAATGACATGACAATGACAATGACAATGACAATGACAATGACAATAATAATAATGATGGTAATAATAATAATAATAATAATCTGACTTTACAGCAAATCTGTCTAGCAACAACAACTATAATTGTACGTACCTTATCAACGTCGTTTTTGCCGTATAACAGTTGAAGTAATATGAAAGTTGACCGAGGCCCTGATAGAGATTTTTAATTAGATTAAATGATTCAATGAATTCAGGATCTTTCTGCTCGATGCCATCGACATATTCTGTGATGCTTGCAATGATTGCTTCATAGCCATCGTCAGTTCCTTTTGGGATAAGTTTCTTAAGCGCATCTCTTAACTCTTTGAGATCATTGATGAATATCTCAGAGACCAACTGTTCTTTTAGCTTATCACGAGCCTAATTTAACACAAATGTAAATGTTAGAATATGATAATATGATAACAACATCATTATTTGTGACCCGAGTAGCGTCATTTGGTCCATCATTTGGATGCACATGATGCTATGAGGAAAACAACTAAACCATATGCACGTCAAATGTCATGTTATTATCATTATCATCCATATCCTAAGTCAAAATAACAAATTCTCGGCTTTTTGACGAAGTTAAACGTCGAAATCCACTTTCATCTGTTTTTAAACTGCCTTGTTTACTTCACAATACAGCTACCTAGCCTACTCAAATATATCAATATAGTTATCATATTATCAAAATGACCATGATATTAGACTAAATTCGAAGTGGCCAATCAAATACGAGTTAACCTTTTGATGTACCAGTAGATTTTTCAATTAAAAAAATTGTTTTTGTGACATGCTTGGATTGTTGGAGCATTATTTAATCAGACACATCTTCCATTATTTTCCATTAGTTAGCGCGGATTCAAGGGCAGTGACGGGGATTGGACCTGACTTTTCAACCACTTCTTAGACCACTTTATGGTTTCAATTTTCAGTTTTTGTAATAAATGTTTCATGTTTCAATGTCTGATGGTACTTTTTAATTAAATTTTTTAACGTGTTGTCATAGTAATTCTAATAATGAATTTTATTAACAATAAGTAGACACATCGGTAATTTAAACTAGACAGTCATATACACGATTTAATATATTGAGATTGACTTGGAGTTTCATTCGCTAGTTATTGCATGGTTTTAGCCGATCAGAAGCAACGATGTCCTGATTGATTTTTTCGGAGGGTTTTTGTTGTCGGTAAATTGCATCGCTTTTGGCAGTTATAGAACCACCAAATGTCGTGAATAGACGGCTAAAGATTATTGCTATTTTCAAGACTTAGGAGATGTATTCAAAGTCAGCCATTGAAAAATTACCAAAGAATATATTCCATATAATGAGGGGACCGATGGATGAATATACAGGCCGAGCTGCAGCCAAGTTATTACGTTAGAACAGGAGAGAAATTTAAACAAAAGCATTTGGCCCGGGGAGAGGGAGGGGAGACTCCGGGGCCTAACGATCGGGGATGCTCGTCGGATTTTTTTCAAAAATACCCCTAAAAAATACCGGACGTTTTTCAAAAGTGCGTGAAGTTTTCATCTCTACAAGATACCAAAAGTGTGAGTTTCAGTGCTATTCAATTCCTAAAAAATATCAAAAAGAGAAAATTTGGCAAATTTCATATCTTAAACCCTAAAAGAGACCAAATCGCTGATTTTTACCCCTAAAATATGACGAGCATCCCCGATTGTTTACAACCGGAGTCCCCCCGGGGCATTAGGTAATATAAGGAATGGTTGTTGGTATTCTAATGTATCACGTTTTGATTATAGTTTTAGAACAGACCCCCTTCCTTTGTTTAAACTTCTAGTGATCCGCCCCTGAACAGGTAAATTGTCCATTTGTTCAGGGTGCTTTTTAATTAAGTTTTTTAACGCGTAATTATCATTGCAGTTGGTTCATTTTTTAAATTTGTTTTTCTAATATTGAAAATTATTTACAGTAAATTAATAGATACCAATTTAAATTAGTAGCAAGGTTGAGTGCAAACACTAAAACTGTGAAAAAATGCCACTATTTTATGCTATTTTTATTATTTTCTTTTATTTAAATAGGACTATTGATTACTAAATAGAGACAACTATTGCACAAATTTAGTTTTTGCACATTAAATTATAAATCTTTTGATAAATAAACTTTTAAGTAGTAAATAGATCTTGTGTAATTTAAATTTCTGAACGTATACGATAATGTGATATAACAATATATATACATACGATTAAATTATATGGAGATTTACTCAAAAATATTTTCATTCGTTCATTCGTATTAGCCAATCAGATTGCGCGTATCATCAACTCACGTGGCACCAAATGATAAGTCACGGATCGTTCTTTTTTTTTTCTTTTTTTTTTTTTTTTTCAACATGTGACAGAGACGTTTTAACAGCGCATTCCATAAATAGACAGCCAAAGATAAGTTTAAAATAAGTGATTTTTAAAATAAATTGGATATCTAAATATCTTAACAATTACAAGGAAAGTTCAGAAATAAAATAGACAAGAAATTGACAACCTCTCAGCAGAGTTTAGAGACAAAAAACGTGGAAAAGGCATTTCATTATTTTGGCTAACTAGTAAGTTAGTCATTCAAAATGGAACAAGGCTTTTTTCTTATTTTTTTAATAGTTCGAAAGGGGTATCGACTTGAAATATTCATAAAGTTAACATATTAACCCTAAAACAAGAAAGATCGTACCACAAAGGTTCAATGTGTATGGATAAATACTCACTGAATGGCAATGTTTTAAAATTCGCAAAAAATGTATGTTTAAATTACAGTCCCAAAAACAACCTATTCTAGCTATATTTAATCTATATGTATTCTATATGTATCGCTTTTTGATAGGTATATTCTTAGCCTAACTCTATTAAAATGCTCCTTTTGCCGAAAGAGTAAACAAACAAACAAGCAAACAAACGAAAAACACCAAAACACTCAATTTGATTCCAATTCAGTTTATTTTTATTTTTCATATGTGCATTATTTCTTCGTGGATGTTGTTCCCTGAAACAAGTAAAAAGTAAATTAAGCAAACTATAAAAGAGCTAGATTACTCAATACTGCAGCTAAATGAGTTCGGTTTTAATGAGTAAGTGAATTTATTAATGATTGATTGTTTGAATCAATAAATTGCTCAAATAATGAATATTGCTATTGATATTGTACGCTACTAAAAAAGCAAATACCAACAGTTTATGTCCAAGATTGAAGGTCGAAGCAAGTGCAGGATCATACTGTAAACATACCTTTATTAACAGTCAAGTTCCTCAATTTGTTGGGCTGTATGTCTATCTTTTGGTAGATACGTCAGAATTTCACTGGCCGCCTTCCCATTCTCGAGAAGATTACAAATGCCCTTTTTCATACCATCTGGAATTGGACAAGGCGGTTTACAGCTTTCCAAAAAGATATCAACCTGAAGAAGATAGAAGTTTCTGTTTAACGTAAAATTTGAAAAAATCTTTGATGCCATATCAAAATATTTTTAAATAGGAAAGTTGAGCAGTGGACATTCGACATATCCATACTCACTATTTCTTTGTCGACGCCTACTCTAGCTGGCAAGCTATCAGGCTCCGTTCCTTGACAAAATAAACTGCAGGTTTTTCGTCTTTTCACATCGTTGTTTGCCATACATTTTCTATTGAAATTGTCCTTTTCCGCTTTTTTATCGACAACGCTCTGTAGCTGGCTGTCGCTAAAAGGTGCTATTCCAATTTTCGTCTGGCAAGTGTCAGAATCGCTGTCAAGAAGTGTCTGCATTTGCTTCTTCAACTCGGAAATAGTACCTTCTCCGATCTTACATTTTTCTGCCACGGCGCTGAAAACCCAAGTGGAAAAAATAGGGGTTAGAACGAATTGTACCCAGCAAAAGATTTAATAATAATAATAATAATAATAATAATAATAATAATAATAATAATAATAATAATAATAATAATGTAAACTTTTATTTCATATTTTTGCACATACAACTGTAAACCTCACTATTACCTAGGCAGTTTACAATTTGCTACTTGAATCGATATGAAGAAAATAGTTTGAGGAAAAAGAAGAAGAAAAAAAAACTAATAGCTAAGTAATTCAGGATTTGGCCATTCCTTGTTCCTACAGCAAAATATATAATATGTTGACCTTATCGAAATAGCTGAAATGCTCTTGATGATATACTTGGAGGTCTTATCGTCAAAACCAAAATCGGCCAGCATGTCAAGAAACGTTGTAGATTCTTTAGAAAAAATTGCTAAAGCGCTGATTGACAAATTTATGAAGCTAATATTTTTGAAATCATTGTTATTAGAAGAAAATAGTTCTTTGTACTTAGTTTGTTTTCTCAATAAGTTTTTCTCTAAGTTAGTTTCGTGTCCAACGGTCAGTTCGAGTATATATAGATGTTTGTCTGAAGTGGTTATCAAGAGGTCTGGTCGTTGACTATCTCCAGTGATAATTGAAGGGGAGTTGAAAGAAGGCAGGTCAACATACAGGATGATGTCTTTGATTGCTGACAAAGAGTTTGCGATAAACTGCAAGACAGAATTATGTCTCCAAGTATACCGACCCTGATTTAGGTAGGAACTACAACCAGCAACAACATGAAGAATTGATTCTGGTTGTAAGCACAGAGAACAATCTGAAGATGAAGAGATGCCCCATTTAACCAAATTTTTACGTGTGGGAAGAGTGTTATTTATGTAACGGATGGTAAAGTTGTAGATGTTTTTTGGTAGTAATAATAATAATAATAATGATAATAATAATAATAATAATAATAATAATAATAATAATAATGTAAACTTTATTTTCACATTTCTGCTAATTACAATTGCAAACCTCCCTAAAACCTAGGTAGTTTACAATTTTCAATTAGAATCACTAAAACAACAACCATAATAATAACAACAGCAAAAATTAAATCTAAACACAGACTGATAACTAAAAACAATGATAACTAATGTTTACATAATATGATTACATCAAAAATTACAATTTTCATCAACTCAGGTTCCTCCCAGACTTTGTTGCGACAGCAGAAAATGTAATAAGTTAATAATAATAATAATAATAATAATAATAATAATAATAATAATAATAATAATAATAATAATTATAATAACAATAATAATAATAATAATAATAATAATAATAATGATAATCATAATAACAATAATAATAATAATGATAATAATAATCTGACTTTACAGCAAATCTGTCTAGCAACAACAACTATAATTGTACGTACCTTATCAACGTCGTTTTTGCCGTATAACAGTTGAAATAATATGAAAGTTGACCGAGGCCCTGATAGAGATTTTTAATTAGATTAAATGATTCAATGAATTCAGGATCTTTCTGCTCGATGCCATCGACATATTCTGTGATGCTTGCAATGATTGCTTCAAAGCCGTCGTCAGTTCCTTCTGGAATAAGTTTCTTAAGCGCATCTCTTAACTCTTTGAGATCATTGATGAATATCTCAGAGACCAACTGTTCTTTGAGCTTATCACGAGCCTAATTTAACACAAATGTAAATGTTAGAATATGATAATATGATAACAACATCATTTTGGGAGTTTATTTGTGACCCGAGTAGCGTCATTTGGTCCATCATTTGGATGCACATGATGCTATGAGGAAAACAACTAAACCATATGCACGTCAAATGTCATGTTATTATCATTATCATCATATCCTAAGTCAAAATAACTTTGATTCAATCTGCAGTGGACCCAAGCGGCGGCGTTGTCACCCGTTGCCCGAGCATTTTCAAGATGGTAATTTGCCATTTGGCCTTGCATATTTTGATGGAAGAGAGTATAATGTATTGGGCTTTATACTCATCAGGGGATCTTTTCGTTCTATTATTAAATTGAAGCTATTTCAGGAACAAAACGTGATTGGTCAGATTGCAGGAGGAGCGGTCGCTTCGTCAAAACATCTCAAGACAAAAGTGCGGAGATTGTTAACAAGTTTCTGAAAATTCACGTTAACGTGAACCGCCATTTTGAAAAAAAACAACAAGTGGATTGTCTGGGCTGCCTGTGGTAGAACGTAGTGATAATGGCTATGGTGACAGTGATTCCCTAAATATAGTAGATAGTAGATGTTGGTTTTGATAATGATGAGAAAGGTTTGGATAATATCAGGGGCAGCGGAACAGTAACAGCCGTGGGGGGCACTATAATCCCCACCCCTCCCCACCCCATCCCTAGACCCCTGTCATCTCGCATTTCCTTACGACATAGGAAAACAGCTCCTGCATCCAAGGCGGTTATGTATTATGACTATGGCACGTAGCATCTAATGGCAAAACTTTTTAATATCTTTTAACTAATATTTTGTGGGGTGAAGGGGGGGGGGGGGGGCAGGGGCACTGAATATTGATTTCAATATTACCTCTCTCATTGTCTGTCTAGACTCAATAACTTGATCATAAACTTTATTCATTTCCGTTCTCGCAGTCCTCATTTCCTCCACAGCACTTTTGGACGCTGAATACGCCTCGTCGCACTTTCTAAATTGGCTATACATAGTGTATATGTTTAAAGCTGCAAAAACGATGAAAAAGTTGTATTACCCGTAAATGTAATAACACCCGTAAATGTAACATAACACTGAAACAGTCCTGCTCAGAGTTGTTTAGTTGCTTTAACTTAATATTGCTTCACTGTCCAAAATACTCGATTATTATGGTTGAAGGGTTATTACATTTACGGTGGGTTTCGATTATTACATTTACGGTTGATAGTCATTACATTTACGGTGGGTATTACATTTACGGTTGATTTTTATTACATTTACGGTGGGTATTACATTTACGGTTGTTATTACATTTACGGTTGATAGTTATTACATTTACGGTGGGTATTACATTTACGGTTGTTATTACATTTACAGTTGATTTTTATTACATTTACGGTGGGTATTACATTTACGGTTGTTATTACATTTACGGTTGATTTTTATTACATTTACGGTGGGTATTACATTTACAGGTGTTATTATATTTAAGGGTAATACAAAAGTTAAAACTGAAATTCTCTCAAATATCAACGTTTACATATCAAACTTTTGTTGTCGATATTAGGCTTCCTGTGGTGAAATACACAGGGGTCCTGTTTTTACTTTTAACAGTCTCTTTTCAGACAGTAAACAAAATGTCAGACTTCACTCAACAGAAAATTGAACAATGTATCATTATGAAGGAATATGTGAGGCTTGATAGAAAACGACAACATTCTAAAGGGAAAAGCTTGGTATGCACAAATAGCAGCCAAATTTTTGTATATGACGTTGCATAGTTTAGTAGTCGCTTTAGTGTCATTTTAATTACATGAGACGAGTTTCGCGTTCAGTAACCGAGATTTCTCGGTCAAGGTTATCCTTGCAGGTGGCAAAATTTAAATTTCATATAAACACTTCATTGTGTCTATTTAAAAAGGGATGAAAATGCTAATTTTATAAATAAACTGATTTCCGTTTAAATAATTAGCACGGAAACAACTTTTCTCATATGTTAAAACGAATACAATTGACATGAAGAAAATGCATACAAGCTCAATTACAGCATAAAATTAAAGGCAAAAAAGTTATTGAAGCTTAATAAGATCTTACATCTGAATATATTAGTTTGAGCTTTCTGTCTTAGACATCCGGTACAGCCCATGTTTGACGCAAAATAAAGTTGTCCCGGTTGACCAGCGGTTGACCAAGATATCGGTCTCGCTGAACATGGACAGTTATTCGCCTCATGTAAACACCCAGGGTGTTATGAATTGTTTGTTACCTGCTTTGGAAAAGCTCATGACCGTTTCAAATCCTTTTCGAAAGTTTTTAATGAGTTTTGCAACCCCCTTGTATTTTGTTTTAAGAGCGTCCTGAGCATCTCCAATTTTGTCGGCAATTGTTGCAGCTTTTTTGCTAAACCAACTGTTGCCTGCTTGGTATCGTGGAGAACCTTTTGGTGGAGCTTTGACTACTTTGGCATCTACAGAGTGGTCTAGCTAAAATAAATCAAATCAGAACACTCAATTTTTCCTAGGTTTTTAGACAACCCAAATTTTGTTTTGGATTCAAATCGTTCTGAATTCAAAGAATAAAAAATATCGCTTCGCTGAAACGCTATCTAAACTTAAACAAAATTGCAGAAAAAAAAGCATATTTCTTTCAAAATTTAGATTTCAATAATAATTATTCTGGGTTCCCTGTGTATTTATTTTGAGCTCTTGATTGTTTCAGCAAAAGTTCAAGTTAAGAAAAAACAAGGAAAAAATCGCCTTTTACTTAAAACCTGACCAGGCTAAGGTAAAGTAACTGAAGTGCTGATTGTTTGGACATATCATCTCCCTCAGGAGGAAGGGTTCTTTACCTCGTAACTTTTGTATCGTCCCATTCTGGCCTTCATCCAAAGTTTCAGTTTAGGGACAGCTGGTAAGATGGTTGTTACCATAGGAACGGCAATTCCAAGAACTCCATCAAGAACATTGAAGTATTGGGTTTCCAGTTCTACGAAGTCCACTGTCTGGCCAATCGCCTCCTTTTCTCGGACGAGGTTCTGTGAATACGGGTAAAATCAGCGGTATAAAGTTACTTCTGGACCACACTACATCATCAATGATAGTGTAGGTTTAGAGATTTACACCAAAACAATAATACTTTAACAAAAATTTCTTTTATGCCAAAGTTGTTATTTTGCGTACTAGTTTTAGGGATTTCCAAAATACTTTAGAATAATCTTATTTTACTATAAAGATGGTATTTATGAAGGTGTCTACCTTGGCATAAAATTGTTTTTTAAAAGAACTTACGTTTGGAGTTTAGAAGCAGTTCATAAAATTCAAATTTGAAATTACATCTTGTATCTCAGTATACCTGCATATAGAACACGGCTGTTCGTTTTTTTAATACTAATTAAATTAACATACCTCTAGCCTCGCGTCTGTGAGATTTAGTTGAATACTGATATTTCTATCAATACTTTTCAAAAGTTTATCTGAGGCTTTTCCAATTGTATGCATCTCCATGACAGTGTAGTTAAACTCGTCCGAGGCCATCGTTATCATGCTTTCCAATTGTTTTGCTAAGAATTAATAAAATAATTATTGCATCTATTATAATATAAATATAAAATAATATATAAAATAATTATTGCATCTATTTGTTGTTGTTGTTGCAGTAACAAATATTAAAATAGATAGGTTTTTACATACAGATTAAATATAATAGTAGCATAATACTACAAAAGTGCAATGTTTAATGTTGTTCAACACTACAAGTTATTCGTTTGTTGTCTTTTTGTTATAGTTGGGGGGGGGGGGGGGGGATCAAGAGAGTATGAGATAAGAGAGTTTATTTGCGGACCCCACATTTCCCCATCAGGGGCTCTACTCGTGCTAATTTTACGCTGGTCTGGAAATGCTGCCTAGACTTGTCCATGTTCGCTTGACAAAACAACTTTGTGCAGTAAAGGGAAGGCAGGGACACTACATAAAACATGGTTGTGTCATCTGTGTTTCCCCTGTGCACGTGGTAGGTGCAATACAATTTGTGAACTCTGCAGGCGGTATTTTATAGAGGGTCCTAAAGGGGTACATTGGGATTTGCCTCCCTTGAACGCTGGGAATTGGGATTTTTCCATTGGAATTGGAAAAAACATTTCAACATTTGGATTAAAATTTGCTCTTATTGTCTTATTGTGATCTATATAAGAGATTAAATAATGTTAAAAAAATATATATTTAGTTATTTCATCTGTTATCTCACATTGCAGAGGACAAAACGTGAAATAATTAGAATTTCAAGACTAGCCTTGTGAGAAATAAGTAATTTAGATTAGAAATAGCCAGTGTTCACACGATATTTTGTTTGCACTGCTTAGATTGGAATTTGTAGTTTGAGCATTGGAAGTTGAATGAAAATTAGGCTGGTAATTGGGATTTCATGTATCCATTCAGAACCCTCTTTTTTATTGATAAAATAACAGCCCATTACAGAAAAGAAGCAATTGAAAATTTGTCCTTCACCGTGTAACTAGTAAGAATAGAAAAAAAAACGTGTGCGTTAAAAATGAACTTACTTTCCAGCACGATAGCATTTATTTCGTCTTTCTTTTTGCCCAGCTGTTTTTCAATGTCCTTTGCTTCATTGGTCCATTCGCATGTGTTAGTCCATTTACCATAGCAACACTTTTGCTCAGTAACTAAATTAAGAAATGTCGTTGCAACTGCAGCGATTGAAGTTGTTATTTCTAGCGTTTTGCCACCATACACCAGCACTTTGGCTGCCCATTTACCGAAAGTACCCACTGCGAAAAAAAAAATAAAATTAAAAAAACGCTGCTCACGATAATAATAGCGGATGCCGAATGTGAAATACATGAATTCATCTTATGGCTCAAGTCTCGAAGAAAAAGAGAGAAAACGCTATACCAGACAAAGTGAAATCATTCTAGAGCGGCTATATTTTTATGCAGAGCGCAGTCCCTTTAGCAATATGATACAGACCAATAGGTATCAAAGCCCCTAGGGATTTAGAATTTTAGGTTTGACATTGTAGCACTTTTCAGTTTAATTAACAGCGCTACTACCTCATGCATGGATAAAAAATTTGTGAAGCCACGCCCTTGTGAAGAACGTCCGGTATCTTTTAGGGGTATTTTTTGTTGTTGTTGTTGAACGAACATCCACGATCGTTTAATGCCGGAGTTCGTTCACACCCCCGAGCTACAATCCTATGCAAAAATACTTGAAACACTATTGACGATAGTGTTACTACAACGTCCCTTCCCCCTATCCAATGTTGAATTTCGTTGTTCTGCTCATTGGATTCCTATGAAATCGCCTAGGTTTAGCAAGTAATGTGTCTTGTAGTGGGGTAGAGGGGTGCGTGTGTTCCGTTATTTTTGCATAAGATTGTAGCTAGTGCTTGCCAATTATTATTATAACCAAAAACAATTCAATATAGTGCATATGCTACTTACTGATACTACGCTTGCTAACAACCGAGTTTCCTGCAACAAAACAACACAAAATCGTAAATAAACACCACTTTCTCTTGAATTTTTCTTTGCTGATAAGTGCACGTGGCGATTGTGTTGTGCGCTTCAATCCAACCAAGGGAGCCCACTGTAACTGTATATCATTTATGCATATTGCTTTTCTATTGATAATTTGATTAATTTGGAGTCATGAGTTCATTTGAAGTCATATACTTGAGTAAAACGTACTGAGACTAAATTCAAATTTAAATTAAACCAACACGATATTGACACTTCTCTGACCACTTCAAATACCGAGCTGAGAAACTAACAACGTAAGGAAAAGATGGCTCTCTCTCTCTCTCTCTCTCTCTCTCTCTCTCTCTCTCTCTCTCTCTCTCTCTCTCTCTCTCTCTCTCTCTCTCTCTCTCTCTTGGGATTTTGAATCTTCTTCTACAATTTATTATTCAACTTTGAATGCCTGAGTGAGTGAACAAGCATCTATCCCTTAGCGGCCCGTAATTTTCATTATTGGTATCGTCAGCCCAAATTTTATGTTGACACTTTTCGTGAATATCGCTTGCTTGCGATTGGCTGACTCTAAGCACGTGAAGCTAATGAGATGAAAGAATAACAGGTGTTTGCTCATGAAATCTAAATAAAACTAAAATTAACAAAATGTTTAAAGTTACATACAGGTACATTTTACTTCTAGGAGATTAATCACAATAAAATCGCCAAAATCAACTACATATTATGAAAGTCTAAAGATGTTTTCATAACTAGATGGATGAATTGAGAAACTGAATGATATGTGGTTGGAAGACGACAAATCAAACAAATCTCCTTATGAAGTGAGCAAGAAAACGAGATTTGATGTGTACGATTTTGACATACAAGATGTGCGCCATATGCAATATATGTAAGAGTAATTCAGCTCCACTATGCCGGTGTCTCTTCCATGATACTTACTGCCATTATGGACCTGTGATTAACTTCTTTACTTTTATTAATCCTTAAACCGTGAAGTTAGATCAAGTTAAACCCGTTCAAACATAACACTAATCTCAGCGTCAATAGCTGAGATGAACCTTAGATCCGAAATGAATCGGTTAGTCTAAATAAATCCATCGTGTGAATCAAATACATTAATTCTCTAATTGCCATATTTCTGTTTCTACAATCCCCAAGTATAATGAGTAAATAAGACATGTTTTTGATATATGTTGATGGGTTAAACATTATTAGTATTTAATATAATTCTAAAATATCGTAAAATTTTCCCTTAACACTACGAGCGTCATAATTGACTATATAAAAAAAAAATTAGGAACAACTTAGCCTCGGTTGCAGAGTTGTGGTTTCGAACCACATTAAACGGCTGCAACGGAGGCTAGGAACAACTTACCATTTTCTTCTTTTGTAACTTGTTTACGAAGGTTTTGGACATGGAGTCTCTTGAAGTGGGCTGGTCCAAATTCGTTTACGAGCAACAAAAGGCACAAATAGACAGCGATGTTTTTGGTACGTCGCATCGTGAAAAATGTCTGAAAAAGGTGTTTGAGTTAGGCCAGGTTTATACTATACCACTTAAATTTGAAAACAAAACATTTACAACCACATCGTTACGAAAATATCATTAGAACTTGCATGAAATTACATCGGATTCATGTGGATTTGTGTGGACAGAAGACCTAACCGGATAATTAAAGTTTTCATGTTTATCCTGGTTAATGTGAACATTTTGAGACAAACAAACATCAGGAGAATTCATGAGAATTTAAAAAAGAAAGGAAAACTATTACAATAACAAACAAAAAAAAAAACACTACAAAGTGCAGAGGCGATTTAGGGGTGGAGACAAGGGTGGCATAGTCACTCCTCTTTTTCACTAGCCAATAGTTAAACCTACATTTTTGACCAAATTTGATTTCGGCAAGTATATTTATTATATGTGTTTTATGTTTAGTCACCCCCCGCCTTTTAAAATCATTGGATTCGCTGCTGATTTCCTTCCTAAGTAAGCAGGAACTGAACTTAAGAAATGAAAGAATTTGAAAGAAGAAGATTTAAATCAATTAGCATTTTCTTCTGAGAAATCACTTACCTTACGCGTACCTTGGCCGACTCAAATATGTAACCGATTGGCAAAAAAGAATATTACATTTAAAACTAATCGTGACATTGTCATGACGCATATTCAAAATGGCCAATCAAGTCCTAGTTAGCCTCTTCAGTACCAGTTTTTTTTTTTAATTAGAACAGAATGTTTTTCATATCTTGGATTGTTGGAGTCTTACCTGTTAGAGCGCAATAATATGCAATTAAACTGTGAGTTCTAAAACTTTTTAACTCATATGGTTATTAGGGATATTTCTTGTAGCAACCAGTTAATCGTGCTTATGTTTTGTTTTTGTTTTTCATCTTATAAGTGTATATTTTTCTATTAGGGCTGAGGTTGTAATGAAGGATTAGTTTCAATATCATGGCAGGTAAATCGCTCATGGTGCCTGTTAATTAACTTTTTCAAAGCATTTTCATTTAATTATTGGTTGATCAAACTGAATCTACCTAATTATACTTTCCATGATTTAGTAGCTTCTAAAGCCTTTTTCCTTTAAGGTTTTTGACACCATGCAGACGCAATCATTTTACTACAATACAATAGACCTCATTTATCGATGGTAAATACAACTAACCCTATATGTGCTACAGTGTGCATATA
Organism: Diadumene lineata; assembly: GCA_918843875.1. Taxonomy (NCBI): domain Eukaryota; kingdom Metazoa; phylum Cnidaria; class Anthozoa; order Actiniaria; family Diadumenidae; genus Diadumene; species Diadumene lineata. The sequence goes on from OU974073.1 coordinate 6,490,346, forward strand.
AACCCGCACACGACACTTCTTTCAGTGAAAAATAAAATCCCAACTTGTAATCAGTCCTTGACGCAAGGCTAATTATCCCTCTATCACAAAAACAATGCATGGAAACAACCCGCAAGTGAAGTGTTGCCACCACGTTGTAATATGTATTGTAAAGAAACGATAAAATAAGGGAGGTTTGACAGGTATCGTTTTTATTCAAAACAATATGAACGCAATTCAATATAATGATGACTAAGATATTTAATTGTTCAAATTAAAATTATGAATGTACATATCAATGTCCAACAAGAAAGTATGAGATAAGAGAGCTTATCTCTAGGCCCTCATCAGGGGCTCTATACTCGTCTTGCTATTTTTTTAGAAAATTGTTACCAATTTTCGCACTTTTGTTATGAGATGTTTTGACGACGCGACCGCGCCTCCTGCAATCTGGCCAATCACGTTCCGTTCCCGAAATAACTTCAGTTTTAAAATGTAATGAAAAGATCCCCTGATGAGTGTAAAGCCCAATACGGGGGATAACATCTCTTATCTCATACTCTCTTGTGTCCAAGTATTGTTTATTAGAACTGGAATGTTTGGATCTACTAATTGTCCGGTGAGCAATTGTTTTGAATGGTGATTGGGGCAACTTATCCAGCTGAAGTGTTTGCGCCGTCGGGAGTTTTTTTTTCAATTTGCAATGGAATCCCGCAGGCCTGACCAATTTCACCATAACTGTTTCGTCATCTGGAATAACCTTTTCGAGGCTTTTATATACATAGAATCTTCCTGGATCAAGATATAATCTATTATCTCGGGCAATCTGTCTGTCTGGGCGATACAGTTTAACACCCATGACGTGCCCTCGTCCCCACCCCCCCCCCCCCCCCTCACACCCAGAAAAGAAAAGAAAAAACTCTATTCAATTTTAAATTATCGTTTTTTTATTTTTCGTGTATGTATTATTTTGTCACATGGGCAGTTTGATATTGTATAAGTTTCTTTTTCTTGTATGTTGCTCCCTGAAACACGTATAAAATTGAATTTTAAAACTATAAAAGATGACCAATGATTAAATAAGTACTTCAGCTAAAGCAAAGCAATCAGCTGATGAGCTTGTGCCCATTAGCAAAATAACATCGCGTGATCAAAGGAACTTTTGGTTTGATTGAATGAATGGAAAAACGTATGACGTATTGATTGATTGATTGATTGATTGATTGATTGATGGATGGATGGATGGATGGATGGATGGATGGATGGATGGATGGATGGATGGATGGATGGATGGATGGATGGATGGATGGATGGATGGATGGATGGATGGATGGATGGATTGATTGATTGGTTGATTTGGTTGGTTGGTTGGTTGGCTGGATGTGCAATTCGAGAACCCCACTTGAGATGCCGATGAAAGAACCTTTCAGGAAATGTATACGTACAGTCCATTTAGGCAAAGTTTGCAGCGCTTCAACAAAACAGCAACAATCTTGGACAAAAATGATGACACTTTGTCAAAAATAAGACCCCACCCCTCAATTTCAATGTTGGGATAAAGCCGTAGCGCTGTTTCATCCAGGGAATTCAATATTTATTAGCGAGAGTGGGACTGACTTTACTATAGCGTCATAATGTTAAAAATAGCTTTTCGGACAACAATTTATACCCAAGATCTGCACGTAGAAGCACATTGTAGGCATACCTTTATTGACAGTCGAGTTCCTCAATTTGCTTCAGTGTATACCTATCTTTTGGAAGTAAATTGAGGATTTCACTGGCCGTCTTCCCATCTTTTAGAGCATTACAAATGCCATTTTTCATATTACCTTGAATTGGACAAGGGTTACAGCTTTCCAAAAACATATCAACCTGAAGGAGAAAAGAAGTTGCAAAATGGATTCAATTTCTACGTAAATCTATCAAAATACCTTTAGACAGGGAAGATTCAATGGACATTTGAAATTACATGTGATACTCACAATATCTTTGCCGACGCCTACTCTGCCTGGCAACTGTTCAGGGTTCGTTCCATCACAATATAACTCGCAGGTTTTTCGTCTTTTCAGATTGTTGTTGGCCATACAATTTTTGTTGAAATTTTGCTGTTCCGCTTGTTTATCGACAACTGTTTGTAGCTGCTCATCACTAAAAGGTGCAATTCCTATTTTCCTCTGGCAAGTGTCAGAATAACTGTCAAGAAGTGATTTTGCATCTGCATTCAGCGTGGAAATAGTATTTTCACCAATCTTACATTTCTCTACCACAACGCTGGTTAAAGAAAACATAAAAGATGAATATGAGAAAGCTGAGCTGTTTTTTACAGACAAGAATTATTCGGATTTTATGTACTATATAAAAAACGAGCAGCATTGTTTTATCAAGTATACTGAAAACCTCGAGCGCACTTACAACCAAATATTGCAAATACAATTTTGAAAAATAAGCGAAAAAAATAAAATTGACTGGTAGTCATACATAGAATTTCTGTTGTGTGTCGAATATGCGTCCCACATTTGACTCTGGTCCTTGAGAGTTCAAGGTGAACCAACTTTCCTTGGACCATTTTGGTCATATGATTGAACATGGTTGCTTCGTACCATGCAAAGTAACCTCGTTAATTACTATAGCATACTTAACTGGCCAATGGTCTTATAAGTGAACGAATCTCGTACTATATGTTTTAAACACCAACATAATGTAGTTTGCTCATGTGAATTTTAAAAAAAATCGACGATTAGTCCTATGACAATAAACGTCCTTAAAACTGAAAAACCGATTAATAAGATTAATGATTTGGTTTATTTAAGATTTGACTGAAAACTAACATATGCGTTGACGTTATTATCTGCGTTCTGGTGACAGGCCATTTGTTAAGTAACGACGTTATTTCTTACCGTATAACACTCGTTTTTGCCCTGTAGCAGTTGAAGTAAAATGAAAGTTGACCTAGCACCTGGTAGAGATCTTGAAGCAGATCAAAAGACTTTCTGAATTCAGGATCGTCCTGCGCGATGCCATCGACATATTTACTGATGGTTGCAATGATTGCTCCAAAGTTGTCATCTGTTCCTTCTGAAGTAAGAGGCTGAAGTGCATCTCTTAACTCTTTGAGATCATTGATAAATATCTCAGAGACCAACTGTTCTTTTAGCTTATCACGAGCCTAATTCAACACAAATGTAAGTGTTAGAATATGATAATAGCGGTTATGATGATTATAGAGCTATGAAGGTAGTACGCCACATAAGTGTGCAACAACATCTTAACTCATTTAGTGCCAGATACAATTTAATGATGCACTAATTAAGAATTCAACGAGGCATAAACAAAGACAGCTTTTATTTCAATTCCTTTGTGGTATTGTGTTTACGTCTCGGTGAATTCTTAGTGTATAACTGAATCCTATCTGGTACTAAATGTTAAGAATTGTTACAATAATGTTAAGAATTAATTGTTTCTCGCTTGTGTGGCGTGCACTCTACGTAATGGCTTATAATGCAGATAATGGCGATTTGAGATGGCTGTGATGTTGTTCATGGTGATAATAAGTGATGATGTTAAATGTATTGATTCTATTATTATCATTATTAATATTAAGAATGCCACGTTTACCTCTCTCATTGTCTGTCGAGCTTCGATAACTTGATCATAAGCTTTATTCATTTCCGTTCTCGCTTTTCTCATCTCCTGTACGGCATTCTGGGACGTTGAATATGCCTCCTCGCACTTGGTGAAATGGTTATACAAATCGTATATGGTTATAGCTGCGAAAATGATGAAAACAATTGAAGCTGCAATTCTGGAGCCAGTTGTAAGAAGCCTGAGTAGCGCTATCCACCGGATAAACTCTTAATAAATTCTAAAGAAATGCTATGGAGTGGAATTTTATTCAATGGCTGAACTTTATCCAGGATTCGTACCAACTGTCAAACATGTATAAATATTCAAGCTAATAGAAGTGAGGTTTTCAATTGTAAATGGGAAACAAAATAAAGTTATTATTATTAATTAATTAATGTATTATTTATATACTATACTATTAGCCATATAGAATTATTGCTTAATATAGGCAAAAGTAGTTGATTGACATATGCTAACTCGCAAACGTTTTCATTCAGCAGTCGAAAAACAAACGTTCGGGAGGGGATTTAACGCAGTAGGGTTAATTAATAAGTTTTCCTTTTTAAAGAAAAACAGTTACAACTGTTTATTTTGTGCGGTCATCATGCACAGTTTGTTACTCGATTTCGATTGAATTCTTTGATACCTGCTTTGGAATAGCTAATGACGGTCGCAAATCCCTTTTGAAAGTTTTTAAAGTTTTTTGCGACATTTTTGTACTTCGCTTTGAGGGAGTCTTGGGCTTTTTGAATTTTGTTGAGTATTCCTAGAGCTGATTTGCTAAACCAACTGTTGCCTGCTTGGTATCTTGGTGAGCCTTTTGGTGGTACCTCGATCACTTTTCCATCAACAGAGGGATCTAGCTAAAAAGTAATATAAAAATTAGGCAAGCCTAACAGCGGACCTCCGATAATCAGACTCGTTAAACACAATTAATTAATCATTCATTCATTCATTCATTCATTCATTCATTCATTCATTCATTCATTCATTCATTCATTCATTCATTCATTCATTCATTCTTCCATCCATCCATCCATCCATCCATCCATCCATCCATCTTTCACGATTCTCTTTCTACACTATCACTTTTTGCTGAAATTTTCGTCAAAAGTTCTGATCAAAAGAAGATTTCATTTTTCTCGCATCCACTGAGTGCAAGTTTTCCGATCTTTCGTAAGGATAGTTCGTAGAGCTTGATTTTGGAGCCCTTCTAACTTATCATTCATGGTTTTAGAACAGTCAATCCAGATTATTGATGCATAGTCGATAACAGGTAATATCGATATTTGTATATCCTGAGTAGTATCTCTTGAGACAGAAAATGTGACATTCTATCAGGTGATATGTTATTTCAATCACAAGCATGCTTTTTTATTATTTTTTCTTACCTCGTAACTTTTGTATCGTCCCATTCTATCCTTCATCCAGTTTTCCAGTTTTAGGACAGCTGGTACGATGGTTGCTACTATGGGGACGGCAGTTCCAAGAACTCTATCAAGGACGTTGATGTATTCGGTTTCCATGTCAACGAATTTCACTGTCCCGCCAGTCGTCTCCTTTTCGTGAACAAGTTCCTGTAAAGACAGATAAAAATGATGGTTCGTGTAATTATACTGCAAATAATCAATATTGTATTTTTTTTAGGGATCGCAACAAAAAAATAATGCTTCAGAATGTTTTCTTTTACTCAGAAGATGATATTTTGTGAGTTGCTTTTGACGTAAAAATTAGGATTTTTAGGGGAAATGATGTTCTATCTCTGAGATACGCACATGTACTCATCATGCGTTTTAGTTATTTGAAAACGACGAATTTCTCATTTAAGTGGATGCACGCGTGCTACCGCCTCAAACTTTGAATATACGGGCTTACTGTGGATACCTAAACCAATCTCGTACCTAGAGTCCCAGAGCCTGCGTTTTGTTGTGCGCTGTGTTTGATGGTTCCCGGTTTTTGTTGTTTATGCACATATTCTGTTTTGATAAAGTTTCAACTATTGCGAGATGAAACTTTAATATCTGTTCATCATTATGAAAATGTTAATGGACAGATGCGCATAAGCAACTAAAACCGGAAATCATAAAACATGGCTTCATGTCATGCTCATGCCAGAGCCATCGCAGGCTACAAGAAAACGCGGGCTCGGGGTACCAGATTCCACGTAGGCGTTCATTCAGCTACATTGATGTTAAGTTATTAATGCAGGGTATCCCAAAAATGTATGGCATTTATGGCTTCGGTTTTCTTCCATTAAGATTATTGCACTATCAGAACTTTGGTCACCTCCATACTAACCCGGATGAATTTAAAAACGCAACTTTATTTATCCGTTTAGGTCTTCCGTCCACACTGAAACGTATGAATCCGGAGCACTTTTATGCTAATTGCATTGATTGATTAGACATTAGTGGGAGTTATAATTTTGGAATAAAAGGTGCGTTTTCAAATTTTACGGAATAGTGTATCCACAGCCTCAGAGCAGCGTCCTGTGTAGAATTAAAAAAATTATTTATAATACTATTAATAGATACTCTACATATACTAATAAAAATTAAGATTATTTTATAAAATGGTTTAACTTACTTTTATTTACTAAAAAGTAGTTATTTATGGAAGATTTTTTTTACAAATATTAAAGGAATCTTCCTTTTTTAAAAATGCTGGCAAACTATTCCATAATTTAGTTGTTAGAACAACTAACTTGCGCTTATACCTAAGACACACAAAGTTATGATTTGAAATGTCTTGTATGTGCTTTTATATAATCGCTTTTTATCGATGGTGAGCAATTATTTAGAAACCAGGCCAAAAGCAGCATTCAACACAGGACACTCACTATGAAATTATAAAAGACACCGATTGCAACTCAAGGCGTTTTCAAGTGTTGCTCAATAGAGTATAAGGTTTCACTTGAATTCAAAGAACATACCTTAAGCCTCGTAGTTGTGACATTCAGTTGATCGCTGATATTTCCATCAATACTTTTCAAAAGACGATCTGAGGCTTCTCCAATTGTATACATTTCTGTGGTAGTGTAGTTAAATTCGTCTGTGGTCATGGTTACCATGCTTTCCAAATTTTTAGCTATAAATTAGTAAAACAGTCAAAATAATAAGATGAAGATAGATAGCACGCACTAAATGTGTGCAACATCAATACCACTAAACAGTGCTATTTTATTGCTGATTCTATTGTTTTCTATTTTTGTTTTGTTATTTACTACTAATTGTTTCACACATTTAGTGTTTGCACTCCTTGATATATCTTTAATTGCAACTATTTTAGATGGATTTCTACCTATCGCGTTGAATACCTTGGTCCAATTTTTTTATGAATACAACTAAGATCTACCTCATTCGAAAGCTAAAAAAGCGTAAAATGTACTAAAAAAGCTCATTGTAAGGATTATAAGGGCTTTAACTGTAACTGCAAGACGTCTTCTAGAATTATTTTGTTAGGTCCCATTTACACGGTGGATGTCGGACACATTTTGACAAAAGTTGACATGCAATTAGGTGTCTCGGTACACGAGATCAAGCTTTTCGAATGAAAATGAACATATCTAACCGTATGGCCGTACGAATAGGCGATCTGCATTATAGCGTCATATACTACAACTAAATGCTTCATGCTTCTTTCTGTTGAAGCGCAATAAGCACAAATTGTTCTGTAAATCTCTAAAGGGATAAGAATTTGAATATGAAAGAGAATTCGAAACGAATGCTGGAAGTTGTAGTAAAATGACGCCATAATACAGATCGCCTATTCGAGCCCTAGGTGCCGTGTGAACGGTAAGTACAGGCTGAATTAATGATGAGCATCCAAAAATTTAATACGGCACCGTGTAACTTATGCGTAAGAATTGTGTCAAAAAGTTCACGTTGAAAATAAGCTTACTTTCAAGCAACATCGCATTGATTTCGTCTTTCTTTTGGGAAATTTCTTTGTCAATATCCTTTGCTTCGTTGGTCCATTTACAAGTGTCAGACCATTTACCATAGCAACAGTTTCCACCAGTAACCATGTCAAGAAACTTCGTAGCAGCTGAAACGATGGTCGATGTTATTTCTAGGAATTTGCCGCCATATATTAAAGTTTTGGCTGCCCATTTACCAAAAGTAGCCACTGAAAAAATAAATAATTAAAATTAAAATAAATACAAAAATTAAATAAATAAATAAATAAATAAATAAATAAATAAATGAATGAATGAATGAATGAATGAATGAATGAATGAATGAATGAATGAATGAATGAATGAATGAATGAATGAATGAATGAATGAATGAATGAATGAATGAATGAATGAATGAATGAATGAATGAATGAATGAATGAATGAATGAATGAATGAATGGATGGATAGATGGATGAATGAATGAATGAATGAATGAAAGAATGAATGAATGAATGAATGAATGAATGAATGAATGAATGAATGAATGAATGAATGAATGAATGAATGAATGAATGAATGAATGAATGAATGCATGAATGAATAAAAATAAATAAATTAAAGATTCAAAATTCAAAAAGGCACTGTTGAATAGAATACTGAATGCCCATTCCCGAAAGTCAAATGTACACACTTATATTAATGCTCAATTTTCCAAGCAGCATCAATTGAAAAAAAAGCACAGCCATGCAATGATACTCAGTCTTAGTTCTATATTTTTAAGATAATAAATAAACGTATAGCATTGCAAAAAGATTGCGTATATGCGCAAAAAGTTTGCGCAGATAATAAAATTTTCTAAAGTTACCTAATACATAAGCAAGTAGTCCTATGGCAAACAGTAGAAACCAAATAAACAATCCAATATTCATGGTACTTACCTATACCACGCTTGCTAACATCCGAGTTTCCTGCAACAAAAGAAATCATACTAATAAAATAAACACCGCCTCTTTCTCTTCTTTGCTGATAAGTTTATTGTGACCATGACAATTACTAAAAGTACATGGCATAATCAATGGTGAATGAAAATCCATGGTTTTAATAACTAAGGGGGGCTCCCTGTGTCAAATCATATGCCTAGCTTTAATTGTAAAAGTGGGCTCTCTGTGTTAGGATAATATACATGGTTTTGATCGTAAAAGTGGGCTTTTTGTGTTCGATTAATTTAACACAGGGACACCACTTTTATTATTAAAACCATGTATTTTCATTCACCATTGATTACGCGAAGTACTTTCAGTCTATTTAATTTAATCTTTAAATTTCTATTTTAATTTTACGATGAATTAGATTAGTTTGAAGCGACTACGTTGTGTTCCTCATGTCTTGTTATGAAGGGTAACAATAAAAATGTATCGTGTTTTTTTTTATGCATCGTAAAAGTGGGCTTTCTGTGAATCCAACCTATAATCACAGCCATCCAAAACAGGGGCAACCACCCCCCTCCCCCCGAGCTCAGACAAAAAGATAGATTTTAACCAACATTCTGAGAATATTTTAAGTTTTGTTATATATGACGTCATCCCCCAATGCCACCCCCCTCCCCCTGGATCCCCCCCTACGAAAAGTTGTAATTAACCTTTGGTCTTACCATTTTCCTCTTTTGTAACTTGTTTTCGCAGTGTAAGGACATGGAGTCTCTTGAAGTGGGCTGGGCCAAACTCGTTTACGAGCAACAAAAGGCACAAATAGACAGCGATGTTTATGGTACGTCGCATTGTGATAACTGAAAAAATTGTTTGATTAGGCCGTATGTATCACTATGCCGGAAAATTTTGACAACACAACCGGCATATAGTGACGAAAATGTCTAATTCAACAATTTTCACAAAATTATTATTGGGGTTTTATCTGTTTTCAAGTTCATCTGGCTGTGAACATTCTTCTAAAGACGAACGAAAAAAAAAGAATCTAATATAAAAAAAAAAAGAAAAGAAAAGAGAGGGAAAAGAACTTCAGAGTAACAAAAACAACATTATTAAGACTGGTTTCCATATTATCGCTTACGATAGCCGCATCGCTGAAAATGATATCACATCTTCGGCGATTATATGGAAACACTTTTCAGCGATCGAGACACATGGAAACAATTGACAGAGATTTCGTGAGCAATCCTCACATCAGTAATTTCAGCGATCAAGCGATCGTGAGCGATTATATGGAAACCAGAGTTCATAATAAACAAGTGATAATAAGCTACTAAATTTTGATCAGGGGCCGGTTCTACGAAGCCTGAATATAGCGCTATCCAGCGCATAAATCCCTATTCAGTGGATAAATTCTAAAGAAAATCTATGCAACGGATAACATTTATCCAGTGGATAACTCTTTCCAAGGCTTCGGCAATCGGCTCTAGGAGGACGAAAATGGTCAGGAGTCAAAGTGTTCAAATAATTCAAAACTAAAGTTACTGAACTGAAGCTTAACAAAACAAGTTTGAAAGACGACATATAAATCAATTAGTATTTTTCGAAGAAGTTAGTTAAACTTACTTGTATCCAAGCCGACTCAAATATCAGCGTCCGATTACAAATATTTATCCTATTATCGAACTGATTTTTATATTAGACTTGTCCTAAATTCAAGTTGGTCAATCAGATCCGAGTTGGCCCCTCTTAAAGTACCAGTAGCTTTTTTAATTAAAAAAGAGGTTCTCTTGATTAACGATTGTTGGAGTATTGTTTAATCGGTTGCATACAGTTAAACCGTAAGTGTCTTTTTATTTAATTTCTTTGGTCTATTAACCATTCTATCAATACATTCATTAAAGCAAGCGCTGGGAGGAAGGGTGAATTAAGCCTGACTTTTCAGAGCATGTTATGTTTTCAAATTTCAGTTTTTTGTTATAAAAGTTTCATGTGTGGATGTCTAATGGTGCTTTTTAATTAACTTTTTTGGCGTGTTGTCATTGTTAGTTGATTTTTTAAAAGACTTTTTTCTAATAAAGAATTTTATTAACATTACGTAGATCTATCGGTTATTTAAACTAGACGGTATATACGATTTGATATATCGAGATTGACTTGAATTTTCATTCGTTAATTATTGATTTTAATATAACCAATCAGACTGCTCGTATCGTCAGCTAACACGGCAAAAAATGATACGTCCAATCCTTAAATTTTAGCCAGAAACTGTTATTTTTTTTTGCTTCAAATTTGGCTTAAGGTAGCCAAACATCTTCATGTCACTTTAACTTGACATTAAGTCACTTTAATCCTGGACATTTTGGTTGAAACAAATTTGTGAAATATCGGTCACGTGACGTTGTTTCAAACATCAACGAACTCCATATTTTAAAAGCATAATGGGGCAATGAAAAGCAACTTTATATGAAATTCATTTTAATCAGGGCCGGGGAAACCCCCCCCCCCCCCCCACAAAATATTGGGTAAAAAATATTAATGCATGAGTTTATGCAAAATACAAAAAAAATAGTTTTGTGATTTTTCGGTTTGTAAAGTTTTCCAATTAGATGCTACGTGCCATAATACCCATAAAACATAACCGCCTTGGATGCAGGAGCTGGTTTCCTATGTCGTAAGGAAATGCGACATGAGTGGGCTCTAGTTATTATAGTGCCCCCCTCCCCCCACGGCTGTTACTGTGGATATGACACACATGAGAACATGTATAAGGCGACAGGTTTTAACATATCCCAGCTTTCTTTGTTCGTGAGATAATAAGCCAAAGAGGTCACGTGACCTGATTGTCAAATCAAAGTGGACAAAATATCTCCTTAACTAACAGTTCAGATTAATACGTAGTAATATATATCTTGTTATGGTCTATCGAGCTGTACTAAATAAAGTTTTATACAATTTGATTTTAATAGCCCCATGAATAAAAAAATGTAGTTCGTTGATGTTTGAACCATGGTCACGTGACTCATATTTCGCAATCTTTTTCAACCAAAATGTCAAAGTTTCCAAGTAAAGTGTTATGAATACGTTTGGCTACACTGATTAAGGCAAATCTGAAGAAAAATACGAAAATAAACAGTTTCGGCAAAAATCTAAGGAAAATCAGGCCTTAACAGGCTTGAGAAATTGTTCAAATAAAAAGAAATATTTACAAATATGGTAAATAAAACTATCCAAGAACTTAAATAAATACCATTCATTGAAAGACTGGACAGTTTGAAGAAATTACCTGCGTTGCCTGTTTGGGATTAAAGAGTGATGATATAATTAAGTTTTTTTAACGCGAGATTTACTCGAAATCCATTCAAAAAATTCATTCGTATTAGCCAATCAGATTGCGCTTACTGTCAACTCACGTGGCACTAAAAGATACAAGTCAAGCCCAATCACAAGTCGTGTATCGTATTTGTTTTTGTTTTTTTCAGCGTATGGCAACGTTTTTTTTTTTTTTTTTTTTTTTTTGAAATACCGCATCTCATAAATAAACAACCAAAGATATTTGCTATTTCATTTGAACCCAACAGCTAGGGATCAAGGCCATTCCCTTTTGCCATAGTTCAAAAAGAGGGCCGACTTGAAATATTCATTAAATTAAGATATTAACCCTGAAACAAGAATGATCTTACCACCAAGGTATGGACAAATACTGACTGAGTGGCAATGTTTTAAAAACTTCGCAAAAAATGAATGATGTTGAAAATCAGAGTCCCAAAAATAACCCCAAAACCATATAGTCTCTCTACTTTTTTCAGCATCTTGAGTATTTCATTTAGTTAGTATTTGTTTCTGAAACTCGGTAAACTCTATCATTTTGGTACAGTGTTTCATGTTGTGTGTTTTTATTTCTATTTTGAGTAAATAAATATTTCTGCATTCGTCCCCAGTTCCTTTTTGAACTCCGAACGGCAAATGCGTTAGCCCATTCCAAGTCTTAAATAAAAACAGGGTTGGAAAGAAACCACGGAGATCAAGGATGTGACAAACATCACAAGCAGAAAATTAGAAGGAAAACATGTACAGAGGATGCATGGACTTGGGACCTCAATCAAAGAATTGTTGCCCTTCGTGCGGGATTCCTGTGTTTTTCAATAAATGAATCCCAGAATGCATTTAGATCATATACAAAATGGCGTCCTGTTCGGTAGTCAGGTTTTCACAACAAATCCTATAAGTTTGGGACGATTTAAGGCTTTAAAAGCCAAGAAAAACACCAGCAACAGTTCAAGCGTACTTCCAAATAAGATAAGCTATTCCAAATATGGATATGAAGTAATAACCGAAGAAAACATTCCATATATTTAAGGGGAGAAGTTGTGATCATACAAGCTGGAGGATAAATATACAGGAGCTGCAACCTAGCTATTATTAAAACTGGAACGGGAGAGAGAAAGTGATGTCTTTAACCAAAATAGCGTTACGTAAGAGAAGGAATTGGAATGGTTGGTATTCTATATCACTTTTTGATTAGCTATATTTTTAGCCTAACTCTATTGAAATGTTCCCTTTGCCCGAAAGAGTAAACAAACAAAAACACACCAAAATTAATTTCAATTATCCATTTTTATTTTTCACGTGTCCGGTAGTGTGAGTATTTCTTTGTGGATGTTCCCTGAAACACGTAAAAAATGAATTTAGCAAACTATAAAAAGATAATCGATATGTACTCCAGCTATAGCGAATTTACGTTTGAATACAAGAATGAATTGATGAATGAATGTGCATTTCTAATACTCCACTCAAGTGCTATTAACCTGACGACGTACAGTGCAAAATAGCCAAGCTTTGGTAATAGCTATTAACAAAAGTACAACTCATTCGGTCAAAGTTTGCAGCTTTTCAACTACAATTTATGTCCAAGGTTGACGGCCGAAGCACGTGTAGAAACACATTGTAAACATACCTTTATGGACAGTCAAGTTCCTCAATTTGTTGTGCTGTATGTCTATCTTTCGGAAGAAACGTCAGAATTTCATTAGCCGTCTTCCCACTTTTTAGAAGACCACAAATTCCCTGTTTCATACCATCTGGAATTGGACAAGGCGGTTTACAGCTTTCCAAAAAGATATCAACCTGAAAAGAAGAGATAATTTTCTGTTCAACGTAAAAGTTGAAAAATGCAATTAATTTCGGCTAGCTTTGATGCCATATCAAAATACTTTTAGATAGGGAAGGTGAACAGTGGACATTCGAAATTATATCACGTGTATACTCACTATTTCTTTGTCGATGTCACTGATTCTGCCTGGCAGATCTTCAGGGTTTGTTCCTTGGCAATATAATGTGCAAGCTCTTTGTCTTTTCACATCATTGTTGGCCATGCATTTTTTGTTGAAATTTTGCTGTTCCGCTTGTTTATCGACAACTGTTTGTAGCTGGTCGTCACTTAAAGGTGCCATTCCAATTTTCGTCTGGCAAGTGTCAGAATCGCTGTCAAGAAGTGATTGTGCATCTGCATTCAACGCGGGAATAGTATTTTCACCAATCTTACATTTCTCCACCACGACGCTGTTTAAAGTATACATGGATGCAATTAAAGTTGTTCCACAATTAGGATTCATATAACATAAATATGAGAAAGCTGTTTTGGACGTGAAATATATAAGACGGTTTGGCTTTTATGGCCTCAGGTCACGCATGTAAGACAAAAAAGTCAACAAGTCCTTGTAGAAGTTCCTTTTAAAATCTCGTCCAAGCGGAGTGGATACTGATAGCAGCTTTTTGCAGTTTTTCCGTGCTTTTACTAAGTTACATTGTACCTACCCTGCTTGTAAGAGAATTCTTAAAGAAAACTCTGCAAGGACATGCTTCGCGCCGTCCCAAAAAGTTTGGGCGAGCAACTTAACTTGCATTTGTCTTCATGTAAAATACGTTTTACGTTTTACTAAACCGATTGAACATGCAATTCCTTCACAAAATCCTGAATCAAAATGATTTAGTTTATTTTCTTAGATTTGACTGAAAACTAACGTGCGTTAAAGTTTATCTGCATTCTTGTGCCCTCTTTTAAGTAGTAACTTAAGCAAAATGCAAACACTTAAAGTGTTCAAAACAAATAACGCTTAAACGCTTTCTTTTGTTTAGTGCTAATTACTATTAAATAGTGACAAGTGTTGCACCGATTAATAGGCTAGCTCAGTTGGGAGAGTTAACCGGGAGGCTCCGGGTTCGAACCCTCAGCTGGACCATCACTCATGGTCTTTAAATAATTGAGGAGAATGTTCTTCGATTGTAAGGGTTCGCGTCTTCTCGGATAAGGACGATAAACTGGAGGTCCCGTCTCGCCACAATTTCACAATAACCAGTAACGGGGGGACGTAAAAGAACGACTGATGACGCAGGTAACGACCATCCTCGGTGATAGTCCTACACTAATAAATACTAACTACTAATCAAACTCATGCTTGTAAAACCGGATTACATACTATAAATATTAAAGATTGTAAAGCGCATTGAGACATTAGTGAAATGCGCTATATAAGCACTACATTACATTACATTACATTTGTGTTTCTAGTCTATTACTTTACCGTATAACACTGGTCTTCGCCGTATAACAGTTGAAGTAATATGAAAGTCGCCCAAGACCCTGGTAGAGATTTCTAATCAGATTAAAGGATTCGATGAATTCAGGATCTTGCTGCTCGATACTGTCAACATATTCTGTGATGCTTGTAATGATTCCTCTAAAGTCGTCGTCAGTTCCTTCTGGGATAAGATTCTCAAGCGTAGTTCTTAACTCTTTGAGATCACTGATGAATATGTCAGAAACCAACTGTTCCTTTAACTTATCACGCGCCTATAATCAAAGCAGAAGAACAATTAGAATTGTATAAATATTGGAGATTGAGAAGGGCATTGAGACATCACATCACAGCTTAATGACCCTTTTAAGATTACCTCTCGCATTGCCTCTCTGGACTTGACAACCTCGTCGTAAACTTTATTGAGGTCTGTCCTCGCCAACCTCATTTTCTCCACGGCATCCTTTGCCTTTGCGTACGCATCGTCGCACTTCGTGAATTGGCTATACAGAGTATATATGTTTAATGCTACAAAGAAAATGTTAAGATTAGAAATGCACGTTTTTGAATAAGGAAAAATTCTGTCACTTGTTTGACAGAAAAAAATCACAAATGTAGATGTTTTTTTTGTATCCATAATTGCAAATTTAACAACAAGTAAATAAGTAAATTTTCATAGAAGGATTTAGGAAGATATCACTGTCGAGTTTGTAGTTCAAATCAAAAAATGCCCGCATTAACTGTACTATTTATTATGTAATATATATAATATGAACAACTGCGGCTCCTCATTGCAAATATTTTATGTTGCTTTAAAAAATCATTTCTTAAATTATATTTAGCTGAAATGTTCAACAACAAACAACAAATATATATATGTTTTTATGGAGAAAATTCAAGTTAAAATTGTATGCAAATCAGGACGAATCTCTTGCTGATTTAAAAACTCGATCATGATTTTGTATTGTTCTCACGCTCATTAATTATTCATGTTTTTGTTGTTGTTAAAACAATTGACATCAACTTGATACAAACGCCAACACATGCATAAAACACTTGTTGCTTGCCTTTTCTAGGCTTTGTTAAAAAATGTACGACAACAACATGGCGGCATAGCAACAGTTGTCAAGAGAACTGTCAAGACAACTGACACGTTTGTTGAAAATAGAGGTCGTTTTTCATTACCTGCTTTGGAGAAGCTCATGACAGTTTCAAATCCCTTTTGAAAGTTCTTAATGTAGGTTGCAGCCTTTGTGTACTTTGTTTGAAGAGCGTACTTGGTGTTATCAATTTTGAAAGCTATTTTTGAAGCTTGTTTGCCAAACCAACTATTGCCTGCTTTGTAACGTGCTGACCCTCTCTTTGGTGCCTCAATCACTTTGCCATCTACAGAATGATCTAACTGAAATAAATAAAGCCACAAAACTATCATGATTACTGGCTTATATCAGCAGTTACACTTGTGTGTCGGTAAACAATAAAGTCATCATAGAGTATGATATACGAGAGGTCACGTGACCATATCTCCCCTAAATCGTGTACCTCTGTCAAATGGGTCTAAAAGCGAAACCAACCCATCAAACAGAAATGGCAGTAGTTTTCATGGCTGGGTGACATGCTCTACCACCCAACGCGTTTTTTTTTTTTCAGACAAATCTTAAGGAATTAAATTTCATGATTTTCAATCATGCTATTGTCATTTTAAGGTGCTGCGTAACAGAAGGGGAAGTTTTGAACTTTAGCTAATTTTGATTCAAGATCACTTTTTTCTCAAAACTTGCCTCCGTCAATTAAAACTCCGAACTTCACCGAACTGCTTTCGAGCTTTTTGTGAAACCACCTACTCATACTGACGTCTGTTCGAGATTAATTATGATGAACCATGATTGGTTAGCATTCATTCGGGTGGTAATCGGAATTTTGATTGACGGTAGCAAAAGCATCAAATGGTATTTTAGCATTTGTGTGTCTAATCTCACAAAAAACGGATAACAATATATAATACCTCGTAAGTTTTGTATCGTCCCATTCTAGCCTTTGCCCAGAGTTTCACCTTGGGGATAGCTGGTATGATAGTTGACACCATAGGAACAGCAATTCCAAGAACTCCATCAAGAGCATTAAAGTATTCGGTTTCAACGGTGACGAATTTCAACCTCTCGCCAATCGCTTCCTTTTCTCGAACGAGTTTCTATGAAGAAAGACAAGAAATCAAGACTTTGCTTGGCTTTATATTGAACACATAATCCTGTTATGCGGATTGAATCAAAGGTAAACTGGATCGTTGGAGAGTGTATTGATGATTTTCAACCATTTCCAGGATAGTGATTAGAACAAAAGAATCCACCAGTCACGGTGATGGTTTTCTTTTGAAAAGTCCACCAGCATGACTGCCATGTCTTTTGTTTAAATTGTCTCCTGGGAATGGTTGAAGACCATCAATCTGTACTATATATAGTTTCTATGGTTACAATAATCTTCATATGCTCCGGGGTAAAACTCATTCCTAGTACTTTTTAAACAGGGAGTCTAGTCCAGTTCAACTTCCTTATCCGAATGCAATTATTTTGTTTGGAGGTATAATTACAAAGGCAATAATTAATTTTCATTTTTTAAGATCCTGGTGGTTGTCCGGTAAGGGTTTTTTTTCGATAAATTGAGTTGACCAAGTAGACGAAGTCGAGCCAAGTTGAGTCGGACGAGACGTAAATTTTAAAGTCGAAAAGCGCCTATGATATACGAAATATAATCAAACTCCCAATGGCAACGTAACTCGTGGAAATTGAAATTTGATTGGCCGATTTCTGACCAAAAAGACATTCCGGTGCTTGGTAACCAACTTCCTCTCTGTTCGGAATAAATTTGACAATAACATTTCACATTACCTCAAGTCTAGCTGTTGTCAGGTTAAGTTGAAGGCTGATATTTCTATCTAAACTTTTCAAAAGTCGATCTGAGGCTTGTCCGATTGTATGCATCTCCATAACTGTGTAGTTGAATTCATCAGAGGCCATCACGATCATACTTTCCAAATTTTTAGCTGTAAATTAATAAAATAAATTAAAAAGTGAGATTTCTAGATCTAGTCGCATTTCCATTGATCAGCTAGAAAATTGTCATTTGCAGGCAATTGTGTTAGACTCACTGCAAGTCAGTTGGTTTTATGGCAGCCCGTTAACATATGGTTCAGTGAATAAGTACGTGATTAAGTGATAAAGCACTTTCCATATTCCTCTCTGGTTCATTTGCTTGGTTTTAACGATTATGATCAATAATTATGATTTTTAAAATCCATATATTACTTATACAGCATTAATTAATAGTAAAGAAATAAGAGTAACTCCACAGCCATTCAAAACATAAGAAATAAGGATTTTACGTAGATTTGGTAATAGTAAAAAAGTGAACTTACTCTCCAGCACGACATTTCGAATTTCCTGTTTCTTTGTGTCCAGTTCTTTGCCAATGTCCTCTGCTTCTCTGGTCCATGTACAAGTGTCAGCCCATTTTCCAATGCAACACTGAGTGACTAGATTGAGGAATGTTGCAACCACTGTTGCAAGTGATGTTGTTGTCTCCAGGAATTTTCCGCCATATGTTAACATTTTAACCGCCCACTTACCGAACGTACCCACTGCGAAAGAAGTATAAGCACCAGGAGAGCATAAGGTTACGATATGAATTAAGATAAGTTGTCTTTTTTGTCTTCCCATTTGCAGATTAGCACGCTTGTGTAGTTTCTCTGAAACTTATTAACACTCATTACCCCTACACTCGAGATAATCTACATACGCCAGTTGATTTTTGACGAGGTAGGAAAACCAGAGAACCTGGAGTAAAAAAATGTGTGATATAGGAGAAAGAAACAACACTCATACCAAACTTTACTCGCGTTTGATCCAGCGCCCGAGCCAGGGCCCATACTATCCACACCACCCAGTTAAAAATATATTAAGCTCGTGCATGGCTTTATCTACCAGATCACCATATTAAAAATCATTTGGTTAATATAAAGGCATAGAAAATGACAGAATTTATATGGTACTTACCGACGCTTCGCTTATCAGCAGCCGAGTTTCCTACAATTAAAGGTAATAAATTCTTCAGTTCACTTTTAGCCTGGTTTCCATATATATAAACGCACACGATCGGCGAATTGCTGAAAACGATGTCAGCAATCGTCAGCGATTATATGGAATCAATTTTCAGCAATTGAACGATCGAAAAGTATCCCATAACACAAATGTCAGTAGCAATAGTCATAACAACTTACTCTTGGTTGAAATGCCTGTATCACAGGAATAGCAATGAATATCAAAAACAAAAGGATTTTATTCAGTCGTCATATTTGTTTTGATTGGTGTTCGTTTTGGTGTTGTTTTTGTCATTCTTGAGATGAAGCAGCAAAGAATAAGACTGAAAATATGATCTACACTATCACAAACAAATTCGCGTTCTTCGTTATGTTGTAAAAATAAGAAAACCTAAAAGCGAATCTTCAATTAATAGGCTTTTTAAAGACAACAAATTAATCATTCATTCATTCATTCATTCATTCATTCATTCATTCATTCATTCATTCATTCATTCAGTCATTCATTCATTCATTCATTCATTCATTCATTCATTCATTCATACATTCATACATTCATTCATTCATTCATTCATTCATTCATTCATTCATACATTCATTCATTCATTCATTCATTCATTCATTCAGTCATTCATTCATTCATTCATTCATTCATTCATTCATTCAGTCATTCATTCATTCAGTCATTCATTCATTCATTCATTCATTCATTCATTCAGTCATTCATTCATTCAGTCATTCATTCATTCATTCATTCATTCATTCATTCATTATGAATTATTTTATTGTTGATCAATATCAATTAATCAAATCTATTTATAGATAAAAAAGCAAACGAACAAGTTAATGAATTTGTGAATAAATAAATCTGAGTAAAGAAAAACATGAAAAATAAACAAACACAGCAATTCAATTGATTACACGAATGAGTGAAACGATTTAAACGAGTGATGGATAAGTAATCAAATTATCGATTGAAATATTTAAATCTTTATGCATACGACAGCAATTTTAACACACATTCTCTAAAAAAAAAACACACGAAATATATATGGACAAAAATGGGAAAATTATCCGATTGTATTTTGGGAGTAACAGTCAAGGGTCCTGCCCACTTTAAAACAACAACAACGTTTGAGACCTGTATCCGCGGGCAATTTATAAAATTACCACTGAAAACGCCGCACGCGAGCCAAATCCGCCGCCAAAAGGCAACATAAGAATAACACAAGGCATACTTTGAAAATTATGCTTCATCCAGACAAATCCTTCATTTTTGCGCAGGACTTTTTTTGGCAAGATTTGAGAGAGTCCAAATGACTTTTCCAGATATAAAAGAAGCGATAGTAAGCAAGAGAATATCCCCCTTGTTCGGCTTTACACTCATCAGGGCATTTTTTTACACTAAGTTATTTTGGGAACGGATTGCAGGGGGCGCGGTCGCATCGTCAACATCTCAAGACAAAAGTACGGAGATTGGTAATAAGTTTCTAAAAATATAACGACGAGCAGTGCTCCTGATAGGGTCCGGGGATAAGCTCTCTTATCCCATACTCTCTTGTGGTAAATGGTTTAATGTTTCACTTTTCAAAGCGATTTTGAATCAAAGACGAAAACAAAATTTTGAATTTTTACCAAATTTTGAACACATGTAATTCATTTTCCCATATTTGTGTACAACAATGTCTAGTTGAGATTGCCGCGTGAAAACCGCGTCAATAGCTTTGTTAGTTTTTGAGTAATTTTTTTTTTGTGAAAAATGCATTTTTCGTCATTTGTCCTTCATAAATGTCAAAACATGATTCCGTTCAAAAATTGTTATCTCGAAAACGGGCGCGGGACCATATAGCTGTCTATCCATTTTTAAGTAACGATACGCCTAAGAACGATAGCACGAACGGCACAGGCATCCATGGTATGCACTGTGCAAACAAAAAATAATTGGCTTAAATCATTAAAATCCAGCCTTCTGATTGGTCAAAATCTTATATTTTACGATTTTCATACGAAATATTTTAAAATCATTGTCGATATTCCATATAAGGATAATCGGGCTGAAAATCTTTTGTTTTGAGGTCATCGGAAAGCTTTCGTATGTGAGCATCACTTGATCTCGGGATCCGAATGATCACAAGCGTGACAAGAAAGTGACAGTCGCGCATTACAAAGTTCTCTAGTAAAATATTCTGAATAAATTTTATATAAATCCACAGTTTTTTTTTGAAGATCTCGGACATTCATAGCTAAAGATCGCGCTGTTACATACTTGGTATGTTTCTGGACTATCAAAATGCCTTACATTTCTCAGTGTTTCTGTCCTTGGCACAACGAGTGGCAGCATGGCGCTGTTGAGCCGGATAAACTTCGACAATGTTCTCGCGAGCAGGCACGAATTTGCTTGAAATATAAAAAAAAACAAGCCAAGAAAGAGAAAATTGAATAACAGTTGTCTATTTAGCCCTTTCTTTGGTTTTTAATATAGCCACGCTAGTTCAGTCCCGAGAGTGGTACGTAACACAAAATACCAGGCACGAAAGATCATCCACGTAATATCCGGTTATTTGATCCGTTTGCTTTTGTAAAACTGTCATAAATCAAACATAACAAAGAGATTGCCGTGCATACAATATTCCACTGACTAAAATGTATACTTCCTCACATACAAAATTAAGGAAACTTCTCTTACGAGTTTATCACTATGGTTGAATGTTCATTACAAATTTCCGAAGCTGGAAATTCTGTATTTCCGTAGTAATTTTGATGAAACATTCAAATTTCCCGCTTATCCATGGTTTGTCCAATCAGGCATCTAAATATAACTTAATTAACACTTTAGCCTATCGTTGGTTGCAACGGCTACTCGTGCCGCGGTCCTATTGTTTTCGCTATCGTTCTTACACGTATCGTTACTTAAATATGATGATCTATGAAATATGATATCGTCCCAAGAAAAGATCGTGGTGACTTATCAGGACCCTTAACTTGAGATTTTTCCAAACAAAATGTACTTAACCTCAGATTCGGTTAGCTCGATTAGCAATCTCTTACACAATGTACGTTTAGATACTTTGCCTTGCCGATCAAGGTTTTCAAATGTTTTTTGTTTTTGAAAGCCTAAAATATTTTAGAGGAACGTAGTCAATCTATGTGTGAACGCGAACTGTAAGTGTCATTATATAAATATAATTTCGTAACTTTTCAATTGTTTTCCAAAAAAGTATCTGAGAAAGTTTCCTATTGTCTGCAATGGAGGTTTACTCGTGTCGCGAATAGTTAGGATATTACAGACTTGAGCAACTTACCATTTTCTTCCTTTGCCACTTGTTTTCGGAGTTTATGGACATGGAGTCTTTTGAAGTGGGCTGGGCCAAACTCGTTTACGAGCAACAAAAGGCACAAATAGACAGCGATGTTAATGGTACGTCGCATCGTGATGACTGAAAAAATTGTTTGGAGTCAGAATACAAGAGTAAATCAATAGCATAACATCATTACGTTAAATTGAACACTGATCAAATAGATCAAAAACTGAAGTATTTTGAGTTATAATTAGGCCGGTTTTGATATCACCAGCGCAAATGTCAAAAATCCAACACTGAAGTTAAATTGCACATGTTCGCAAACATTAGATGATCAAAAGCTAGCAAGTTACCTTCTATTTTACTTCCTATACAATCGCAGGACTAAAAATACAAAATGATTTATAGACGAGTGACCCTTACCTTTCCCTGTATCACTTGTTCCAAGATGCACTTGATAGAAAGTGCAATTTTGTGTTTCGTAACATTGAACTTAACGCTATTTTAAAGTGTCCAATCAAATTTCAGTTGGCCTCTTGAGGTACCAGCTATTTTTTAATTAGAAAATACATTTTGTATTTCATATTTTTAGAATCGTGTCTATTAATTTTGTATCATAGAACCATTTTTTTTCCTAAACTTTATAGTGCTATTCTTATAATTAACTTTTTCAAAAGCTTTTTTATTGTTTTAATTAATTGACTTAGTAGCCTGTTAATTAAAAATCCCTTTAAAACCAGACGTCCAGTTGTGGAATTAATTCAGTAAAGTTACTTTGATACGGTTGAGCCGGCGTAGCTCGCGTTTCTACGAATCGCTAATTCTTAGTAAAATCTTATTCCGTCAGTAATGATAAGAATAAAAATAATATTAAAGACTTATATATATGTGTCAAAGTGATCCAAGTTAACAATTATGAACTAAATATACGAGAACACCTATCTAAGCTACTCATTTATTTAATTAAGTGAATCAATGAAATGTCAGTTCAGTTATTGTCTAATTGTTTGTGTTACTTAAACTGTAACGCAGGTAACCGTTTTAGCACCTTTCAGACGTATCCGGCATTTCTTCTACAATCTGTAAATCGATTGTTACGTCGGATTCAATTCAAATTACAGAAGACTGTCTAATTATTTACTTGAATCGTTTGAATCGTATTGAAATCATGTGAAATTTGACTACATCTTAAGCCTTTTATTATGATTTATTACGTTTATGTGTTGCAAATTTGTTTCGTTTATCTTTCAAATCTTCCCTCGATCTGAGCATATATAGTTCAGCTATTTTAACTTTCAATATGTTAGAGTGCACGCACTAAAAGTGTGCAACATAAATCCCACTGTTCCTATGCAAAAACATCTTCCATACGGTCCTAAAGAAAACAAAATTTTCAGAGATAGATAATTACATAAGCAAACAGGCACAACTGAATGCTGTACAACAACCTCAGCCTCGACAGCATGTAATTATTTTTTTTTAATTTGACTACAATCTGTGGTAATCGGAGGAACTCACACATTCATGAACAATTGACCAGGATTAAGATTCCAATCTAGTTCTAAAGAATAATGAGGCTGAGGTTGTTACAGCATCCGCGTTTATTTGCCAGATTCACACTTTTTGGTGTCTCTTAGGGGTTGGACCGCACTGAAACTCATGATTTTGGTATCTTTTAGAGATGAAACATGAAAATTTCACGAAGATAGCACAAGTCATAAACACAATTTCACAAAGGAATTGAAATAAAAGCTGTCTTTGTTTATGCATCGGTGAATTCTTAGTTAGTGCATAAGTAAATCTTATCACTAAATAGTTAAGAATTGTTTCATACTAATGTGGCGTGAACTCTACTATCAACTGAGAATATTTTCTTTTGTTGTTATCTATTTATTTTCCAATTACTTCGGGCTTAGAACGTTTAGGTAAGAAGACTAGTCGGTTCTTGTGAATTTACCGATGTCAAAACAGTTTCAATGGTGGGAGGGGTCACGCTAGCAAGTTGTGCAGGTTCGCTTGGCGCTGATTGGTCACTCTCTCCTCAATGAAGTAATTGTCCCAAATCGAGATTTCCCTAAGAAGATTCTATTCTTTTACTCTACCGATGAACACCAAGAAGACGGGTCACATTCATATTTAGTTTAACTTATGTTATATTTATCATAACTTTAGTTTAACCTCTTAGTGTGAAAATAACGTATTATGGGGATGGGAATGTGTAAAAATAGAGAATTGATCATTCTTGCGTAAACAGTTTTGTTCCCTATAAAACACAAATTGTTGTACGAAGCCTACTGCTATACACCATATAAACAACACAACACAACACAACACAGCACAGCACAACACAACACAACCACGCCACACCAACACAACACAAAACAACACAACAACGCAGCGCATCGGCGCGCAACGCAACGCAATGCAATGCAATGCAACATAATAATACATTTATTTTTGCGTTATATAATTGCAATTTCAATATTGTATAGTTTAAATTACCTCATGGAAATGTTTTATGTGTATGTAAAAATTATTTGATATGTGAGTAATTCTAGTTAGTATTGTATGCCTAGTGTTAGCCCTATCCAGCGGATGAATTCTAAAGCGGATTAAGGGATTATATGGATTCGATAACTTTCATCCGGTGGATAGCTTCACACATGGTTTGCACGGCGAGCTTATGAAAAGACAATTATTACAAGCAAACTCATTCAGATTATCATCCTTGGTTTTTTTTCGAGTTAATTCGCGAATCAGCTGGTGTCAAAATGTATCAAAATCTTATTTGGGACAGCTGTCAAAAACTCTTTGAATTTGAGCAATGTGAAACATAGGAAACAACTTGTTGATGTCTTCTACTGTCTTGCTTGTCGCCTTATAAAAACAGATACTCTTTTCCATGTACTCCGTGATAGTGCAGGGAGGACACTTCTTCGTTTCTGCTTGGATCTAAAACGGCGAAAAAAACGACATTCAATGATAACAAGCAGACAAAGAAGAACTACTCAGTGGACAAACGATGTATGTCCCCGCGGGAAGGACTCATATATCGGAGGGCCGAAGATGCTCGTTGTACCTTTTAGGGGTCAAAATAGGAGATGTTGTACCTTTTAGGGTCTGTAGATGGTTTTCAGACTTTCATTATTAAAGTTGATACCTTTTAGGGTATTTACGGATATTATTATTATATATAGGGATATACTTTGGTACCTTTTAGGAGTCCTCTCCCCGGGGATGTATAGCTTAATGATAAAAATATTCTAAAGACAAAACAATGAATAAAATACATTTATCCGTCACTACAAAAGCAGTGAAATATTATTAGATGTTTGGCAGAGACATACGGCTTTTTACCAATGCAGCAAGCTTAATTTTTATATAATCAACAATGACAATTACTCCGGCAAAGTACTAACGTCCGAAACCTCAGTTTTGGCATCATCTCGGATTTACGGGATTTAGTTATATAAACAATTCTATAATATTGATTCACGTTCGTATATACATACCAATTTCACAGATTTAATCCTAAGTCTATCAGCAATCTTTGTGGCGCTTTCGCCAACACAGTATTTGTCGCATAAGAGTTGGATGTTGTCCTTGTTGTTTAATGGACATTCCAAGCTGAATCCGTCCCGTTTCGAAGCTATTGTTGCTGCTTTGATTAACTCTTCTTTTTGTAGCTCGTTGACTTCGATTCTCTTGCCACATTCTTCCAGTTTGAAGTTATACAGTTTTCCTGCAAATTCAATGGCGTAATCTAGATCTCTTATCCCTTTCTTACAGGTATCGACAACCGTGCTGTGTAAAGAAAGAAAAACACATCATGTGTATAATTTCATCCAATGGATGAAGATAGGCAGAGCTCATGCAACAGGGCCAATGCTAATTAATACCTCTTTTTAACAATTTTGACATATTAATCCATCTTTATTGAAAAATATATTAAAGTGTACTTTAGTCTGGATCCACTAAAACGTCATCGGAAAGCTGGAGTTCGCTGACTCGAAATAATAGGTGCGATATTCAGCCTTTACAGCGACTGATCTAAGGAAGTGCTGGAAAGGTTGTGCAACCTCTTCTGAAAGAATTTCATGTTTTTCTCGATTGTGTTTTTTAAAATATCCTAAGTATTCCATGTTTTCTTTGTAATGCATCTACTCCTAAAGATGTCTGATGCACCACCTGAAACAAATTCTTAATCTGACCTGTTCATTATTAATTATCTTGATGGCTTACCTTACATAGCCTGCTTTATCGATCAGACATCTGTAGACAAATGGAAGACTACCGAGGGTTTTCTCATAGAGGTCTGCCATCATGCTATTAACTTGCATGATATCTTTGGTATTTGCAATTTCGTTTATGTATTCTGTGACAGCATCTATCATATCCTGCAAACCTCGCTTTTCCCCTTGGAGTGCCACGAGAGTCTCCTTGGTATTCAAAAGATCAGCTAGGAAGATGTCGTCAGATACGCGTTCGTTCATACGCTCCTTGGCCTTTAAAGAACGAGAAAGACAAAAGCATTGTATAGTTAATATATATTTTCATTCATGGGCAGATCTATGAAAAGAGTTGTTGTCGATTTCAAATTTTCTTTCCAATTTATGTAATGCAACCAATGGCCAAAATGTTATTTCTAAGTTAACGCATTATTTTTCATTTATTCAAATTTGTTGCAAACTATGGGTCGTCAGTGGCCATTGTTATTTAGGATAACCGGTGCATTATATTCTATGCTGTGCTTGTTCTTGTGCTTGTTCTCGTGCTCATGCTCGTGCTTGTTTTCGTGCTCGTGCTGTTTCTCGTGCTTTTTTTCGTGCTCGTGCTGGTTCTCGTGCTTATTCTCGTGCTCATGCTCCTGCCTATTGTACTGTAGTGCCTGTTCTCGTGCTTGTTATCGTGTTCGTGCTGGTTCTCGTGCTTGTTGTCGTGCTCATGCTCCTGCCTATTTTACTGTAGTGCCTGTTGTCGTGCTTGTTCTCGTGCTCGTGCTTGTGGTTGTGCTCATGCTCTTGCAGACCCATTCAGGATTACAATAGGATTAAAATAGATATTGGTAATTTTGGGTGACTGCATTTTAGTGACCACTTACCTTATTCATGAATGCTTTTGCACGTGTCACGTTTTTCCAGATTTCATCGAAAGTGCTTTTGGCTTCACGAATCTTTTGAAGGGCGGTCCATGTCTGTTCTTTGACTTGTTCACATTTTCTGAAGTTCTGGACGGCTGAGTAAATGTTGAACGCTAAAACCAAATAATCAGCAAATAAATATTTTTAGTTGAATTTATTTGTTTGTCGCTTGCGTATGTAAACATGTGATTTCTTAGATAAGGAATAGGCTGATTTCAAGTTCTTCATTGCTCAGGTTAAACATCGATTGTGGGGAATGAACAAAATAGTCACAACAAAACCATTGGTATTTATATTGTTTTGGATTGGTGCATTCCCATAGGACGTACCTCGTACAAAATAATACATCTCATGTAATCGAGGATTAGCCTGAACAAATGAGGAAAATGAAGGAACTGGACTATTGGAAATTCATTCAAGTAACTCACACACTAACCAGTAAGCATTAACCATTAGCTTTCAGTAGAGTCAGATAAATATATTTTTTGACATTTTGAAATATATAAATGGCCCTTAAATGGCTTGCGTTTGCACTGCCTTACCTCCACCAACAAATCCAGTGAGAATAAAAAATCCATTTTTTATACCATTGGCAATTTTCAATGCCTTTGAGTACCTTTCGGTTAGGAAAGTTCTTAATATGCCCATTTTTCCTTTGATAGCTGTAGCAGTTTGTGAAAACCAACTCTTCATGCTCTTAAATGCATTAGATTGTATAGGGGGAAGCCTAATCTTGAGTTTCTTAAACTTTGCAAACACCTAAAATGAAATGCATGAGTATTAATGACGAATATTATATACTATTAGTACAAAAACAACACTGAGCAGGTTAATATTTGGATGACACTGGGTATGTCATGCGGAATGTTTTTTATGATGCTGGGACAGGAGGGGTATTAGTGTGAAAGCCAAGGTCACAATGTATTGTGGTGTGGTTCTTACCACTACTGCTATACGGATGTAAGCACTGGGCAGTGTACCAACGCCATGCCTAAACCACTTTCATACCACCACCCCGAGAAAACTCCTTGGTATTAAATGGTAAGGCAAGGTTCTAGACACTCACGTCCATGCATTTGCAAGCCTGGCGAGCATCTACGCCATATTGATGCAGTCACGTCTAAAACTATCGATATCGTTATTTCATATAGTGACAGTTCTCAAGTTCAACACTCAGTGGCGGCGGAACAGTAACAGCCATGGGGAGGCACTAATCTTCTATAATATTTTGTGAGGGGCCGTGCCACCCCCCCCCCCCCCCCCCCCCGGTTTCGCCGCCCCTGACACTGCTTTACATTACAGTCTACACTATTAAAAAGATATGTGCAATATAATAAAACTACAAAACTAATAACACAGTTTTAAATGTTCCAAAATCATGAAACAATATTTTCAAAAATAGAACAACCAAACAACCAGGTTTTATTAAGCCTTCAAATTCAGAAAGAGAAGTACAAGAACGAATGGCTTTAGGGAGTGTGTTCCACAGCTCAGGGGCTGGGCAAGAAAAAGCTCCAGCTACGTTGGGCAGTTCATGTGTTTGCATGAAAAATCGTCGCCTCCCAAATAAACTACTATTCTGCGAACTTGAAAATGGCAATCGTACACAAGGAAGTGAGAGAAAGTACTTTAAATGTATTCTTAAGGCTTCTATGAACGCCTTTAACATCAACCCCACTGACTGGGAACAGACCACACTAGACGGACCTGGTCTGCAGAAGCTGAGCAACGTAAACAACCAAGGAAAAATGCCATCGTTTTACCGTCTGCAGTAACCATTTCCTGCCCCCATTTTAAAAAAACTGTTCCGGACGCGGACTTGACTAACCAGCCATTTTCGAAAACACAACACTTAAGGTAAATCCGCAGTTTTACACTGCGCATAGTTCTGCGCATGTTTCAAGATTTTTGGTTTCAGGACTTTTATCATATAATCTAAACAAATTATGTTTGTAAAGTACTTTGAATAAAAAAATCGAAGAATTATGATATTTTCGACCTAAAAAAGGCGATAATTTTGTAACTCGACCCAGTCCTCTCTCAGAAAACCTGTTGTTTGACAATAAAATGACGATATTTTTCGCAATATTTCGCAAACTAGCACGGTGACCTATGTTTTTTACTTGATAAAATTATTTGTTATAACATAACATCAAATATATTTAAAATTGAGCATAGGTCATCTGGCTAGATTTTGAGAAATTTCCAAAATACTTTCCGCTTAGGACTTTTCGAATGAATTAGCAGCTTGTGCGCACGTTGGTATTAAATATTTAATCAGTTTCTCTTCGATTTTTGAGCTTTTTTCTTTACGTTCTCAAGTCACCAAAATGCATGAACTTTGACGTCATATTGCACAAAAGTCGGTGACCCCCCTTTTTATTGTATTTTCTGAAAGCGTTTCTCAAAATTGTTTGTTAGAACGAGTATAAAAAAATTTCATCGGGCAGTTTTGTTTCTACGGAATTACCTTAAATTTATTTGTTTAATTTTTTATTTTATATAATTGGATGGATGCTACATGGGTATTTTGTGAATTATCCTACTAGAACGTGCATTCCTGTAGTATCTACTTCTTTACTCTGCGTTTTCTCATTTGTATTATTGTTATGTATTATTACACTCGAGGTTGTACTTACACCAGAAACTTTGAAGTTCCCCAGTCGCTTCTTTGCAAAGTCAAGTGCTTTAGGTAATCTTGGGACAACAACGGCGGCAACAGGCACTGCTACCTGTACGCTTCCATCTATCTTATCAACAATATCACCAGTTATCTCAGCATAGTCGATTTCTTCTTCATTTTCCTCTGCAGCTTTGGCCAGACTCTAGAAGTAAACGGAAGCTTATTCCCTAAAAAATGTACCTACACTATGTTTCAAAATTGTCGTTTTGTTTTTCGACACCATTTCGTTCTATCCCACGTTTTTTCTTTTTCTCTCAATATCTCTACAATATCCCGGTCAATTCCCCCGCCCTCCTAAACAATGTTGAATGAAATTTCATTTCATATCAAAATCATCACAGGGGAGGGGGAAAGCACCTGAAGAATACTCAACTGAAAAATGTGGTTTAGAACAACAAATGTCCAACTAATCTTAGTGTACCTTCAGATGGCAAACAAACAGTGCACATATTTCCTTCCTCCTTAATTATTTGTCATTATTTGTTGTAAATTAATCTAAGGCCTGGTTCACACGAGCAACGCAAATGCGTTTGCACTAGCGTTTTTACCGATTCACACGTTAGAAATGCAAGCGTAAGTGGATTTCATGCGTTTGCTTTTGCGTTTGCGTTGCTCGTGTGAACCAGGTTTAAGGCTATGGCAAATAGAATGTTTTAACACTTTAACACTAAAAATTTCCAGCTAGAAAACTGGCTTGTAAAAGTGCTCAGTTGCTATGCTGTTGCTATAGAGACGGGGGTAAAGCACCAGCACGCTGTTATTGGCTCTTTCTATGAAAGACAATGGTACCTCTTATAGATGCTTATTTACAGACGTAACAGACGTAATAGGACGTATGCGCGCGCTCAAGACTTATGTAATTCTGCATCTGAATAACATCAATACCAACAAAAATAACAACAGAAAAAATGATAAAAATATACAAAATAAAACTTTACTTTCACTTTGACAAACAACAAAAGCGTGGCCCAAAAAGTAGATATCCATACCTCAATTTCAACAACAGATGTTTGAAGTAGCTGAGGAAGGTTTGTGTCAATAACGTCCAGCAATTTCTCTGACAGACCACCGACTTCTTTCATTTCGTCAATAGTGTTGTTGTAGTAAAAGTTTAGGGACTCAACTTGTATTTGCATGTTTTTGACTGTGGACGAGAAAGAAAAAATGTACTTTTCTGTTATTTTTCCTAAAATAAAGTTTTCGTGTGTCTCACTGTTTAAAGGAGTCATTAATATTAATATTCGAAAAAAAATGATATAATCAAGGCTTCTTACTTTCAAGCTGCATTTCGTTGATCTTATGACTGTTGGTGTTGATAAAGTTGGTAGTTTGTTCAGCCTCTTTCATCCACTGGTCTATGATCGCATATTTTCCAGTCTTACAATCTTCCAGTTCAGAGTAGATTGAAGAAACTAGCGATACCAACGAAGTGATGTCAGCAAAGTACTCGGAACCGAGTTTTAACGCTTTGTATCCAAACTTTAGAAGATAGCCCACTAATGATCATGAAAATAGGACAAAGTTAGAAAACATATATATCCGTCTATATTTAAAGTATCGCTAGCGCATCCGCATTGAAACTGCAATGAAATGACAAAAAAGATTTGTTACATTCATTCGTGTAAACGTGCGATTTTTTTCTAAAAACAGCGCCTTTGTTTGCCTCGAATATTGCTGTGTTTGAATCAAAAGAAGTAGCAACGCGTCCTATTAAGGGGGCGCAAAAGAATTGTCAAAAATCTTAATTTGGTCTAACAGAAGAATATCTAAAAATACTGAATATGTACAAATTTATTAATTTGTTTTGCAGTCATCCTATCCCACTCTCCAAAATGTTCAAGTTAAATCTTAAGGAAAGGAGCAAGTTCTCTAATTCAAGGTGTTATATTTTGTAAATTTTAACCAAAATACTTACATGCCCCGGATGGAACAGCGAATCGTTTATGACTATCTTTATGGGATAATTGATTATCTTCCTTGTCATGGATCGTTTTTTGTTTAACTGGCAGAGAGTGGCGAAGAAGATGTACAGTTCCAACTTCGTCCAAAAGAATTAAGGCACATAGTCCGATTGTCAGCCATTGTAGACGCTTCATGTTTTTGTTGTGACTATGTCCAGCTGTAGAAATACACATTCCATCAATCAATCAATAATTCACGAATCTATGTACCTGAAGTCCGAAATATTTTCGAGTAGTGCGTTTTTTTGTTTTGTCGGCTTTCTAGCAAAAATTTGAGAATCATTCCGCCCTTTCTTAAAAAAGCACTTGATCATTTAGTATAACGCTCAATTCAGTTATACATATTTCCCTGATGTAAAATTTCAACAAATTGTTTTAATACTGTTCCATTTAATATGTTTGCCTCTCATAACTTAAAAACAAGCGACCATAGTAAAATCTAGCTAAATGTAGCCGCCGACTCCTTGTCCGGGATTTAAACAAAATGAATTGACCCTACTTGTTCTCTAGGGGTACTCTAACAAATGAATCCAGACTCCAAAAGATGACAGAATAGGATCCATCCTCGTCAAAACATCAAACTTATTATAGTTATTGAACAACTATTGATGTACTTCAGCAAAAATAACAGGAAATCACAGTGTTTAACACTCATGTGCACTATCATTGTATTGTTTCACAAATTGTTATTCTATATATAAAATATAAATACATTTGAATATTTTACCTTCAATGCTTTTTGTCTTAACTCATTGACTTGTCACAGAGAAATCTATGATAACAACCGACGATATATGGGTGCTTATGAACGAAATTACATGAGCTTTCAATCATTTTAATTAAAGTTTGAAGTATGCACCTGTAATTTGCCAGGTTCTTATGCTTACAATTGATCAATTGTAACAATTAAGAAATTCGCTATTAACTGGCGGTTCCTTTGATCAAATATGATTCAGTGATTATTTTAGAATACATATTTTTGTATTACAAGAGCCCTCTAAGAACAACTACTTGACTAGTAGCCCAAACAATGGTACTTTGCTAATGCTAATTTGTGGTACACGACAAGAAGGTAAGATTAGTAATGATAATTAGCATTGGCTGGTACTGAACTTGCAAAGTCAATTCATAGTGCAAAGAACTAAAAAGTGATTCATATACATAATCTAGAAAGTTATGAATACAATATAAAGATGAATCTGATGATATATCTTCAACTACAATACACATACACATAAAGATATTCTTGTAGAAAAATGCCTTTTATTAAAGGTAAGAAAGGAAATACCTTTTTTCAAGAGCAGTTGAACGCATTAATAATCCCATTTTTAAAATCACTGATACTACTATGAACCCTCAATTTTACATTTTCAAAAAAGACACCTTTTGCTGTTCATTAACGGGACTAAAACATTCATTCAAGCAAAAAAGCATTATCATTGGCGCGAAGAAGCATTCAGTAACATGAACAAACAATAACAGCAAAAACAATGTTCGCAAACAATGTATTTCTAAAGAACCATTACTCTTATTCACTGAATGTTCACATTTATTGAAGGACTCATAGCGTTAATAGAATCATCTTTCGCTTGAGTGAATGTTTCAGTGTCGTTAATGAACAGCAAAAGGTATAGATCACTTTTTTACCCAAAAAAACCTAAGGATACCCTTGCAATTTAAAAAGATATTTATCGTAAACGCATGGAATTTTACAAGAATTTGCGAAAATTGCACAAAAAATCTCACGATGCATTGTGTGAGATTTTTAAGATGGCGCTCCGGGATCGTTGTGTTTTGATCGCATAACAGTCGCTTTTGAAGCTGTGTTATGAACAAAAGTGCATTTTTAAGTCCAGTTTTGCAATAATTAAATGTTTTAATTGTCGGAAAACGTTAATGGGAATTAGCTTGTTTCTGGACGGTTTTTAACACAAACGATCGGCCTCTAAAAGCATTTGTTTTTCAACGTTTGTCAGCAACATGTGGCAGTGCAGTACTCGATGCGCAAACGCAATGACCAACCTTAATCCAATTAAACTTTATATTAGTGTCGTAATTTCAGCTACATTCGTTGTATCTTTGAAAGGTATGGATGTTTTAGCAAAAGTACACGTGACCTTGTCTACATGATCATGATCCCTACCGCTCGCTAGAGTTAAATTAACACAAGATGGGTTGCATTCGTATTTAGTGTAACGAAATGCATTGAATAACCTTTATCCAGAGGATAATTTCATGCATGCGTCGTACAAGTGGCTTCTAAAAAATTAAAGCAAGCAACACTCATTGTTAATTACCATACGCGTTTATTCAATTGTTTCGCAAATCAGTTACAATAGTTTTTCACCATGTAAAATACAAGGTATGTACTTTAAATTGCAAGTGAAGTGCTGCGCATGCCATTAAGTAGGTTTTTAGATCGAATCTGCATTCATAGATACTAATAACATTTGCAAAAATCATATATGTATTCTTACAGATCTGCTAATTGGACCGGGAACACGGCTTGTTTATCAGCGATATGATAGTCATTTTATTATCTGATAAGGATACAAAGTGCATGTCTTTTGATCTAAAGAGCAAATATGATTGGCTTGGTCCCAGTTGAATTAGCAGCTCTGTACAGTGGTTATAACCATTAGAATAATTTTTGTCTGAGTGAGTTTGAAGTTATCTAACGCGAAAGTTAGGAGTTTTAGCGTTTGAAGAAGGTACGTCACTACGATTTGTTTTGGCCTGTTGCGTTTCAAGTGGAAATGACATCACCTCATACATGGAACATGCACATAGGACAATATCTGCATATCATAAACGAATTTAATGAAGCGTGCTTACAGCCAAATTCGTTGTATCGCGACCCGCCGTTTGAAAACTTTGTTTTGATTTGGTCTTTTCTGAACCGTCAATCAACTTCAGAGGCGGAGTTTATTTCAAGTTGACCAATGACAAAACGTGTTAGGTCAAGCTCCGCTATATGAACTTGATTGACGGTTCAGAAAAGACCAAAATTCAAGCAAAGTTTTGAAACGGCTGGTCGTGATACATCGAATTTGGCTGTAAAATTTCCACTCAAACACAAACCAAAAAACTGTAAACCGCCGGGAAATATCTGAACCAGATATTGTTCAATGCACATGTTGCGTGTACGAAGTGATGTCATTTTCGCTAGAAACACACCAGGCCAAGAACAGGCTTCACAACGCTAAAATTCTTACGGTCTTTCACCCTGAAAAACTTGGTCGCATTTTTCATCCTGAAGATATACCTCATTCGAAAGCTGATCAGAATAAGTAGAATCTACTACAAAAAAGTCATTTTAAGGGTTATAATCACTTTAATATACTTTCTTGCCAGTTTTTTTGGTGGCGAGAAATCGACAATTTATAGATGAAAATAATTAATGCGAAATTCTTGAAAAGCTGCATTGATTGCTTTCTTGTGACAATTCTTGCAACGAACCAGACCTATGAAGTAACATTAACAAGTTGTTGGCAAAAACAAGGAAATTTATTATCGGAAATATCATTTCAATCAGCATCATTTACCAAGGGCCACATATCTACATGACCAACTTTAAGGTAATTCCAAAGTAATAAAACTACCCAAAGAATTTGGATAAAAATCTCTACAGTAAAACATTTTGAGTTTTTCATTAAAAATGTAACATAAAAAAGGTGGGTCACCGTATTGGATTTTGAGAGAAACATTTTTAAAGTATACCCACTTTTGTCAATTTAGCTTCTAACTCAGCTTGGTAAACACAAAATGTTTTAAATGTGCTTTAAGGTAACCTTATACATTGGGATACCGATGTAAAGAAAAAAATGCATCGAAACCCAACAACAAATACAAATAAAGGAAAAAAAATATGAAAATGGTTAGAATTTTTAAGGGTCTCATCCATGTTTTGAACGGAACACTTCTGGCGATACTTAAAAATCTAGCCATGTAATTTTGTCATCGATCACATATGTTTAAAAAAAAACATGATAACAAATAATTTTATAAAATAAAAAGATAGGTGCTCATATTGGTTTGCGAGATATTTTGAGAATACCTCGAAATTCAATCAAGATCAAGGTTTTACCGAGTGTGAACTGGGGCGAGTTTAAAGAAATTCGTAATTTTTCGCTTGAAAATGTGAAAACTGTTCGTATTTTAACGTTAAAGCGTTTCTCAGACATAGCCCTGTATTCATTGATGATAAGAAACGTAAAACTCTAAAGTTCGAAATATGCGGAGAACTGTGGGCAGTGCTAACCTACGGAATTACCTTACATCAATACCTCAGTCCGTCCATTAGTAAATCCATCAAAATTATTTACCATTTAATTTTGACAGCTGTCAAAAACTGTTTGAATTTGAGCAACGCGCAGCATAGGAAAGATCTTCTTTATGTCTTCTACTGTCTTGTTCATCGCTTTATACAAACAAATACCCTTTTTCATGTACTCCGGGATCGGGCAGGGAGGACACTTCTTTATTTCTGCTTGGATCTAAAACGGTGAGAGAAACACAAAAATCCAAACAAACGAACAAATAAACATGGAAAAAAGCAAAAATGTAAACAATATAAACACTTGGCAACCTAAAAACCAATTAAACGTTTAAGACAAAACAAATAAAATAATACAATAAATCAAAGAATTGAAAAAAATACAGACATATAGACGTCACTATGAAAGAAGTGAAATCGGGTTCTAAAATGTTTCGATGAATCATTTGATCTCTTAGCAGTGCAACAAGTACAAGTCATACTGATCATCAAAATTAACGATAATAATGATCAATCAATTTTTTACATTTAATAAAACTTCTACTATATAAATATGTATATATCCAAAAGGGCGAAGCAACAAGAATTTAAGAATAACTTTTAAGTAGATAATGATTACTTTCAATGACATGTTATACAGACGTTGTTGTAAAACTTGATTCACTATAACCTGAAGATGGCGTAAGTCACACCGAAACACCTCGTTGAAATTAATCATTGTCTATTTAAAATTTATTCTTAAATACGTATATTCATACCAATTCCACAGATTTAACTGAAAGCCTTTTAGCAATCATTGTGGCGCTTTCGCCAGCACAGTGTTTGTCACATAAGAATTCGATGTTGTCCTTGTTGTTAAGTGGACATTCCAAGCTAAAACCTTCACTTTCCGAAGCTATCGTTGCTGCTTTGATTAATTCTTCTCTTTGCAGCTCGTTGACCTCGATTCTCTTGGCACATTCTTCAAGTTGATAGTTAAAGAGGTTTCCAGCAAATTCAATTGCATAATCTAGATCTTTGAGTCCTTTCTTGCAGGTATCAACAACAGTACTGTGTAAAAAATACACTGTGTGTATAGTATTGGGATGTACAAAGTCTGAATATAGTCCTTAAGCATGAGAACGAGGGAAACGACGACGACGAGTTTGGTCTTTATTTTTGCTAAAAAAAACCTTGTGTATTGAGTCATATTTACTCAAAACCTGTTTGATGTTGACAACAACTACTGAAAATGCAATTGCTATCTCAAAGAAAGGCTCAGGACACGCATAAATCATAAATCGTTGTCATCGCCTCTTGTCCTCATGCTTAATCAAGGTCCTTCATATCTTATAATTTGTATGTAATCAAGAGAACATAAAAAAGGATGGCGCGGGACATATAAACATAATGTTTTGCTTGTTCTTAGAACAAGGAACAATCAAAGAACCTATTTTAAGAATACAGGAATCCCAATACAAGTTATTCTTTCTCTTGTCTTATACTTTCCTGATAGAATTTATCTAATGGAAACAATTTTATCCAATGGATAAAGCTAGACAGAACTCATACAACCGGGGCCATTTTAATGAGTGCTTCTTTTGTTACAATTGATGATGAATCTTTATTTAAACACGAATATATCAACAGTTTGAAGTAACTGATTTACATGATAGTCGTAAAGCTAAAAATATATAAATATATATATATATATGTATATAAAGTTTCAAGTAAAAAATTGCAGATACAAATATACTATATTATATACAGAGGTCAAGAAGTGAGGTCAATGCCAGTTATCAAAGGAGGATATTAAGTCATTTAGTGCTCCCTTTTTAAAGGATTTGATACTGGGCATGGCTTTAGAGCCCTGCGATAGGCTATTCCAAAGTTTAGCTCCCCTATAAGCAAGGCTTCTCTTGCCATATTCAGTATCAACTCGTTCAATATGCAGATTTAAATTTGAGCCTCTAAGATTATATTTAGTAAAGGATGCGAGCTTGGTGAATAAATTTTGAAGGGAAACAGGTGTTTGCTCATGAAGACATTTATACATTAGAATTGCCAATATCAAGTCTCTTCGGATATGCAGCGGGTTCCAGCCCAGTGACTTCAATATGTCACTGGATCTGACATCATATGTTTCACCGGTAATAATTCGAGCAGCTCTGTTTTGTAATTTTTGTAATTTATCTGCTAGGCCTTTGTTAAGGTCACCCCAGACTTCAGCACAATAGTCAAAGTGGGGTGCTATCAAAGCATTGTAAATTTGTTTGAGTATATCTTTCGAAACAAATGGCTTGGCACGTCTAAGAGCACCAAGTCCAGATTTTACTTTTGAAGTAATGAGGTCAATGTGACCATTCCAACTTAAATTTTTGTCAAGTATAACCCCAAGTGATGTTATCTGTTCACTGGGGGCAATTTCATGATTGTTTAATAAAATTTTTGCAGCTGAGGTGTCAGTCAACCTTTGCCTAGTGCCAATAAACATAAGTTTGGTTTTATCAGCATGAAGGTTAAGTTTATTTGCCCTCAGCCATTCAACAAGTAAGGCAATATCTGTATTCAGTTTGTTGCTTAGGTCATCTACATCAACACTTGAAGTGTAGAATTGAGTGTCATCAGCATACAAACAAGCATTTGTATGCTGAAGGCATGCTGGGAGATCATTAATGTATATTAAGAATAAAAGAGGTCCCAGTACAGATCCCTGAGGGACTCCGTGTGTTAATGTAGTAGGTGACGTGAGAATATTGTTCACTTGGCATTGTTGCACTCTATTTTTGAGATAGGATTTAAAAAAATCTAATGCCAAACCACGGACACCAAGTGCTGACAGTTTAACAGTTAGTATTTCATGGTCTACTGTGTCAAATGCTTTTCTGAGATCAATCTGGATAATTCCATTTACCTGGCCATTGTCAATGTTTTGAAGCCACTCATTAATTTGGCTTATCAAGCAAGTGGCAGTAGAGTGACCTGGTCGAAATCCAAATTGATCTTTAAGGAGAAGCTGATTTGTTAT
The DNA here is from genome assembly GCA_918843875.1 of Diadumene lineata. Classification (NCBI taxonomy): domain Eukaryota; kingdom Metazoa; phylum Cnidaria; class Anthozoa; order Actiniaria; family Diadumenidae; genus Diadumene; species Diadumene lineata. The sequence goes on from OU974073.1 coordinate 6,529,812, forward strand.
CATGTAGTTATACAATTGTTTAAATACAATCTTTTCAAAGACTTTACTAACCAATGGGAGGATAGAGATTGGCCGGTAATTATCTAGATCAGATGTACTTCCCTTTTTATGAATAGGGGTGACTCTAGCCACTTTCCATTTATCAACAAAGATTCCTGATTCGATTGAAAGATTGAAGATATGTCTTAGTTGAGGTATAATTTCTTTCCTGCTTTCTTTGAGAACCCAAGCAGGAAGATTATCAAGACCGGCAGCCTTGTTGCTGTCAAGGTTTTTCAAAACTTCTTCAACGTCTCTGTCAGTTATTGGTTCAAAATTGAATGTGCTATCAGACCGAGCTATGAAGTCATTAACCGAGACTGATGCATCTGGTATTTGGTTAGCAATATTTGAACCAATAGTTGAGAAGTGACTATTGAAAAGATCAGCAATTTCATTTTTATCAGTGATTTCAGTATCATTAACTTTAATCATACTAATATTAGACGACTTAGGTTTGGAAGCCAGTATATGGTTAATAATTTTCCATGTTTTTTTGGCATTGCCTGCATTTTTCTCAAACTTTTGTTTATAGTAATGAGATTTTGCTTTTTGCAATTCAGAAGTTACTTTGTTTCTCAAATATTTATATTTTTGCCAGTCTCTGGAGTCCGTGGATTTGGCTGCTTTTTGTTTATGGTAATCTCTATTATGCATTAGTGATTTAATCTGTTGGTTTAACCAAGGTACAGGTTTATTTCTAATTCGTTTTTTCTTTATTGGTGCGTGTTGATCAAGTATACCAGAGAAAGTGAGCGACCACTTTTCCCAGGCATTATTTGGGTCTTGACAACCATAGAATTCTTCCCAATTTGTAGATCTTAGGCAATCATTAAATTTGCATACATCAAAAGACTTCAGGTCTCTATAAAAAATTTCCTTGTGCCCTTGTTTATTGTTAGATAGGTGATTTATTTTGCGAATACAGTAAATCAAGTTATGGTCACTGATACCGCAGTGAATCACACCTGAGTCTGAGATTCTTTCAGGGTGGTTTGTGAAAATCAAATCAATGGTTGAGCTGGTCAGCTCAGTAATTCTGGTTGGTTCCTTTATAAGTTGTTGGAAGTCATAAAGGCCTGTAATAAATTTAAGTGTATTGGTACTATTATTAGACCTGGCATAATCACAATTTAAATCACAATTTATATCACCAAGTATTAAAATTTCTCTATCCTCATCATCCGATTTGGAAAGGAAAACTTCAAACTTATCCATAACACTGATATCGGAGTTTGGAGGTCGGTACCATGTGCATATAAGGATAGGTTTGCTTGATGGTAATCTAATCTCAGCACACAGAATTTCAATATCATTAGGACATAAATCGTCCCTGGTCTGATATATTATAGAGTCACGTAGGTACATTGCAACCCCCCCACCATGCCTGTCTCTATCCCTTCTAAGGAGATTAAATCCATCGATATACATTTCTGTGTCACTAATTGATTCATCTAATTTAGATTCATTAATTATAAAGATATCAAAAGGCCTATGCTGAAGGAGTATTCGAATTTGATCAATGTGTTTCGGTAGACTATTTACATTTAATGCAGCGATTTTGAGACCCCTACAATGCTTAATTCTATTAATTAGTTCACTATTAAGGTAATTAACTGTAGCATAATTACTGGCATTGGTCTCACCTGGACTTGTTAAGTCATTTAAGTTATTTACTGATGTGGTAGGAGAAGCTCCTTCAGTCCCTGAAATATTGTATGTATCGCGTCTTGAAAAATTGCTGATTTGTTTGTATTTCTTTTTTTGTCCTTTTTTTTGTCCTTTATATTCCTCATAGCATTGATAAAGTTAGTAGCAAGATAAGCCGTTCCTTTAGGATTTAGGTGAAGTTTGCTGTTGTTGAGGCACGATTCGTTAATGTTCTTGTTGTTAATGAAGTAACATTTAGCGGATTTACAAAGGGCTTTAATGGCGTCGTTGACTTGGTTGAGATCTGCATTAGCGTCACTAGCGGAGAGGTCGAGTCTGGTAGTAAGACTTGATAAATAGATACGTCCAATTGTGTAGTTGCGAGCAAAATATCTCAAAAACGTAGTCCGCTAACCCCAATTTTTTTCGTTTGAAAATGAAGGTGTTATGAACATGCTTAATTGAGAGAGTTTTGAATAATATCCAATTCACGTAACCAGAAGTTGGAAATCTCGCTTTTATTACTGTGACGAGTGGATTTAAAAGCTTATAATAATCTACAATTGTATCTTCAAAGCCCCAATCTATATTTATATCATTTTCAAGTTTCGTGTGATATCCATGTTATTTTATACATGATTTATATATACGCTTTTTTACGCTAGGCACTCTGCTTGAACGGCATCGTGTTTCAACTCGCGCGCGCGAATTACTAAATAACACACCTTACTTGCCAGTGGTAACATGTAATTATGGATCCCGCACACCCAATTTTTCGCTATTTCGAACACTGACACAACGTTTGCTCAAATGTAGTGCTCAAGAAATCTGACGACCTGGTTTTCTCGGAGTGAATATTTTTCGAAAATATCTTCAGTATTTTTTCATGTTTCTGGGTAGTGCACCCGCTAGCTCCTGAAGATGGTGCACCTTCTAATAACTATAGCTGATTAGAACCCTACTCTTATTAATTATCTTGATGGCTTACCTTACATAGCCTGCTTTATCGATCAGACATCTGTAGACAAATGGAAGACTACCAATGGTTTTCTCATAGAGGTCTGCCATCATACTATTAACTTCCCTGATATCTTTGGTATTTGGGATTTCGTTGATGTATTCTGTGACAGTATCTATCATATCCTGCAAACCTCGCTTTTCCCCTTGGAGTGCCACAAGTGTCTCCTTGGTATCCAAAAGATCCGCTAGGAATATGTCATCAGATACTCGTTCGTACATACGTTCGTTGGCCTTTGAAGAGCAAGAAAGACAAGAAAGTTAATTTTAAGATATATCGTATTCATGGTCGGATCTAGGCAAAGGGTTGTGTTGTTGCAAATTTCCAATTTCATTTCCAATTTCTAATTTCAAATTCATGTAATTGTAAATAATAGCCAATATTTTATTTTTAAATCAACACACTATTCATAGAGACTATGTTTTATTCACTCAGATTAAATATTAATTAATTATTAATATCTGTTGCTTAATATGGGCCGTGTCTTCAATGCCTGCGTTGTTATTTATCATGGATTAACAGGTCTGTCTTGGCGAGGTATACATTTAATAGTCGATATTCTTTTTTTTATAATTTGGAAAATGAATGGTAAGAGTTCCACTCAATCATTCTATCTATTTAAAAGATGATTTATCTGTAAAATTCCACGACATTTATGCAGTTTTTTTTTTTCATTGATTCATTATTTTATTCATTTTCATTTTTATATTCACTTTCAAGTTCATATTCACATTAAAGTTCACGTTCACATTCGTGTTCGAGTTCATATACATATTCATATTTATATTAAGGTTACTGGGAAGTTTCACGAGGTCTTTTCATAAAAAATCGCAAACTCGTCAGACCGTTTGCTGATTGAATTCATCATTTAGACTCATTCTACATTCGAAGCTTTCATATCATCATAGATGATAACTATACACCGAATCGAAATATGGCGGACGGCGCGGTTATGTACGGGAGCGATATCACAGAAACGAGGCTAGTCAGTCATCGCACATCGATCGTGTTTTGTGTTGATCCTTATATTGTAGTTTAACATCAAATAGAATGGTTTTCATGCGTTTTGTACCATTTTTTTCAATAAAAACAACATTGGCGAAGATGAACTGTTCACCAAGACGACTGACTAGCCTCGTTCTCGAGATCGTCCACCATTTTTCGATTCGGTGAATTAGTTGATCTAAAAATGCTTGATAGAATGTAAATAAACTTTTTGGTATTTTTGTCGGGTTGCACTACTTACATCATTCATTAGTGCTTTTGCACTTGTCACGTTTGCCCAGATTTCATCATAAGTGGCTTTTGCTTCACGAATCTTTTGAAGGGCGGTCCATGTCTGTTCTTTGACTATTTCACATTTTCTGAAGTTCTGTACGGCTGCGTAAATGTTAAACGCTAGTACAAATAATCAACAAAGAAATATTTTAATTTTAATTGAATGTCAGTAAATTAAATAAATTTATTTTTACTGGTACAATATATATTGCTATAAAACTAATTAATAATTCATAAAGCAACAATAATGAAAATCATTACACATGAAGGCATCTGTAAATCGTATACAGATTTGTCCTGTTTTGCATAAAGTTTAACCTTGATTTTTTCTCAAAAAAATCAAGTGCAGATTTTTTGCATTTTTTCACAAAATACTAATGTACAATGTTTGGAGTTTGATATGCAATATACATCATTTGCGTCCGATCTGCGCAGGAAATACAATCTTATACAGATCTGACGCTCATATTGTATATATATTATGTACTTGTAACAACTTAAATTTTGAAATCCCAGTATCTATAATAGACACTATGACAGATACTATGTCATCCTAAAGACCAGGTAAAGAAAGCTGGTATCTTTGACTGTGTTTACCGTGTGCGTTGTCATGGCATCTAACAGACTGATTTTGATTTTGATTTTGACTCAACATACGTAAGAGAAACAAAAAGAAGAATCGCGGTACACCTGCGATGTTGTTCACGCAACTCTGATGTCTCAAAACACATGAACATAGACTGTCCAGACCACAAAACTATTCTCCAAGCAAATTAACATAGACTATCCAGACCACACAACTATCTCCAAGCACATTAACATTGACTGTCCAGACCACACCACTAGTGTCCAAGCACATTAACATTGACTGTCCAGACCACACCACTAGTGTCCAAGCACATTAACATTGACTGTCCAGACCACACAACTATTCTCCAAGCACATTAATATAGACTGTCTAGACCATGCAATTAGTCTCCAAGCACATTAAAATTGACTGTCCAGACCACACAACTATTCTCCAAGCACATTAACATTGACTGTCCAGACCACACCACTAGTGTCCAAGCACATTAACATTGACTGTTCAGACTACACCACTAGTCTCCAAGCACATTAACATTGACTGTCCAGACCACACCACTAGTGTCCAAGCACATTAACATTGACTGTCCAGACCACACCACTAGTGTCCAAGCACATTAACATTGACTGTCCAGACTACACAACTAGTCTCCAAGCACATTAACATTGACTGTCCAGACCACACCACTAGTGTCCAAGCACATTAACATTGACTGTCCAGACTACACAACTAGTCTCCAAGCACATTAACATTGACTGTCCAGACCACACCACTAGTGTCCAAGCACATTAACATTGACTGTCCAGACCACACCACTAGTGTCCAAGCACATTAACATTGACTGTCCAGACCACACCACTAGTGTCCAAGCACATTAACATTGACTGTCCAGACTACACAACTAGTCTCCAAGCACATTAACATTGACTGTCCAGACCACACCACTAGTGTCCAAGCACATTAACATTGACTGTCCAGACTACACCACTAGTGTCCAAGCACATTAACATTGACTGTCCAGACTACACAACTAGTCTCCAAGCACATTAACATTGACTGTCCAGACCACACCACTAGTGTCCAAGCACATTAACATTGACTGTCCAGACTACACCACTAGTCTCCAAGCACATTAACATTGACTGTCCAGACCACACCACTAGTGTCCAAGCACATTAACATTGACTGTCCAGACTACACAACTAGTCTCCAAGCACATTAACATTGACTGTCCAGACCACACCACTAGTGTCCAAGCACATTAACATTGACTGTCCAGACCACACCACTAGTGTCCAAGCACATTAACATTGACTGTCCAGACCACACCACTAGTGTCCAAGCACATTAACATTGACTGTCCAGACTACACAACTAGTCTCCAAGCACATTAACATTGACTGTCCAGACCACACCACTAGTGTCCAAGCACATTAACATTGACTGTCCAGACTACACCACTAGTCTCCAAGCACATTAACATTGACTGTCCAGACCACACCACTAGTGTCCAAGCACATTAACATTGACTGTCCAGACTACACAACTAGTCTCCAAGCACATTAACATTGACTGTCCAGACCACACCACTAGTGTCCAAGCACATTAACATTGACTGTCCAGACCACACAACTATTCTCGATCCAAGCACATTAACATTGACTGTTCAGACCACACAATTATTCTCGATCCAAGCACATTAACATTGACTGTTCAGACCACACAATTATTCTCGATCCAAGCACATTAACATTGACTGTTCAGACCACACAATTATTCTCGATCCAAGCACATTAACATTGACTGTTCAGACCACACAATTATTCTCGATCCAAGCACATTAACATTGACTGTTCAGACCACACAATTATTCTCGATCCAAGCACATTAACATTGACTGTTCAGACCACACAATTATTCTCGATCCAAGCACATTAACATTGACTGTTCAGACCACACAATTATTCTCGATCCAAGCACATTAACATAGACTGTAAAGACCATACAACTATAGACTCCAAGCACATTAACATTGACTGTTCAGACCACACAACTATAGACTCCAAGCACACATTGACTGTTCAGACCACACAATTATTCTCGATCCAAGCACATTAACATAGACTGTAAAGACCATACAATTAGTCTCAAAGAAGTAGATGTTTTGTATAGAGTCCAGTACTGGTATACTACAGGAGTGAAAGAAGCACTCCACATAAGAATCCACACACCAATCTCACCCGTGATGAGGACCGTATTAATCCTTACATTTGGGACCATTTATTGCAGTCACGTGCCTCGAAAGGTATTTAACGTGAATTGCAGTATGTGAACAAGACGCTGGTGAGTGTCCAACGCTCAAACCAGCAAAAAACAATGTACTGAGTTTTCAAAAGTTTATATTGTTACAGTGCATGTACAATATTAAAAATTTATTATTTTCTGCTTGCGTTTATATATAAAGATTTAATTTCTTAGCTAAGGAATTGGAAGTCCATTCTAGTCACTCAAACACTAACTTGTCATCCGGAGAGGGCGGGGGGCTTAAAGAAAGATACACATCTGAGCTTGCGCCTTCATTTACGGCCATCGTGAGTCGCAGGCCTACACTCCCGTATACTAATTCTGTAATATGCTGTATGACATAGCATTTAGTGAAGATATTATCATATTTTCGAATATGTGAATGTATCCAAACGCTCTTAAATGACTTGAGTTTGCACTGCCTTACCTCCACCAACAAATCCAGTGAGAATGAAAAATCCATTTTTTATACCCTTGGCAATTTGCAATGCCTTTGAGTACCTCTTGGTGATAAACGTTCTCAACGCTCCCATCTTTCCTTTGATAGCTGTAGCAGTTTGTGAAAACCAACTCTTCATGCCCTTAAATGCGGTAGATTGTATATTTGGCAACCTAATCTTGAGATTCTTAAAATTTTCAAACACCTAAAATGAAATGCATGAGTATTAAAAATGAATATTACATACTATTTGTACAAAACAAACACTGAACAGGTTGGTATATGGCAGAAAGTGAGATGTCATGGCGGGCCGCTGTCTTCTATGATGCTATATGATTGTTTTGTGAGGCATGCTACGTTCAACATGTATTCAGTTTCTGAAGTTTCGACTTCTTTACTCTGCGCTGCCTCTTCTCAAACTATTTCAAACTTCTGTATCAAATGAACAATGTCCTATTTTGCACGTCTAGTTCTACGTACCCTACCCTTCATCTTTGATTATTACCTCAACTCTTTTGAGCTCGTTTTTATCCTCAGCTACCTTATCATGTTCATTCTCTATTCACTGATAGCCTTTGCATGTCCAGTGGTATCATCTACTTCCTTTGTTTAAATCTCAGCCAGTTTTTTTTTTATTGTTTTGATTTTATGTAATTGTATAATTTTTTTCAAGACACTCAAAGCTGTACTTACTTCAGATACTTTGAAGTTTCCCAGTCGCTTCTTTGCAAAGTCAAGTGCTTTAGGTAATCTTGGAACAACAACGGCGGCAACAGGCACTGCTACTTGTACGCTTTTATCTATCTTACCGACAACATCAGCAGTTACCTTAGCATAGTCGACTTCTTCTTCTTTTTTTTCCGCATTTTTAGCCAAAGTCTAGAAGGAAACAGAAGACAATTTTTTGCTGTGAAAAGCCCACCTACCTTCAGACGGTACACAAACAGTGCACATATTATTCTCATATATTCTCCTTTGCCATTATTTGTAAATTAGACTATGGCTACAGAATATTTTAACAATTAGAAAAGTAAATTAAGCAACTGAGCACTTTTACAAGCCCGTTTTCTAGCCAGAGAAAAGCTTTTGACTTTTATTAAAGTACAAGCCTTGTGTAGCCTGGAACTCACTCCCTAGCCACATCAAGGAAGCAACTAGTATTTCTATCTTTAGAAAGAAACTCAGTTAAGAAAAACAAGGACATATTTTGACTAAAATAACTTACGATAAGGATTCACTCATGATTAGAAACCAGAATGATGATTTCTTTTATTCTTAACTAATCACTTTAGATCTCAAAATATCCTCAAGCATTAATTCCATGGTAAATTTATATTGTAAATTTTTATATTTTAATAATATCCAATTGGCCTAATAGCTCATTAATTACATATGAGTTTTTGAAGTATGTATGTACAAATTTTAGAGATAAACAAGAGTACATTTGATAAAATCTGATACAAAATACCAGTTGAGTTTGACCAAAAACAGTTCAGTGACAAACAACAAAATCAGTTTTGACACAAAGATGAACACTGAACTTTACAAACAGATATCCATACCTCAATTTCAGCAACAGATTGCTCAACTACTTCAGGAAGGTCTGTTGCAATAACGTCCAGCAGATTCTCTGACAGAGTACCAACTTCTTTCATCTCGTCAATAGTCTGGTTGTAAAGATAGTTTATATACTCCACATGTATTTGCAATTCCTTGACTGTGGACGTGATAGAAAAAAACGTGTTCGTCCTTTATTAATTATTAGACAAGGTCCAGTCTATTTTTTTATTTTTATTTTTGAATTAAGTAAATTTTCATGTGTAAGTAATGATGTGTTATTAGTGTTGTGCTTTTAGTATATTTCTATCAAGCTACCGAGTCTCCTTACTACAAGTGTCAGAACCTTACTTTCAAGCTGCATTTCGTTGATCTTATGGCTGTTGGTGTTGATGAACTTGATAGTTTGTTCAGCCTCTTTCATCCACTGGCCTACAATCTCATATTTGCCGGTCTTGCAATCTTCCAGTTCAGAGTAGATCGAAGAAACTAGCGATACCAATGAAGTGATGTCCGTAAAGTACTGGGATCCAAGCTTTAACACTTTGTATCCAAACTTGAGAAGAGAGGCAACTAATAATTATGAAAATAAAACAAAGTCATGAAACGCTTATACCTTTATATTCAAATTGTGCTTTTCAGTAGATCGACGCGATAATTAACGCAGTCAGAAGTATCTTAACATAATATATTTATCCTATTTCGCGCATGCGCATTGAAGGTCCAATCCAATGATGATCACTCATTCATTTAAAGTTGCCGTAAATCTAGTTAAACTAGAAGAAACTGCAGCTACAGAAACTAAGGCACGTGCTCAAGTTCCGCCATATCTAATTAGCCTAGATTATCCACATGAAATCGAAGTTACACAACAACTCGTAATTGTAAAAGCCATAATACTTACGTGCCCCGGATGGAACAGCGAATCGTTTGTGACTATCCTTATGGACTAATTGATTATCTTCCTTGTCATGGATCGTTTTTTCTTTAACTGGCTGAGAGTGGCGAAGAAGATGTACAGTTCCAACTTCGTTCAAAAGAATTAAGACACACAGTCCAATTGTCAGCCATTGTAGACGATTCATGTTTTTGTTGTGGCTGTCTTCTGTGGAAATAAACATTCGATCAATCAATCAATAATTCAAGAACCTATATACCTTGAACCAGAAATATTTTTGAGTAGTGTGTTTTTTGTCCGTCGTCTACAATTCTTTAATTAGAGAACCGTTCTGTCCTCTCTTGAAAAAAGCATTTTATCATTTATTACAAATTTCAATTCCGTCGCGTGTCTTTTTCCTGACTAAAAACAGGTGTTCCATATAATACCCCGGCCCCACCTTCAAACTAGAGTTTAAAAATAAGCGACCATGTTTGCCAAAAGTCTTCAGAATGTTTTCTTAGAAAGATATTTTATAGCGAAATTATCGATTAATCGAAAAATGGATATAAAACTGTATGGTCCCATGCCCGTTTCGAGATAAATTTTTTTGAATGGAACAATATGTTTTTACATTTTTGTAGAACAATGCATTTTCCCCAAAAAACGTAATAATAATTACTCAAAAACTAATAAAGCAATTGACGTAGCTTTCACCAGCAATCTCAACAAGACATAATTTTACACAAATATGGGAAAATGAATTATATATATTTTAGGATTTTGTCAAATTTACAGTTTTGTTTTCTTCTTTCACTCAAAATCTCTTTGAAAAGTGAGACCCTAAACCACTTAAAATCCCTTCTTTATGTTGAAAAGTCATCAGGATTTTCTCAAATCTCACCAAAAGAAATTAGATTTTTTAACGAGATCTTTCAGAAAAAATTAAGAAAGATGTAGAATCCATCGCAAAAAATGAGGGTTTTGGCTGGATGAAGCATAATTTTCGAAGACTGATTTGACATTCTTATGTTGCCTTTTGGCGATATTTGGCGAGCGCGCGGCGTGGTAATTTGGTCGCGGGCACACGTTTCAAGCGTTCTTGTTGTTCTAAAGTGGATGGGACCCTTAAGCTAGCTAAATATTGCTTTCTTCAAAGTAACATTTGACTATAAGTGACTATAATTGAAAACGGCAATTGATTCATTAATTCAAGTGCTCTTATATGAGTGCAGGGTTTTTCTATTCAATGGGAATGTATAAATTGTACCATTTGGGAATAGAAAACCTGAGATACTCTGGCGAATGATCTTAAGACAAAAATTGTCGAAAAACGGGAACTTTCCTTCTAAGTATCCATCTTCGTATAAACATTAAACTATTTTAGCTATTGAACAAATATTGATATATTTCATCAAATATAACATGAAAGCGCATTATTTCTCACTAATCATGTGCACCATTTCAGTATTTCACAAATTGGTATTTTGATAGACAAATTAAAGTAGGCATAAATACATTTGATCCTCTTACCTGAGACGCTCTTTGACTCAAATCACTGACTAGTGACAGAGAAATCTCTGATAACAACCGACACTATACGGGTGCTAATGAATGTCTTACATGAACTTTCAATCATTTTATCAACTTTTGAAGTGTTCACCTGCAATTTGCCTGGTACATACGTTTACAATTATCAATGTTACAATAAAGAAGTTGATCATTATAAAACGGATCCTTTGAACAAAAATAATTCAGTGATCACTTCAGAATATGTATTTTTTGCATTGCAAAAATTCCACTAAAAAACTGACTCATGCGGACTTGCTGCCAAAACAATGGTACCTTGCTAATGTTATTTTTGGTCAAAAAAAGACGTAAGATAACAGAAATAATGGCCGGTACTGAGCTTATAAATTCTATTCATAGAACAAAGAACCAAATGATTCATTTGCATTACTTCCAAATTTATAAATACAATATAACGAGAAAGTGTACGTCACAAAAGTGTGAAAAATGATTAACTATTTACTGTCAGATATGGTTTAGTTATGCACTAACTAAGAATTCGAAAAGAACCTAAATACTTCGATAGTTCCTTTGTTGTATTGTGTTTATGCCTCGGCGACTTCATAGTTAGAGTGCAAACACTAAATGTGTGCAACAGTTGTCACTATTTAGTCGTAAATAGCACTAAAAGAAAACAATAAAATTAGCATAAAATATCACTATCTGGCATGCACTAAATATTAAGAATTGTTTCGTGCTTATATATGGCGTGCGTTCTTTGCCTAAAAAGGTTATTTCGTTGCAATTGTTCCTTGTTCTAAGAATGAAATATAAAGAAGTGATATGATGTGGTGTTTTGTTAGAAATAAGGTCAATGTCAGCCATTCCTTTCTCTTATCTAATACTTTGTTGGTTTAGTGTTTTTGTCCGTATGTTAAAGGTGTACGTTAATATGTGTAGCTAATGTTTCACGTATATGCAACACTTTGATCGAGATGTAGTTCTTTTAAAAAAACTGACACAAAATCATGGAAGTGTTTTAATTTAATTGAATAAAAATCTCAATCGATTTCGTTAACCGTTAGATCATTAGATCGAAAAACGGCAGGTCGATCGAGAAATTAATCACGAAAATAAATATAATGGGAAAATTGATTATTAATTTTAAGTTTGTTTAATTGTCCTGAATCAATCAAATTAAACCAGTTGTAGTAAAATATGAGATTCGGAGATCGTCACTTGTATCTTTTAGAGGTTGAAAAAGAAACGACCCCTACAAACATTTACTGGTAGATAGCTTTTGATGTTTAGACATCCAGATAAATTTATAAATGAAACTTGTTTTGGGTGTATTGAATAGTAGTCTTTTGGTATCTTTTAGGGGTGAAAATTTGTGAAGTGTCACCTTTTGAAAAATGTCCGGTGTCTTTTCGAGTGATCCATGCTAAAGGTCACCTCTATATTATACCAGAAGACAAGAACTGAGGTAAAGTGACGTTTTGGAGATCAACTAAACAAGACCCTATCGAGAAACTGGATGTAGGATGTCAGGCCTTAAGTGAATTGAACATTTAATGTACTATTAAAAAAAAGACATTCATTAATAGTTGAAAGTAAAAACTAAACCCTTGACACAAGGGTTTATCCGTGCCCTGGGTTGGAGGCAGTCCTGACACTAAATGCTATACAGGCTCCCCAAGGGGAATAGCCGATATGTGGGTTGTAGGCAGTAATGAAGTAAAATTCATTTATGAAATATTGTACAAAAAGGATCATATTTGTACTGAGATACCAATATCAGAAATGCCTTAATTTACCATGATGTCACTGCTTGTTCAAGTAGGGGATAGAATCGCCAAATCTAATAGAACATTTGACAAAATTTGTGCCAGGCAAAAGCATTTAATCTAAAATGACCTGGCTTTCTTATAAACATATGTGCTAAGATGTGCTAAGTGATACTCAAGGTGTTTTGGGGCATATTATTCCACATCTTTTTTCCAGGAAAGAACAGGTTTTAAAACAATTTGTATTGATTTGACCCTGGCGACCATGATCCTTTGTGTTCAAATAGTTTAAACAATGAATTGTTGAACATTATTTTGATGTGATGTCATAGTGAGTAAGGGCAATAATAATTTTTTTAATAATAATAATATCGAGCAAGTTTAGTAGTTTTCTTACTTCGTAAACATCTTACATATAGATCACAGAATAACTTTCGAAAAATGTTGGATTCCCTGTGATACTAGACAGAAAAAGATTGCGGTGATCGCCCGTAATTTTACTTTAATTTCTTATAATAAATTCAAAACATGTGTTAACAAACGTCATATAATGGAAGAAAAATAGTGAAGATATTAAGACACATACTACGAAATTAAAAAATGCCGCTATCTTACCTGCTTACTCTATAGATCGAACTTGCGCATTTAGAACCGCCATGTTGGGAAGCGCATAGTCTGCGTTTGTCCCACATTGAAAGCCCAAACAAAGAGTCAGGTCTAAGTATAATAGGAAGATGTGATCTAAGCAGATACGCAAAGGAGGGGGAGATGGTCCAAAGAATGGCAGGGGAGGGGATGGTAAAGTCTTTACTAGAATTTTAGGACAGCGCTTCGAGATGTAAGGTCATATAACCTTGTGATAATATGTAACAGCGTGATAATTTGCAGAGTACTGATGACGTTTCGTTTGGGAAGAAAAAAAATTGAATGGGGTGGATAAACACAGTGGTGAAAAATAAAGAGGCCAATGAGAGATCAATACACGAAAAAAAAAATCTGAAACAAATAAGTGTTACGCGAAGCAAGACTAATATATCACTCTACTCTTTTTCTTCAAACATCAAACCATTCCAAGCTTTTCATAATCAAGAGATAGAGTTTTATGGAAATAAAGCATTATTCTTTTATAAAAATAATAATTTGGTTTATTGAACGTACAGTGGGCTTTCTTTGTTGACAAGGAACGCCTGAGCAAACCAGAGGAAGCCCGCAAATAATGTTTCAAAGAAGAAAATCTAAGATATGCATTTATTGTCTTAAAATTCCTTCAATTGAGCACATGTGAACATAACTGACCACTGCGAAAACGTTTGAGAGTTTTTAAGGGATTTCACAGGCTTTTTAAAGTCCCAATCCTGCCGTGACGTCATTATGAGAATGCCACGTGACTAATAGTCAAACAAAGATGGCGGATGAAGTGAAGCGGTAAATTCAAAACAACTTTCTTCGTCTTTGTAATATCCTCACAAGAAACTCTTTCTTTGACTCCTTTGACGAAAAATACCTGACCTTTTTAGGAAGACATAATATGGCTTGATAATGGGGATGAGATAGGCGTGGAAACAAGAAAAGTCCATTCTTTGTCGAGTACGTTGACATGTGATGGTTCACTACACGAAAACATGGTCTGGTTCAGTGGTACCTACTAAGCGTTTCAATGGTGAGTTTTTTAGTCTTGATGCTATAAGTTTATGTGATAAAAGTTTAAACAAGCGTAGAGTGCTGAGGATACGCGAATAATAACTGTGAGAAATGTCACTTCTCCATTTTACAGCAGCCGTGTGTTGCAACTCCAGCTCGACAGCGTGTTCCTGAGAGTTTGACGGCAGTCCCTGTTATTGTGAGAAATTGTTCACATTTACAAACAATTGAAATAATGAAGAGCTTCCGGTACTAGTTCATGATATAGAGGTAGTGAAAGAGGGAGGGCAGTTGTAAAATAATCTGTTTTCTCAATTTGCATCAAAATTATTGGGAGACAAAAACAAACAGGCGGTCTTAAAATGCCTATTATGCATGCATGCTATGTGATTGTATGAGTGAATGAATGAATGAATAAATGAATTAATGAATAAAGTAAATGAATGAGTTAACAAGCCATGTTATTCATTCAGAAATGCATGATTTGAATAAATTTATGAATTGACCTGATATGAAAAATGAATGAATGAGTTAATGAGTAGATGAATTTTTGAATAAATCATGAATAAATGCATTAATTAATGAATCAATGAATAAATATATGAATGAATGAATGAGATAATTGGTTAATTAGTTAATTGAATTAAATTGATTAACTAAAAATTGACTCAATATGAAATTTTGCGTATAACAAAACAAAACGGATATTCAAATAGCTTTTTTTGCACACATTTACAGTATTAACAAGTGTATCGATACAGATCAATACATTTACAATATTATACATCCATGTTACAAAAGTACCCGTATTAGGTGCAATTATATAAAGGCACTAACTCACTGTATCTTTTTTCGCATTTTTTACATAGGCATGCAGCATCTTTTACACAGTTTAAACAATTTGACAACTTGTCAATTTGTCTTGTGTCAGCTTTGAACAACAAATTGCACAAACTATTGACTACAGGTCTGAAACTCCACTTTGGCGCACGAGAATCGCTACTTAATTAACTGACTCGGAGTTACTCGCCAACGGTTCTATGTTGTCTTGCAACAATTTTGCACCTTGCAACTCAGTTCTTTCCTTGTAATCAGCTATTGCCTTTTTTGTTTTGGCTGCAACAACTTTTGACAATGTTGAAAAGCAAACATGTATAGTAGCTATATTACACGCTTTGATTTACTTAATATGTCAACATTTTCTAGCAGTAAAACCGCGAGAAGGCAACTTTAGTGTAGTCTTGTTTTTGTCCCCATGTTTCATGGAGTCCTAAAAAAAAAGAAGCATCAACTGTTCAAATTTTAATTTTTATATGGTACAATTAACTTTAATGTTTATTTATGGATAATGGAAATTACAGCTGTGTAATCTGGGTTTTGATTATGGGAAATACATGTTAACTTGCGTGATTATTAATGAGTTGATTTCGTGTTTGGTTGATTCATCGTTTGAGTGATTGATTGATTGACTGATGGACTGATTGATTAATTAATTGATCGTTTTATTTATTTGATTGACTGATTGATGGATTGTTGTATCCTGAAAGCGCTATCTGTCGGTTGAATCCCTATGCAACGGATTAATTCTATAGAAATAGGCGATCTGCCCTGTGGCATCCTTTTACTACGACTACCAGCATTCTTTGCAAATTCTCTTTCATATTCAAATTATTAATCCCTTTGGAGATCAACAGAACAATTTGTGCTAATTTGCACTACAAAAGAAAGTAAGCAAAGCATTCTGGTAGTTGTAGTGTATGACCCCATATTGCCAATTCTATGAATTGATTAACTTTAATAATAATAAATAATAAATATGATTTTTATAGCGCCCTCACTATAAATACTCGACGGCGCTGTTTACAATAAATTGATGAATTAAATAAAATTATAATATTATCTATATTACAATAAAATCATATATTATAAAAACTGAATTACTTGAAGAGAAAATAAAAATTATAATATTATCTATATTACAATAAAATCATATATTATAAAAACTGAGTTACTTGAAGAGAAAATAAAAATTCATGTATCTATAAATTATATCAAAAGTTGTTAACGTTATGTTTATACATAGTATCTTTATATATTTCATAGTTCCTATTTATAGGCCAGTTTGAAAAGGAAGGTCTTTAATTCTTTTTTAAATTTTTCTATGTTAAGAATTTTCCTAATATTTGCCGGCAAACTGTTCCATAACACTGGTCCTGATTTTGAAAATGCTCTGTCTCCAAACGTTTTACATCTAGTTCTTGGGACCACCAGCTGATCATCATTTCTGAGGCGGTAGCGTCCCTCCGGTTTCACGTTTATCAGGTCTTTCAGATACAAGGGTGCCATACCATGTAGTACTTTAAACACTAGTAGAATGATCTTGAAGATTATTCGATATTTAATAAACTTTATTTTATTTAGGCTTCGTACGACCGGCTCCAGAGAATAAATGAAGTTAATATAATTTGCCTAAT
The DNA here is from genome assembly GCA_918843875.1 of Diadumene lineata. Taxonomy (NCBI): domain Eukaryota; kingdom Metazoa; phylum Cnidaria; class Anthozoa; order Actiniaria; family Diadumenidae; genus Diadumene; species Diadumene lineata. The sequence continues at coordinate 6,546,971 of OU974073.1, forward strand.
TACGGCTTAGAAAAAAAATATGAAATATTATAATTTTAACGATGTTCACATGTAAAGTACCTACCATCGACATCAAGATGCTGTTTTGTATTTTCTTCTTCTTGCTTCTCCCTAAATATAAATGAAAATTTGTATTTTTATCTTTTATTGTTGGAAATGAAAACACCAGCTATGAACGAAATCTGTCATTCGAGGCTGTTCAATTTAATATTCAGTAATCAATAAATGGCTATTCAATAACTGTCAAAGTTAATGATAAATAATAGAAGTCTACTGGTCTTCGACGTTAATCAAGTTCAGCACTTCCTTTCTAGCAGAATCTGTTTCGCTGATACAACAGACTATATAGCAGACTGGTAGCTGAGACGTTCAGCACGCCACACGAAATATACTTTTCCAAGTTTTAGTCAAGGATTATTTTTGGAAAACGATGCCTATTGCTTGTGCCTGCACTGAATATCCTATCACTGCATAGTGGTAAATTTGGCCTGTTTTTTTCTATACATATCAAACAATCGTCTAAAGAAAACACTCCGGTTCGCATCCATAACCATATTTGGTCATCTTTATTTGTTTGGAAGTGACATTGGATTCTATTTTGGTGATTTTGTACTATCTACTACCACAACTCTCGGAAAATTTCGATGAAAACTTACAGAGATTACAGTGAACAAATTTATCAAACTCGCAGCTATTTTGAATTTTGAAAATAATGAAAATTACACAGGAACCCCAACCAACGACAGTAGTTGTTTGATTTATACCTTAGTTTATCTTCTTCAAGTTTATCCATGATACTAGTTCTTCGCTGTACAAGGGAAAATAGTTCAGCCATCAATTCACGTTCTCTCTTAATATTTTCCACTGTCTTTGCTTCATCTGAAACATAGATTTAAGGTTCAATGTTTATTGATTTACACAATATAAATAATACAGATAGTTACAAAACAGTGGAAGGTTCAGAAGGTATAACTTGAGAGGTTGAATGCATCTATGTACCTTAGCTTTGTATATATAAGCAAACTGGTTTGTCTCTCCAGTTAGTTATTTTTTTTCCTAGTTAGCTCTGAAGAACTAAATACATTGATACTTTTTTTGGATAAATTTTTCTTTAAAAAAACCTAAGTATAACATTTGATTATAAAAGTTCCAAGGTCCCGAGTTATGGAAAATGTTCATGAACTGATGGATTGGTAGCTATCAGTCCAAAGTTTCTTCAACCCCGTTACATAAAATCGGCGGGGGAGAAAAGTGGCTCTGCACGCATAGTGCATAAAATCCTGCACCAGTTGGATACAAATGTTGATTCAAAATCAGTAGAGTTAGATCAAATCTCCCGAGGCATGAGAGAGAACAACGCACCAAAGAAGTTAACTCAGTTCACGTATCACCACATGTATGCCGAACCCGGATCACCCATGCATACCTTTGATTGAAAGAAGTGCACGAAGTTCACATTCAATCACCAGGTAACGGTCCTCGTACTGATGGAATTTCAAACTGCAAAAAAAAAAATATCACAAGTAAAAAACTCGTCGAGGCATTGGCGCCTCTTTTCTCTGGTTTTAAATCTCACTTTTCTCTCTACCGGGAGGAAACTCGTAAAACTACAGGAAACCCATTTGGTAAAAAACGTACGAGGCATTGCCTGAAATGTTACAAAGGAAGATTAGGCGTAAATGTCAAAAATTAAGGACCTTAGCATGAGGACGAGATGCGACGACGACGACGAGTTACCATAAGCGTAGTTGACGCACATGTGCCTTGAGTTTTTCCTTTGGTGTGATTATTGCATTTTCAGTAGTTTTTGTCAACAGTGAACACGTTTTGACTAAACATGACTGATTGCACATGTTGTATGAAGAAAAATAAAGTCCACGCGTCCTCGTCGTCTCTTTGGTTCTCGTTTTTAAGGTCCTTAATTATTTAAGGGAAGATGGTTTGGAGAGAATAACATTGATGTTTTAAAAATGTAGACCTCGTCTAAATTAGAGTTTGCTAAAAAAGAACTTACAGGTAAATAAGCTCCGATTCACGTCGTAAAATAATGTTCTTTTCTTGCACAAGAGTAAGCCATTCTCTCATTAGCTCGTCTTCGTTTTCTAGCGAATGTTCGGCACCTGAAACACATACCAAATGACATACCAAAGGTGATATTTTTCCTGTGGCTATGCTTAAGGTATTACACATGCCACAAATAAAATCAATTTAAACCGGTATAAAAAACTAGAAATTCATCCAAACTAGGAAAGATAATTTTCCTATTATCCAAAGTAATGAAGAAATTAGCAAGTCGTCTACTTACATTTCAGACTGTTTCTCAACCGTTCCTCCATCTCGACGCCTCTCTTCTCCAACTCAGTCAACAACGTGCCCAAAGCATTCAGTTCATCCATTATCTCCAAAGGCGACAACAGAACTTCTTCGTCTTTTACTAAGTCTGACTTATTTCTTGTGATTTTGCAATTACTTAACGACCGCAAAATATCCTGCTGTGCTTTTGTGTATCTATGTTCTTCATCGCCAAATTTGAATTCACCTTCAACATCCACAGTCTCTAATTCTTTGTCCTCGAAAATGACATGCTTCTCTTTGCCTTCACAAGTTTCTACAGTGAAATACCGACTGTTGATTTTCGTAGACGATGCCTCTTGTGCTATTATTATAGACATTTTTGGAAGATTATCAGAGTCGTCATCTAGGGAAGTTTGGCTTCCCCACCGATCTCCTGTTAAAGACATTGGAGAGTTTGGAACCTCTGAAAAGGATGATTCACTGGATGGGCTTAAAGCGCTAGGAGTTGAAGACGATTGACTAGCGCTCCTTATTCGACTCTGTTCGCGATCACTGTCGCTGTCGAGACTCGGCTTGACAATGATTGGGATAGTGCGAGTTGTTGACGTTGTGTGTGAACCTTGAACTGCTTCGTTCGACTTTTTAGTTTTTGTTTGAGATGGACTTCCTATCGAGCTGCTAGAATTACTCTTCACGGAAGAAACGTTCACGATAATTTGGCTTTTGTTTGTTTTTTGTTTGTCTTCCATTTGAGAAGTACTACTTTGTCCACTTGATGTTCCAAGTGAGTCGCAATCTGAGTCTAGACTTTTACTTGTTCCACTGCTGTCTTCTTTGGATGTATTGTTAGGATGGTCTTTGTCATTCCATCCCGGTACAACTCGACGTATTTCACGCTGAATTCTTTCATTTTTCTTGGCAACATTTTGTCGATGTTTATCTTCGATTATATTGTCAATGTTCATAAATTTCATCCGTAGTTTATTAACACTTCCTTCCTGTGGTTTTTCTTCTTCCTCTCTAAGATAAGCATCGTTTAAACCTACTGGACCTTTTGCCTTTTCTTTCCAGCTCGATTTTGGCTTTGAGCTTTCTCCCGAGTCACTACTCTTTCTCTCGTCGCTCGATTCGTCAAATGACGATTGTTTGTTTTGAATAGGGTTAATTATCACAGTAGACTTGACCTTTCCATTTTCGTGTTTCACTTCTACCGCGACTTGTGGTTCTTTCAGATTCAATGAATTAGCACTGTGTGATTTTTTCAGGTCATTGTCTACAGGTAAGCCTAGAGTTCTTTTACTTGATGTATGTTTGCCAACACTCGAAGACCGTTTTCTTCTAGTGTTACCGTGATCTTCGAAACTTTTATCCAGGGACCCGATTGAAATAACGTTCTTTTTCACGATGGAGAACGGTGGGCCTAAAGTATTGCCCTGTGCACCTGAGTTCCATGAGGTTTTTTTGCTGTGGTTACCGTTTACTGTTTGACTTGCTTTATCTAAAGCATCGAATACCTTATCAGTAATGGGCTGAAGCTTGATTCGAATCTCTTCTTGTGTCTTTTTGAAATCTACAACAAGAAGGTGAAAAAAAGAGGTTGTTCAAGAATGTCAAACAAGGCAACAAATCAGTGCACACTTAGAGACAACTGTGAAGGAAGGTAATTTTCAACCACACGACTATGAAATCATTGAGGAATAAAGGGCAAATTTCTTGCCGCCATGTTGGGTGAACAAAAAAGAGAAACTGATTAAGAATGCTTTGTTGTCGTCATCCGACATGACGGCTATAACGTAAGGAGCAACGCAATAATTCATACAGTATGATTCTGCCTGAAATCCAGTAAAATATGCGGTAGAATTCAGTGTTACAGAAGGTACTACAACTATTAACCAAGCCTATAAAACAAAGCTTCGCAGAAGTGAGTTCCCGCAGATCAACTCTCAAGCAGCAAAAGGGTATTATTTGATGTAAAAATCTTATTACTTGATAGCCGGAAATATGTGGAGTTGATCAGTTGTTACTATGTGTAAAATAGTAGTCGTTTTGTAGTTTGTTAAACAAGTACTTTCCTTAGGGACGGACTATTAGATATTTGGTGGGGGGAGGGGGTTTGGGCAATTTTTTTGTGCAGGATATTTTTTTCCCATGTGATGGTTGTGCAGGATATTTTCTTCCTCTCTGCACGATTTTTTTATTGGCACATCTGCCGTGCACGATATTTTTTTTCTCTGTTTAAGGCTTTCCTCGATATGTTTTTTTTGGTATCTGACCAACCCCCTCCCCCACCCCCCTCAAATATCTAATGGTCCGTCCCTTACCTCCTAAGCATTCATAGATGCAATAGAAAGTTTCGGTTTCCATGTCGTATGTATAAGTTCCAGGTCTTAATCCAGCAGCACATTTAGAGCACTTGAAACAGGCCCTGTGGAAAAGCTTGTGTTCCACCACAAGACGCTCCATGATATACACTTTACAGTTACACTTGGAACACATAGTCCCAATACAGACCATAGATTGACGTGAAGTACTGTCTTTCTTCTTTACCTATAATTGATACCACAAAACAATGCAAGAAGTTAAAAAAGACAACGAGCAAAATGAAATTGTAGATGATACATATATGAGCGAGGCTTTCACTCACGTCGAATAGTGCAGTTTCTAATTCTGTTTTACACAGCCTCAGCCTCAATTGATCAATTCAATTGTCTTTTTCACACATACAGACTCCACGGGCTGCTACAAAATAAAAGAATATGTTACATGTTTTCGAGTTTAAGGCTGTGTAAAACAGAATTCGAAACTGGACTATAACGCGTGTACAAGTTTTGGACTAAAAGTTCCATTATCATTGATCAATGATATTGTTGGTAGAATTGTAGTATAGATCTGTACATAAGTTTCTTTCAGTGTCAATGGTAGATCATGGTGTTAGTACTCGCTCCAGCAGAGACCGCTGACCGCTCGTTTTCCTGACGAGTTCTCAGTCACCTGTCCATTGCGTAAGCATCAAACACAAAACGGAGCCAAAACATTTACATTATTTAGATTATACACCGATAAGAAAAATGCACAGGTTTTAACGTCCAAAGTAGGCAACTCTCTTTTCAAACTTTGAGCCTCTTTAGTAACGATCAAATTCTCCCTGTTTCTCTCAAACTCGCTCTGAAACAGGAAACCCGTGAAGCAGGAATCACATATTAGAGATGTCTACAGAGGCCACTCCTTTATATAAAAAGTGAGCGTCAACTTGCATTTTCAAAAGGATTTCTAAGGTTCTCGCTGCTAGGCTGCTTTGTTAAAGTCTCCTCAACTTTCAAACGATCATCTTTGGTTTCTGACTTGAAAACGTTCTTCAAGGCCGAAGAAAACCTCTTGGCTCTTCCTTGCCGTTTTCCTCTGCTAGATATCACTATGTCATTCTTTGGTTTGATCGATGAATTCATCTTTGTTGATACAACTTGGTTAGCTGAAAACAATGTAGAAAATCAGTTTTGGTTAGCCTACATCTGCTCAATTTTATCGTTCAATTGATTGGTGTTCAAACCTGGAATTTTATCTTTGAAGTAGTTAAAAAGCTGAGATACAAATGTGAGAACGCTGAGTTTGTCTGGAGTTGGGTTTTCCACCATGTCACGTACATCCAGAATAGACGGTATGTCGAGATATCTCTCGCATATATCAAACGCCTGAAAACAAAAAAATGCAATTGGTCTTAATTTTTTTGCTACTTAATATAACATAATTTGTTATTAACAATGTCAGACATTTTAATCTATTCTATTTCAACAGAAAAATGTAAATTATATTTACGTAGTAATTCTAATTTCTGTGTATACTGCTGTACGACCATCAAAAGATTCAACCAAATTGAAAGAAAACAAAAAAAAACTAAGCGATGATCTTCTTCCTTGCATAAAACACAACTCGTGAAATAAAAAGCTACAAGACGCTCTTTGCTCACTCACTAAGCTAAGATTTCGAGGCCTTGTGTCATCCCGTCGATGATCATTATGGTTTCTTTGCAGGAATATGTGAAGAGGATAAGAAAGCGAATAAAAGTTGTCGGCATTTTTTTCAAATGAAATGACGTCATTCTATCGCGCTTTTGAAAATGACGTCATCACAAAGGAAGATGTCTCATGGAAAAAGTATATATTGAAGATGCGTATAGCATTTAAATATTTTGCCCGCAGTGGTTAAAATACATATCTCGTCCACTTCGGCTTCATATCCCTTCCCTGTGGCTACGCCTATCGAGTAATAAGACCCCTACTCCGTCAATACTGCAACCCTATACCACATTTAAATACCCAAGGAAGTGTTGACGCGTTAGGCAAATTGAATAAGAGAAACCTTGATCCTATGATTAGCAATGAACTTCAACTTTACGTATGGAACATCTGTGAAAACCATTTTCTACTGCATTAACTTGAATTAATTGAAGGCTAGATAAACTATCGATGTTTCTTTTGTATTTACACTGATTCATCTAATTCTAAAATCGGTGTACTATTGTGTGCTTATCTTCAGATCAGATAACTTATTTCGTATCACAAATTAATTGTCGTACTGCTATTTAAACCTGCTTTCATTGCTGTTTTCATTTATTCATCATTCATCCATTCATTCATTCATTCATTCATTCATCCATTCATCCATTCATCCATTCATCCATTCATCCATTCATCCATTCATCCATTCATCCATTCATCCATTCATCCATTCATTCATTCATTCATTCATTCGTTCATCCATCCATTCATTCATCCATTCATTCATAAATTCGTTTGCCCGAACTTTCGCTCGTTCGTTCATCTATTCATTCATTTATTCTTCATTCATTTTTCATTCATTCCTCTCTTTAATCATTTACATTATAGGTATCCATTTGCACGCCCTCCGTAACCATTTGCACAGCAGATTCCGACACCTCAGATAACTTTAATTCTTCATCTTATATCAAAACCATGAATTGCATTGACTGATCGCTTGCAAAAGAATCCAGCCCTAAGCAAATAAGGCGATCGATAAAAAAGTGATAACCCAACAATGCCGAATTAATCAAAAGTCATATATGTCTAATTACCAAGGTATATCTGTTGATAACAAATTATATTTCATAAATTACTACTTTACTACATTTGATAACAAATTATATGGTTGAATTCGTCCAATGAAAAGGTTCGAGTTCACGCCATTATAGCTACAGGGGACATAAGCTCGTACAATGACAACAACCTTCAGTAAATCAATTCATGCTACTAATCATCTGTAATGAATATCTTGACCGCCAAGAACGAACCGAAGATTTAGGTCAAGTTAACTCCCAATTAGACAATAATTTGTAGGTTTTCTGTCTTCGGGCTTCGTAAATGGTCTGTCAAATTTGCGGTGACATGAGTTTTATAGTCGGCCTTTGTGCACGGTGATCTGTTTGCAAAGCAAATACCGTGAAATTTGTCGACTATTTTGATACTACGTCCTGAAACAGCATGACTTTGTTTTTGAGTTGTGTTACTAAATTCCTAAGAGCATAATGACAGCACGTTCTCTAACTTAATATTAAACAACTGGCATTCACAAATTCCCGGGACAAATTATTTAAAGCCTTTTTTCGTAATTTACAAACTCTCTTTTTTTATGATGCCTTCTTTGTTGTCTAATTGCTATTTGAACACATTTACGGCGAAAACAACATGTTTTGATTTTCAAAATTATTCACAACAAATTAAATGGAATTATAAATATAAAAATAGGCATTGTAATTTGTGATATGGTCAGGCGACTTCCATATTTATGTTCAGTAGCTTTAATAATATAATTAATAGATGTACAGTTTTTGACCCTCGTATATTATTAGATGTCTAATCCTATTTTTGTACAGATGATTTTGAAGTTGCCAGTCATGTCAAGAGTAAGTCATCGCAGATTTCTTCTTGATCTTCATTTTTTAACTATTTTTTTCAGATATCTGATACGGTTTTTGGTATTTTTTTTCTTTAAAAAATGAAACAATATCGTTTGTCAAAAAATATGAAATATATATTTTTTACAACAATTTATGAAAGATATATGTTAAATCCAAAAATCAACACGTAATTTAATTGTGAAAGAGAAAATGCGTTATATTTTGTTATATTTTTGTTATAGTTTTAGCACATCTGTTCATGTGGAAAGAACATTTACTATAGTAAAATCCCTTCATTACGAACATAATTGAAACTTTTGTACCTATTTGTATAGTAAATACATCAATCCAATTTCATTGCGAAAAACGACTACACTCCAAAAGCGATAAAAATCAAATTAGGTTCGCTATACAAAAGTAAACAGACGAATTACATACCAACTCATTGTTCTGTATGATATTATCTTTCGACAGTTTGTCAAATTCACTGAAGAAGAAAAAGAGAATATACAATTTATTACTAATATACATACCCTTACCAGTACTATTACTCGAGTAAATATTTAACAATACTCACATCAGGTCTGGTCGATATCGATGAATGATTGCACAGAAGGCTAATCCATCTCGCCATGAGCTAGTCATGTTGTAGATGTTTACGTCGCTGTATCCTTCGGTCTGTTGTCTCGACCAAAGAAGTAATGCACGCGCTCCACTAGCTGTCATTTCGTACGATGGTGTCGAATCCTGATTATCTGGTCCGAGGTATTCGGCAAGTCCTTGCTCTCTGTATTCCGGCATTTAGATTTTCTTTGTAACTTCGCTTCTTGGATTACTGTAAAACTTAAATGATCAGTTGGTTAACTCCTTACGACTGCAAGTTTCTATTTTAAAGCCATGGATTGGACGTATAGAATAGAGGAGCTCTTGCGCTTCTTGGCTCTATGTGGTTTGTTTTAGTTGAGAAGTGTATCTGAGACGATGAGAAGCAAATTTCGACCCCTGACACAACGGTTGTGAGGTCTAGTCTGAAGTAGCTTGTTTGGTAAAATTCCTGAAATTCCAAAGTTAGGCTCGGTGGGGAGCTCGTCTCGGTGCTAAATTCCTCCCACACTGTCTAAATCAGTTATCGCGAGCTTATGGCTACAAAAAGGCACTCAATAGAACATTGTGTCCAAGAATGGTGACCTAGAATGAAGAATTTCCTGGTCATTTTCAACCTATTAGAAACGGTCTTGTTAATCGGATTTGTCCATATTTCTGTCACCTTTGATCACACAACTACCGTTATATGAGCCAAAAGAGTCAATGGGACAATTTTGGGAGCTTTATATAGAAACTAACTGGGTTGAATTCAATTTGTAATGACGAGACGAGACGAATCTGTTCTGAAGAGGATATTATTTGAATTTAAAAATAGTTTGCTAAGTACAGCCGACTTTCTTAGCTATACAATTTTTGGCTTTCGACGGTTTCATAAATGACGCGGAGAAAATTCAAGAAATATTAAATCATAAAAAAAATCAGTTCCTCCAAGTAAAAAAGTATAATGTTCAAAAACCGATAAAAAATCTCTAATTTCTCAATTCTCCTTAATGTTAAGTTCAACTTTATTTGCAGAAAAGCACCCACGCAGTTTACCGATTTCTTAATTTAGAAACAACACGGTAGTTGATTAGTTTGGATAGTTTACAATAGGTATTCAGAACACGTTTGTTAAAAGCAACATTGTGTATTATTTTCGTATTCATCGTTCAACGGATATACTAATGTCCGTTCCATAAATAGTTCATGTTGTAATTATCATCGTTTAATCAATGGTTGAACTCCAGGGGTAGACTGTTTCAATTCAGAGTAAGAAACAATATCCAGTCTTCTGTTGTCATTCAAAAATAGATTGCGATGCCGATAGAAATGAATATTCAAGTTTTTTTTTATTTTGATTAATTTGCTGCTTTTTGTTTTTCGTTCTAACGACTTGTTTTCCTTTTATTTCCTTTTCTTTCATCTTCTTCTTCTCCTCCTTTCTCTTTTTCTTCTTCTTCTTCCTCTTCCTCCTCTTCTTCTTAAGGGTCCTGATTACTTAAGCAAAAAGTCATCACGATTTTTTCTTAGAAAGATATTTTATAGATAATTTATCAATTAATCGAAAAATGGATAGAAATCTATACGGTCCCGAGCCCGTTTTCGAGATAAAAATTTTTGAACGGAACCATGTTTTGACATTTTTGAAGAACAAATGACGAAAAATGCATTTTTCACAAAAAAATTTATTACTCAAAAACGAATAAAGCTATTGACGTAGTCTTTACAGGCAATCTCAACCAGACGGTATTTTACACAAATATGGGAAAATAAATTATATATGTTTTAAAATTTTGTCAAAATTTACAGTTTTGTTTTCGTCTTTGACTTAAAATCGCTTTGAAAAGTGAAACCCTAAACTACTAACCATCGCGTGTAATGTTGAAAAGTCATCAGGATTTTTTCAAATCTTGTCAAAAGAAAGATTTTTACAAAATCTTTCAGAAAAAATGAAGAAAAATATAGAGTCCCGCGCAAAAAGTTTGGGTTTTGGCTGGTTGAAGTATAATTTTCGAAGGCTCCTTGTGTTATTCTTATGTTGGCTTTTGGCGGGATTTGGCGCGCGCGCGGCGTTCTCAGCGGTAAATTGCTCGCGGGCACAGGTTTCAAGCGTCGTTGTTCTAAAGTAGTCAGGACCCTTAAAGCCTCCGTTGCAGCAGGAGCTTTTCGTTCGCTGAACGACATAAGACGTCTGCAACTATTATTTTTCCTCCTTTTTTTCTTGCTATTTGTTAATGTTTGGTCGTATATTTTTTGTTCGTTTGTCTTCTTATCTCTGTGGATTATTAAAGTCATTGTGCTTTCTACTTTTTCTTCTCTCACATCCTCTTCTTCTCCTTCCTTTTCTTCTTCTTCTTGTTCTTGTTCTTGTTCTTGTTGTTGTTCTTTTCTTCTTGTTCTTTTAGTTCTTTTTCTACTGAATGTTTCTGTAGTTCCTTGCTATTTGTTAATGTGTGGTCGTATATTTTTTTGTTCGTTTGTCTTCTTATTTCTATAAATTACTAAAGTCATTGTGCGGTTGTTTTTAGTATTTTCAGAGAACTGGCTTCAACACTGATGCCATATTTAGTACTTTTATTAAATTCTCAGCGCAGACCCTGCCGATAAAACACTTGAAAATAAGTGCGATAATCACGCACGATATAGTCAATTGACTACACAGGAAAGAACCAAGCAGATCACCATACAAGGTTCACCTGAAAAAAAAAAAAAAAAACAAAAAAAAAACGTGCGAGTCCTCATGCACTGCACTTTGTCTGTACCACAACTGTGTTCTAGGTAGGACTACTCAATTGCAATTTTATTACTTCAACTAATATCACTTCGATAAACACATTGTCACTAATGCTTGTTCAGAATCAATAGGCGATTTGACATCATTTTACCAGCGTTTTTTTTTTGTGAATTCTCTTTCATGTTCAAATTTTTAATCCCCGTGGAGATTAATAAAACAACTTTTACAAATTGCGATACTAACGCATGTTGGGAAAGCGTTCTGGTAGTGGTAAGTATTTCACGTCATCGCCTATTTTGGTTATAAAAGAGTAAAATTAAGTCATCAGTTTTCTCGATCTTTCATTTCCTTTGATCTAACTTTCATGGTTGTGACGAGGCATATGTGAGGACTACTGATCACATTTGGAATCAAGCAATACATACCAGCGACCAGGAATCGATTTCCAATCATTTTGTTCATTTCTGTATTTTGTATTTACTAGGTAATTGGTTACAGAACTCTTAATACAAGATAAGATATTAGAATTTGAGAAACAAATACTGTTTTTTTGGATGGCTGGACAATACGACCAAATTCAAATCCGTCTGCATATTTTAACTCATGGTATAGTAATTACAACCTGGATTTCATAGTAATGAAATATCCGGAAAAATATCCTTTGATGAAAGTTATCTTCGATAAACAATGAAGTAGAAAAAACTAGTTGTAACAGACGTCAACGTTTCGTTGCCCAGTTACGGCAACATCCCGGTTGTTGATGAAAATATCAAATTCAAACTGTTGCGTTTTCATTTTAAAACAGCGCAACACAGGCTTTACGTCGCTTCATACGCAGCAATTGAGCAGTTTTGAGAAGTTTTTTTTCCCGCGATGCTTTGTGAACGAGCGCAACAATAAAATGACAAAATGTCAACAGTCCGCTTTCTCAAGAGTTGTCCAACACAATTACTGCTTTAATCCATTCTTATCTAGTATTTTCTCAAATAATCAAGTGCCACCCTTTACAACCACTCTACCCTTGATAAACCTTGATAAGATCATTGTAAAGCAGCCACGAAAGAGTGATTTTTCCCCTTTTTAAGTAAATTCCGGAAGGTTATGGAATCATGTGCGTCTATAAAGTCATCAAGAGGTTGAGATATCAAGGCGGATAATCGGGGTTTGTCTCTCTCGACCATTCTTCAGCAGCCTGACTCAGCTTAAAATAGGAAATATGACAAATTTGATTATAAAACCTTGGCAACCCCTACGGAAAATTCAAATAACTAATAAAACAACATCCATTTTGAATGTGATAGTGATATTACACTGTGGAGAGGCAACAGTTCTGATGATGAACAAACCAAAAGTGCATAGTAGTCATTTTTTTTATTTTTGTATCAGAACTATTACCGTTTACTGTTTGTTGATTGTTTGCAATGAATACACATACTGGGAATGTTTTTATTGCTTTATTTCTCTTAAGCATTTAACATCAGCATAAATCTGTGCTTAAATCTTCGAAATTTCTGTGATAAGACACAAATGAAAAACACAAGTTAGTGGTTGGTAGTTTGAGTCATACTTCATGATTTTGCATTATTTAATTTGTGTGTTATTGAAATCAGTCAATAATTTTTTCGATTAGCTAAGAAACACGCTGAACAGAAAAATTGGTTAGATAAGTGAGAGATAGGCACGGGACTGTCGCATCAATTATTACCAGAAATATAGTTTGTTGTTCAGTTGATTGGTTCATTGATATGGATTGAACTGATTGATTGATTGATGAATGGCTGGTGGGTTGATTGATTAGGTGGCCAATTGGTTGGTTGATTGGTTGATTGTTGTGTTGTTGGTTGGTTGGTTGGTTGGTTGTTTGGATGATTGGTTGGTTGGTTGGTTGGCTGGCTGGTTGGTTGGCTGGTTGATTGACTGGTTGGCTGGTTGGTGGATCTATTTATTGAGTTATTTACCTTGATCTTTAGATTGGCATCATCTTCACCTTGCAGATGTAGTTGCTATGGTGTGATTGACAGGGGATGTCATTATACAGACCACTGGACATGATAACAGCACAATTCTCTCTGGTGCCGCCATTGGGTTCTCCCATCGCCCACTTAAAGAATCTAAAACAGTGGTAAGAAATCTTAAAATGTATTAATGAGAAATTGTATAATTGAAATGGTCAAAATGACTGTATGATAACATGTGACATCCTATGCCCCGGGGGGTACTTGATCAAGTTTCTGACGGGAAGTTCCGCTGGTACCTCAAAACCCTGACCCTATTTAAGACAGCAAAATCTCGTAAATTCATACCCTATTCGAGAGAAATTGCTAAAATGTCAATTATCCATCCCGTAGAGATGTCAATATGACAATACTTGATGTTCTATTAGATTCAGTATTAACACCCTGTTTGAGGGTAATAATTAACACAGTAAACATAGGTACTCTCTTCAGATCTGGGTAGGGGTGTTCCGCTGGGATCTTGTAGGGGTTATCCTGTTTATGACAAAAAATACCCAACTTCCATACCCTGTTTATGACAAATTACAATTGTTTACGAACATTATATGATTTGTATAAATATATCAATTCAGACACACGTGCTGCTCTTATCTCTTTTTAAAGTCAACGATCTTATTCCTGTCAATTTCCTGAGTGCAAAATAATTTCTCGCATTTTTTAAGCCCTGAGTATGACAGAAAGTTTGGATTAAATCGGAAATAGGGTAGAATTGGAAACCCTGTTCATGACACCAAGGTCGAAAAACCATACCCTGTTCAGCGGATCATGCCCGTATAGTCGATATAGGGTAGTGCCCCCCCCCCCCCCCCCCCGGGCTCTTATTCAAGACAACTTAAGGTAAATTGTATACCCTATATTAACACTCAGTTTAAAGACAGTAAACGTAGGCAAAGTACATATTCCAGACAACCTAAGGTGAATTGTATACCCTATTTAAGACGTGAATGCGAAAAACCATGCCTATTTGGCGGAGCGTCCTCGTATAGTAAATATAAGGGATTGCCTTCCGGGATCCAATGTCGCAAAATCTTTGGTAATTTATAGTTGTATTCTTTTTTGCTGTCACAATGCACTTGTATTCCGGCAAGAAATGCATCAGTTGTAATTTGAAATATCAAATAATACGGTATGAAACATGGAATAATGATAAATTGCATAATTTGGGTAGTCAACTTTGCTACTTTGAAATGGCGATAATACCTCGCAACATGTGAGAGTACTGATGTTTTTCTTGTCGAATTGGTAATGTGCTTTAGTTCTATGTCGCAACATCGTTTGTGATTATGATTATATTTCTTTTCGCTGTCACCACTTGTATTTTGGCTGCGATTGTATCGGTTGTAAATTTATAATAATATATTATATACGGTACTAAACGTGCAATCATTATTTCCTAGCATGTGTTGCCGGCGGTCTGCCGTTTTAGGCGAGAGGGTCCTAATTATTTCCTACTTATAGGCTGATTATTTCCTGGCGAATGCTCTCCAGTAGTCTCAAAATGAATTATTCAAATAAACTATTGTTCGTTGTATATGTGTCAGAGTTCTTGAGTTGCTTGCCATATATATTGAAAGTATCTTCACCTTGCGATTCCTCCATCTTGCCACATCCACCAAGACTCCAATGGCTCATCTCGCATTCCTATGAAGTACTGTTTACCACGTTGTAAATGCTTCTTGACAAAATCCCATTCGTTCAAGTCACGAATATCGACAAGGTAGCCACCCTTTGCACGAGAACTGCAGATGCTTCTCGAGTAATACCAATTGTTACCCTGGTTACCATGGTCGAAGAAGTAACAGTGTGACTTGTAGCTTATCCAGCCAACTGGGCAACCTGTGGAGTAGAATAAAGCATTCATAAAACAAAAACAAAAAAATGAGAAAAAAACTTTTTGGGTGAACAAGAGATAAGAAGGAGATCCAAGAAGAAGAAAAAAAAAACAAGAAGAACATTGAAAAACAAAACCGATAATAAATTATCACCAGTCGCTCATTTAGTGCTAAGTAAAATGTTTCTTATTATTATATTTTTATCTATTGTATTATATTTTTTGCTACTGTGCTCGTCCTCTTCATTTTTATTGTAATTTGTTTTGTACACTAGATGTAACTCACGATAAATAACAAATATCAGTTAACTTATAATTATTGATAAATTATTCTTATCATCCTTATCATTATGACATAACAGTGATGGGAAAAAGATAAACGAAGAGAATCCGCCCTCTAAAATCGCAGAAGATGGAAGAAAAAAAGAAGCGAGTTTTGAAAAGTGCTTAAAAGAATTTTAGAATTCTTTGGAAAACCCTTACATTTTTCTCGGAAAGCTAGAAAAATTCTACTCACGAGGTGAAGGTGGAGCTAGTGTTGGTGGTTCGCATGATCCTTGCGGTACGTTACCAAGCAACTGGTACAGCCTGGCAAAGTTACTCATGTGGACAACTCTGCTTTGATGGTGGCCTGTAATGGCGAGCAGTTCCTTGTTGTCAGGCTGAGATCCAACTCCAACTGCAATAACTTTAACGTTCTTCCTCTGCATGTTAAAAAGAAAGGAGAAGAAGCAATGTGTTTAATAGATATTTATGCGGACAAATCTGCTTTGAAGATGGCCTGTAATGGCGAGTAGTTCCTGGTCAGGCTAAGATCTAACTCTAACTGCGGTAACTCCAACGCTCTTTCTATGTGTGGTAAAAAGCGAAATCCTATGCGTAATACTAAGCAGACATTCATATCCCGAACTCTGCATATCAAGCAACACCACTACAAATGTTAAACGCACAATTTACAACACTAACAACCTACCATCAGAGGTGCCAATACAGTAGAATATGGTACAGCATTTGAACCTTTCTTTCCATTAGTAAGAACTAAAAGAACATTAGCTTTATCAGCGCGATCACCACTGCTTGGACTAAAGAAGTAATGATTGGCAAAGTCCAAAGCCTTGTCAGTCCTGGTCGCACCGAACATGTACGGGATATGAGAGATTGCTGTCTTCATGCGCGAAGATTCTTGGGATCCTTTGTCAGCGAAAGTAACCATTGGAATGTATCTATTTTCAATTGTATTTAAATCAGTTTCATAATGTTAGCATAAAACACAAAGTTTTCATTTTTTACCTATCATTGTACACGATTATACCCATTCGATTGCCATCTAAAGAAACGTGTAGTTTATCCACTAGTCGACGCAAGAAAGTTTGAACGGCTTGAAAATCTGGCAGGCTGATGTCTGAAGAGCTGTCGACCGCAACGCCTAAGTCAATGGCATTGGAACATGATGATCCACCATTCGTGGGCTTCGGTAATTCTATATAAAATGAAAAAAAATAAAAGGTGTCGTGTCGATGCCTTTGATGAAGTGTTTGGATTAAAATATATTAAGATTGGATGAAGCTACGATATTTTCTAGATCGAGGCGCTAAAAGTGTATAAAAGTTTGCCTTGAGTTAATACCCAACATTATGTAATTCTTTATCAATTATTTGTTCCTACACTACCTATAGCCCCCATTTGCTATCTCTACTATATTAGAACAGAGTTAACAAAAGATAAAAATCGAAGAAGTTAGAAGAACAGTTAGAGCAGTTTCCAACAGTTAAGAATGGTTAAGAACAGGAATACGGTTGACAACAGCTAGAACAGTTAAGCTTTATTATAGCAGATAACTGACATGTGAGCGCTGCTTTAACTCCATTTAATTTAGGTTTGGGTCAGTGTTTTTATAGGAGACTTACCACCCTTGCAACCAAACAGTTCAACTCTCAAAGCGATATGGTTATGCCATTCCTGTGGTACTATTCTGATATATCGAGCATTAAAGATGGGAGGATCAAATACATTGACAACTACCGTGTTTCTGTCACTATTGCCTTGGAACAACTGCAAGTCAAAAAGAAATGAATAGTTCACAACAACTTGATGATCAAAAACTTGTTTCAATAGACAATAGTGGTATCTACAAGGGTATGTATGTATGCAAACATGAAATATCGTCACGCCAGTAAAGCAA
Organism: Diadumene lineata; assembly: GCA_918843875.1. Taxonomy (NCBI): domain Eukaryota; kingdom Metazoa; phylum Cnidaria; class Anthozoa; order Actiniaria; family Diadumenidae; genus Diadumene; species Diadumene lineata. The sequence goes on from OU974073.1 coordinate 6,564,524, forward strand.
TTTGAGTACATTACCTGCGTGACAAAACACCCCAAAAAGAAGCTACGTGCTTTTGAGCTGGTCATTTGTTGAGCTAATAATTCTTTAGAGTAAATAAAAAACACAGCATATGCACCTCAAAGGCTAAAAAAAGGCTTGTACATTCACGAGGAAAAGACACTCTCAGAAAAGTCGACTTTTGCTGCAGGATTCTTTGTGCAACAAAGGATGTATTACGATGATCAACCTCCTTTCCCATGTATGGTCGTTTTTGGTTTCTCTCTTAAGAAAAAATCAAGATCCACTTTTCAAAAAAACGGGGTTAAATCGCACCTACCTTATCAACACCATGATTCTGATACGTGATAAACGTTTTACCATCAGAACTGTATCGCGTACAATCCCCGCCAAAACTCAAACATAATACAACTTTTGTTCAAGACCACTCAACTTGCATGCAATAACAATTTAACATTGTTCTTTTGAGCATCCAACATTCATGTTGTTGACACGCAAAGTGCAACTTGCAAGCGCGGACAAGTCAACTTTAGTTGCTCAGCAATCCAACATTTCTCCTTGAATAGTTTGACTTTTGACAGATTTCCGTGAAAGATATGAATAGTGTTCGCGATGCAACATTTGTCGTCGATAAAGTCCAACTTGCTATAAGCGGACAGTCCAACATTGCTTAGTCCCGCATGCAATCGCCTATCGTCCCGAAGTTCCCGAATCTTCGAGGCAATCGATATATTTTCGATACTTTATCGGAAATGGGATTCACCGCTGGACACTTATCCTCTTTATGCATGCCAATTTTTCCACGTGCACGAGTTGCCTAAAGTTATGGACACTTCTAGTGTAAAAAGTACTTTAAAAAGAGTTGCCCAGCAACTTATGTTGCTGGCAGACCAGCCAGGTAAGAGAATTGCGTTTTAACATTATTATTGTCGTCTTATTTTATAAGAAAATGCTGTTATACACGACAATTTTGGCATGCGAAATTAACTTATGTAATTAACTTAAAAGGCAATGGGCTCGCGCGAGATTTTATCGAGGAATTTCTCTATAAATCATTGATCGATTTTTTTTTGCGAAAAAGACCGTTACCGTACTGACCACTTTCAGTAACCTTTAATATACCGAGCACTTACCATTTACCGTATGGTGCAGATTGTTCACTATTTATTACCCAAATCTGGTTTTGGCAGCCCAAAGAAGTTGAAAGAAGCCTTGGACAAATAGGAACTGTTTTTTCTTTAATTTTATTTGTTTACATGTTAAATATATATATGAAAGATGGTAAAGGTCTATAATTATACTTTTGCTTGTGCTTCAACTATAGATGATACCAGTTCACCAGTTCAGTCAGCACATCCCAGAGTAAACCAAGGTAACATCGAAGCTTTTGTCAAATTGTTTTCAAGTTAATTTATTGTTATTTTGATATTTCATCCCATTATTGAAACAGTATTTTGTTTCTTGAACAAGTTTTATTTGTTTATAAAATGAATAATCAATCATAAATTTCCTTATTGTACATGCCATTCTTATTAAAAAAAAACAGTATTTAGTCTTCTATAAGAAGAACATACACTATAACAAAGAGCTTTATTAACACATTTTGTGTGTGTAATAGGTCCAACAAGTAGTATCTCGCCATTGTCTTCAACAACAGCAGGGGTTGTTCCATTGAGCCAAGGTACAGTAGTCTGTTCTTCTCACAAATCTTCTCATATTTATTGTTGAATTTTGTGCATCATTTTAAATTGAATGAGATTTACTTTATGGTTTTGCCATGTTGAGTTGTTTCCTGGAAAGCTCCAATAAGTTCAATTGATCAGCTGGTGGGCTGCTTATCACATGATTGTGCTATACTTAACTTGCATCAATCATTTGTATATTATTTTCTTTTTTTATGCCTTCTTATGTAGCTCCAGTAAATAGACCAACTCAATCTACACTCAAAGCAAGTAATTCAATCCAGGAGCACAGACGACTGTTCAAGCCATACAATAACAATTCAAGGAAACGACCATACAAGCAAGCACGAGTCCACAATGCTACATTGAAATTTGTGTGTCTGGGTTATGCTGAGGATATCAAGCCTCCCACTGCAACAAGTGATAAAACTGCTCTGTCCAATGCTGCACTTGGTCCTGCCTCCATTACAATGGACATGGAAGGTGATCAAGCTCATTGCATAGAAAAAATTCTCACTCAGTATCCACTACTCAAAACAGCTGCAGGATATGAGTTACTGTTGTACCAAAGAGGGGGAGATATGAAGGGTTTCCACCGAATCTCTGAGCCACACCTGCCGAGAAAGCTGAAAGACCTTGCAGGTCAAAGTCAAATTTATATTAGACCTTTGGAAAACATCTTAGAGGAGCAAGAGGTTAGAATTAATTTGTGGTTTTTTATTTTCTGATAGCAGCACAGCAATTACAAATCAATTGCATTTATGTCATGGATTGGCTGGGCTCAAATTAAATGAAAAACAATTATAGTAATATGCATTCACTTATAACTTTAAAATTTGTGTTTTAGTTGTCTAGTGAAGAAAATAATGTGGAGGTCATTTGTGGAAACTGTGGAATGGGTATTGATGTAAATTGCATGAAGGAGCACGAGGACAATTGTGGTGGGGGGTCATCTAGTCTGTCAAATGCATCTAGTGCTATGTCTGGCAGGTAATTATTTAATGATTGTTGTGTTTTCAATTTTCTACTTTTGATATTTTGTACATTTTTATTTTCAAATGTTAATGCAACTAACATGCCTGTTACATTTCCAAACATTAAACTACCAATGTCAAGTAGTGCTCCCTCCTAATAGTACCTACATACATTCATCTTATCTGTTGGATACTTAAAGTTTTTCCAGCCATGGCTGGAAAAAACATTAAGTGTTTTCTGTTCAACCTTACCACAGCTCAAAAACATGATTAAAACACAACAAATTCCTTTTATATTTATTTCACTTGCAAGATTTGCATCATCCAGCAATGCCAGTTCTGCTTCAAACAGCAGCTTATCCAACAATGCCAGTTCTGCTTCAACCATGGTTGCTTCACCCAATAATGCAAGTGCTACATCAAACATTGTAAGAGTAAGATATTGAAATATAATTTTCTCTATAAATGTAGAGATTCATTGTGGGACAATTGAGGTTCCTACAAGTTTTATTAGTTATTCAAATATTTGATTCTTAAAAAAAAAAAATTATTAACAAGCCACCTTCTAATTAAACTGGCTAGTAGATGGCTATGTCAGAGGAAAATGCTGGAAATATAAACCTTTATATTGGTCAGGAAGGAGAGTAACTAGCCTTAAATTGATGCATGTTGAGGCTCAATCAAAAATAAGATATTAAAATTTTTGCTCATTGTACAGACATGTTATAGTGTTTTGCATGTTTTAGGACTCCAGTCTCAAGGCCATGTTTCCCAACAAGACATATCAGGAGATAGAGCATGCAGTCCTCACTTCTAAGTCAACTGAAGATGCTGCTTTGAAACTTTTAGGAGTTGAAGGTGAATGAATCACTGTACTATAGCATTCCACCAATTAAATCTGTAGATCAGCTTTATCCTTTTCTGTAAATCAAGATTACCTATGTGGGATACTTTAGTCCCTGAAGGTTGATCTTAATGCCATTATTTTATTTTTAAATTTTTTGATTGCCAGCTTAGCATAGAAAAAGTCTGCTTCTAATTGTTTGGTCTAAATGCAAGTTTTATTTTATCTTTTTAGACTGATACTGATTTTTGTTCATTGTTTCTCTATCAATAGATGATGATGAGTTAGAACTTTCATTCCCTTCTACTAGCAAATTGTCATTTTGCTTTCCTGAAGGTATGTAGTAACAATATAAATACCAAATCAAATGCTGCAAGTTAAATTTTGAGGTTCACCAATTGCATAAATCTTAAGTTATAATAGTTCTCTGCGACTCAGACAGTATGATGAGTGCGTAAACACGAAACTTGGAATCACAGAGAACTATGCCCACTTTGTAATTTATCTTATAAAGCTTAAGTTATCTAAAAAAAATCCATAAAACATACTTCATAAATTGAAAAGTAGTTTTCTTGCAAAGCAGAACTTTATTTGTGATAATGCAATCAATCATTCACTATCTAAATATTTTAAATCAACTTTGTTAATGATTTGTTTAGTGTAGAATAGTGTACATTATGTATGCATGCAGAAAACCGACTCTGTATTTCATTGATAGCCCTGACAGCTGAAGATTGTTTACAGTCATTCAGACGAAAGACTGTAGATGAAGACAAACCTCCTTGCAGAATTTATGTGAGCAGAATCAAAGGAGAGTTTGCAAGTGATGTTCTTTCCTTTTACAAAGGACGAAGTCTGCAGCTTGCAGCAACCCCATTAGTCAGATATGAAGGCGAGTCGGGAGTTGGGTCAGGACCCAGAAGAGAATATTTCTCTTTAGTCATGCAGATGCTGGAGGCAGGCTTTCAAACAGGAAATGACACAAGGAAGATGATATTTGAAGGGGAAGACGACCATAAACTTCCTGTGAAAGACCCACTGCTTCGCCAAACAGGCATGTTTGTTGCAGCTGGTAAGATGATTGCACATGCCTCCTTGCATGGTGTTCCTCCTCTGCTGTATGGGGTCTCACCAGCAGTTATTTATCATTGGACACATGACGACTGCCTGTCCACTGACGACAAAAGTATCGGCTTAACCCTTCATCTTAATGATGTGCCAGATTTAACTCTCAGAGAATCGCTGCAAAAGGTATTTTGTTGTAATATCAATTGGGGAAAAGCACCCTGCAGTAAAATTTTATTTTATTTTAATTAATTAATTTTATTTTTGAGAGAGGTTATGTATACCATATAAATATCAGCATGTTTGAGCAAAATTAAGATAAAAAACTGAATATTAAATATGATTTAAACCAAGTTTTTAAATTGAACATAGAGTGGCAAGTATCTGCATGAAAGACTTGTAACTTAAAATACATGTAAATGCACGAAAATCTGTTGTTTTCTATTGTGTAAATAGTGATATTTAGAGCTAATAGTTACAAGTCTTTCACACATATATATTGACCACTCTCTATTGAACATTCCTCTAGGTAAATGATTAAAATATCATGTTTTGAACAAAAATGACAATTTAAAGCACTAACTTTAACAAAAATAGAAAAGTGTCTGTTCTGATTGATTGTGCAGTGGTTCAAACCCAGATCTTTAATAAATGTTTGCCATTTGAAAGGCAATTCAGATTTTCAAATCTATTCAAGAGAATATATATTCCTTAACAAACCTAATGTACTGAATTTTTATTCAGCTCACAAGTCTCAATAAAGATGAAGTTACTGCCATACCAGAAGAAATGAAGTCAAATCTATTTGAGTATAGAATGGAAGCAAATTTGCCAGAGATTACAATGGAAAATTATCAAATGATAGCAGACAGCCTTGTTCTTTACCATGTCATAGAAAAGCGAACACCAGAACTTGATGATTTGGCTAGAGGCATGGAGAGTGTTGAGTTAGTCACTTTCCTAAAAAGCAATCAGAGTGTCTGTGCATTGCTTTTCCCAAGAGCAGCTGAGAAGGTCATAGATTGTCAAGTTCTCAAACAAAGAATTATTACTGAAAAGAAAATATTAAAGAGTGATGAAGAGCAAGCAAAGTCATTCCTTGATAAGTTCATAGATACATTGCAGTCTAGAGGGTCAAATGCAGGTAAACAAAGAAGTAGTAACAAGGAATATATTTAGTTATTAATTGTAACCATAAAGTTATATCTTCAACTCTTTGTGGTTTTAATTAACCATTCATGGTTTTCAAGTTATGTAATTTTCATTGATTGTTCATTCAAGCTTCTATTTTATAGTTGTAGCAGTAACAGTATTTCAATATTGCAGGTCAAAGAAAAGCCTCCCTGTGTGACCTTCTAAAGTTTTGGACAGGGACAGAAAAAGTGCCAAGTGTTCATGATGATCTGGTTGTTCTTTTTCCTGTTGATGATAAAGACCATGTACCTTTTCCAACAGCAAATACTTGTTTCAACCAGATAACCATACCCACCTTATACAAGGACTACACTGAATTTGCTGAGAAGATGGAAATTGCTTTGGTTTATGGCAGCCAAGGATTTTCAGAAGTTTAGAGATTTACCAAGATAAATATTAATAGGAATATTTATGAATAGGTATTAATAGTTAGATTTGTTGTTGTTTTAAAATCTTTCTTATCAAGTTCTTTTTACAAAAATATAAAATATATATATTTTTATACATGTTCATGGTCAGTGTGTTTTCACTGACATTCAAATAACTAACTGATCATAAGATTTACTGCATTGATGACATTTTTGCAAAAATCAATACGATATATGTCACTTGTTTCCCAAATAACACTTTGCTGAAGGTTAAGAAGCTGTGTATCGTTTAGTGGACATGGTGTGTCTGGCACTTCAACTTGATTGTCGTCGTCAGTGGCTGGTAAGGGGCCTTCCCAGTCAACTCCATAATCCTGAAATGGAAGAAATTAACACAAATTGTTTGTTTAATGATTGCAAAATTTCTGAACTATTAAAAATCACAACCATTATACTCAGTTTTGTATTTTTTCTGATCTTTGCATTTTGGGGCTATTTAGAACACAAAAGGGTAAGGGAGTTCTCTCAAGGTGGGTAAATCAAATACTTGAATTATTTTATAGGGTGATTCTATGAGGGTGTACTTAGTCTAGTGATTTTGGAGTGTCTTATTTGAAACCCATAACCAAACCTTAGTCAACCAGACACATGACTCTTTCCAAAGGGTTGCCATCCCTCATCTAAATAAACTGTTAAATGTACCTCATCAACTGGATCATCAAGTAAAAAACCTGAAGCATGTGTTCCTCTGACCCACAACTGAAGTGGACTGAGATTTTGCTCTGTTCGCAATGCATTTTTCCAGTTGGAAAGGTTATTATTCAACATTGGAATGTAGACATAATGAAGACACCACAGATGAGTGCAGTTTGATGGGTCTAGAATATCTTGTGATTCCAGATAATAGAAAATATCATAAAACAGTCTTAAGCAACCTTGAAAAACATCTCTCCAAAGACGCTCTATGCGCTGGTTATGGGTACTTTTACCTGGGAAAAAATTAACACATGGTTAAAAGTGGCTACAAGTTTGGCTATCTGGATTAGATTACCTGTCCATTTTTATATGTGATGGGACAGGTCACATCATGTTTTCTTTACCTCCTGGGATGTAAAACAACTTAGAATTTTTCACTTATCACTTGTTCTGGCCTTAATACCTCACTACCAATATGAAGAATTTAGAAATATTTGATCTTAATTATTTTGTGATTGATAACAAGTTATACTGTAAGACGCACCTGCAATAATGCTTCCACGACCAGGTCCCCTATTTGGAAGACTCAACATATACCATGCCACATCATGATTTTCACCCCCTTTATCACATCTTACTCTTGATGGTAATCCATGTTCAGACACAGCTTGTTCAAAGAGTGATAACACAGTTTCTGCGCGGTTATTGGTGGAAGCAACTAAGTAGGTAGGTAATCTAGAGTATCCATCTATTCCTCCATGAACCACAACACGCCATCTTGAAGGAAATATATTTTTTTGTATCAATGCCAAATATGGCTATATTCTTATCAGAGAGAAAAGTTCAATGGATTTTGTTTTGCTGATGTTTGCTGAATAATTTGTTATATATCAAAAGCCAACTGGACATGTGACACTTGATGATGGTGATAATAATATTAATAATAATAATGCAGATTTCTAGGTTTATTACTGGCTCCATCTATTTTGCCAAGGACAGTACATAGTACACATAATGATAATAATAATGGAAACTTTTTAATTTTTAACTTTATTATTATTATATCAATTATAAAAAGGAACAAATAAAGATACCATAATAAAGAGAAAACAACCAGTGCAATTACAGCATGTACCTTATTAATTTGTGGTTTCCATCAATGTGCCACAAAGATTGTGGGGCATACACATTATACACTCGTCGGCAAATTGACTGGCTCCACCTTTGAATGACACCATTTGGATCTGTCCTAGCAAGGCTAAGTCTTATTCTTTCCCTTTGAACTTTCAAACCTCTGCTTTCTAAATGACCCTTCAGCATTCTTAGTCCAATCCCTGGAGCTTGCTGTTGAATAATAGCAACATTTTCATCAAGAGTTTGGTCATCAATATTGGAGAACTTGTCTGCAATTAGAGCAATTAAAGACATAGGTAACTAACCAATTAATTTAAAAAAATGTCATAATCAATGAGGTAATAATTCCATAATTTCAACTAGGAGTGCTATGGCAAGCTCTTTGAATAATAATAATAATAATAATAATAATAATAATAATAATAATAATAATAATAATGGAAAATGTAAAACAAATGTAGTTAACTGGCTAAGACCCTACGTCCGCTGGTTAATGTAAATCAACCACATACAAATGTCAATAAAATCTACCATAATAATAATAATAATAATAATAATAATAATAATAATAATAACATCTATATAGCGCTTATACATCGTATCTAAGCGCTTAACGAATAATATAAAACATAAAAGATTTAAAATAGCTATGCAAAAGTCTTAAATGCTTGTTTAAAAAGATGTGTTTTTAGTCTAGATTTAAGTGTTTCCAAGTCATTAATAGTGCGTAGAGAAGATGGTAAGGAGTTCCATAACATAGGTGCGGAAACAGAAAAAGAGCTGAGACCATAGGATTTGAGATTAAAGGTTTTTCTTGTGAGTTTTCTATTCATAGGAAAACAAGGAAATAAAGTCAAGGATATAACACTACAATAAATGAAATAAAGTACAGTAGGTTTAGTGCATGAGAGAAACTTAAGGACAAAGGGGAACACTAACATAAGTTATATCAAATCCTGTTGTATTGAATTTTAATTTTATCTTTTTTCAGAAGTTGTGCTTGCCCTAGTGGAGGCGTTTATATATATAAGAGTCTATTGTGATCATTTATTATTACTATAATTAAGTTCAATTAGAAATGATAAATATCAATTGAGCGTTAAGGTAAAACTTTCATAATAAGCATAATATTTCATCATTTCATACCTGAAATACGTAAGCCATAGGAAGCAAGTCTTCGTTCGATAGTTCTTTTTGATACTCCTAAAAGAGAACTTATTTGTGGGACTGTAAAGTTGGTTTCTATAAGGTATTCTAGTTGTTCCTTTCGAATATCAAAGGATGGGCGCCCTGTTTCATTATATTTTACAACCGGAACGCCATACCAATCTCGAGACTCTGAATTATTGAATTCTTCTAGGGAGTTTATAACTGAAGAGATATCACGTAGTATTGATTCTGGAATTTCTCCTCTATTTATAATTTCCATGCATAAATACTCAAGGCGGACAACAAGGCTACTGGCATCGTCAGGATCTTTAAGGTTATCCAGTCTCGCAATACTATCTTGTATGGTATCCAACACAGCACATACATGTACCCTAGGGGAAGCCATATTTGAATCATGGTTAGAAAGCCCAGCGGTAAATCCCATTTCCGATAAAGTATCGAAAATATATCGATTGCCTCGAAGATTCGGGAACTTCGGGACGATAGGCGATTGCATGCGGGACTAAGCAATGTTAGACTGTCCCGATTATAGCAAGTTGGACTTTATCGACGACAAATGTTGCATCGCGAACACTATTTATATCTTTCACGGAAATCTGTCAAAAGTCAAACTATTCAAGGAGAAATGTTGGATTGCTGAGCAACTAAAGTTGACTTGTCCGCGCTTGCAAGTTGCACTTTGCGTGTCAACAACATGAATGTTGGATGCTCAAAAGAACAATGTTAAATTGTTATTACATGCAAGTTGAGTGGTCTTGAACAAAAGTTGTATTATGTTTGAGTTTTGGCGGGGATTGTACGCCATAGAACTGTACTCGAGTATATACGTCGTTACCCATTCATCAGTATTATAACGCCCTTGTGTGGCACAACGTGTTACGTTACTGGAACCACCGAGATCTACTTGGAACCACTGTTTTTTGTCATTGATTCTTGAGACCCACGCGCCTCCTTGAGGACCTTGCGTATTGAGACGACCCCATTGTGGTCCAGTGGTAGCACTGTTCCAGGATGATGAAGCACTCAGTGCAGCATCTGGAATTTTCTGGTTTTCCAAACCAACAGGATCAGTACATGGCAGTTTGGTGGGTCGCACAAATTCTGATAAAACGAAGAGGTTATCACCGTTAAGGTACGTATGTTCAATAATTTTGTGGTCCTGTAAATATACAGTAAATGGACAGTGACTGAGCAGAACAGCTTCACTTAGCACCACTGAACAAGATGACCAAACGGTCAAATGTTCAGTTGATGAACAATATTCGGTGATGTTCAGCCGCTGGCAAGAAGCGCAGCAGTACCCCATTTGCCACGGTTGGCTTGAAAGTCCAAAGCAGCGCAACAGCGGCCAATAGGGCGTGGTCTGCAAGTTCAAGAAGCGCAGCTGTAGTAGCATATCACCAATGTTTAAACGTTATTGGAATCTAACATGCATTGGTTGTTTATCATTGTGTACCTGAAGTGCATCCATAATAATCCAGCCTCAATGCTATAGCACCATGCCATGTTCTGGGGTATACACGGATAAACCGAGCAGCGATAGGTGGGTTAAGAGCATGACTGACAACAGTGTAGCGATCTTTGTTTCCGACAAATACCTGTGGGAATTAGAAGTATTTTTTTATTGATTTTTATATCGAATTGTATTGTAAAATTGTACATACCATCGATATATTATCGGTGTAAACTAATTTAATCTTTGGAATTTGCAGGATATATATATTTTTTGAGCTCAAAGAAATTCCTCCTCTACTAGAAAGTAGATTAGTAATGTTTGTTGAAGCTCGAGTTAAAAACGTCTAGCTTGACGATACCAATTAACAGGAATATCAATAACTGGGAAACTCTACATGATTCTTACATTATAATTCTACATAGTTCGACCTACCTTTTCCTTTCCATTGAGTTTATACGTTTCAAACATATACCCATCGTTGCTATACTTGAGAATGAAACTCGAAACCCACTGATCAGCGTCCTCGCGACCTTGAATAGACATGCGCGTGACTTGGACTGTGTCATAGAAATCAACACCGAACCACTGATCCTTGGTTGCCTTGGCAACCCATGCACCTGCTTTCCCTTGCGAAGAATGTAGATGAAGTCTCGCCTGGGATGTCCCGGTCGATAAGCTTAGCTGTGATGACGCACTGAGTTGTGAGTCGCTTATTTGTCTATTCTCGATGCCCAGCGGTTTCATACATGATTCTGGAGGAGGGGGAGTAAAACCTACGAATATGGAATTGTAGTTAATTACATAAATCGATGTTTGGTTGTTCGTTAGCTCGTTCAACTATACAGCTAGTTGTTTTGAAGTCGTAAAGATACAATAAAGTTTCGTCACACTGTTTTTCAAAACCAGTTGCAAAAACGACTGCCACAGGAATAGATTCTACCTGTAAAAATCACTGTTTTTCTGATATTTTACAGTTTTTGAGTTGATAATCATCTTAAAAGAAAAATAAGTTGGGGTCACCGATTTCGTTTTCGAGATAATTGCCTCCAAACACAAGGTGTTTTTGCCTATTACGCGCGCAAATTCGCACAATTTTTTCAAAATCATTTACATGTTTGTCTAATTCTAGAAAGCATGTTTACTTTTCCTAATACTAAAAAACTTAGTAGCACTACTTGGAATAGTCTTTAATATTATCACCTACTATTTTTTTGGTGGTCCACGAGACATTATCTTAGTTTGTTTGATATGTAAGCGAAGTGCTCCTCCTCTAAAACGTTCCATTTTAGCTCTTCTGGAGGTCGTTTCTAACTCCTAAAACTGTGAATTATTCAAAATCCTACCTGTAAATTTTTTTGATTTCTAAATATATTGTAGAATTTATTGTTACAAAAATATTTTTGAAATAAAAACTGGGGGTCACCGAATTCGTTACGGAGTTATTTTCGTTCAAATACGCAATTTTTGGCTTTTTACTTTGGGCTACCTGTGTAAATATACCACAGGAAGCAATTATGGTAAATCACCGAGTACGAAAAAGCAGCCGTTCAACGAAAGGAATTCAGAGAGAAAACGATTTAATTTTTACTTTCCTCTAAACAGAGTGGTTGAAAAATCTTTTGCACCATCTGGTATCATTCCTAAGTTGATAATTAATGTCTTCTTTGGTTATATTTTCTCATTGCAATAGCGCGCGCGGAAAATTACCGCCATTTTAAATTTCATAGTTTGACAGTTTGTGTTGCAGTTAGCGTGTGCAGAAGACGTGCGCAGTGCAAAACTGTGGAATTACCTTAAGTTGTACACTGCAAACGCAAATACAGGGAAATTAATTAGTTTTTCAGAATTCAAGCGAACCAGGTAGTTGGTATGTATGTTACATATATGTATAATGGATTTGTTTTTACCTGATCTGCATCCATAAATCGCGAGTCTAATGGCAATAGCACCATGCCATTTTCTTGGTCGAATCCTAACGTACTTCGCATATAGGGCAGGATAAAATATATGGCCTGAAATCGCAGAACCAAAAAAATAGTTACTTGAACTATCAAAATGAAGAACATCTTCCTTTAAGGTGGCTCCATATAATTTCAGAGCGCGCGCTCGTGCATGAACACGCACATGCGCACACCTCAAACTTGAAGAATTTTTATTTTGATGACGTCATGAAAATATACAACGCGCGCTTTTAAAAAAAAATAAAAAACTCAAAAACTGAGCGGTAAACATTTTTGAAATTTTCAGAATATTATTTTAGTGGTATAATAAAGTAGTTTGCAAATTTTCAACAATTTTCCAACGGCAGATTTTTTTTAATTTAGGAAAAACCATTATTCCGTCGTTATTTCTGAGGTTCTACAGTTGGGATTTTTTTGTCACGGTAATATATGCTAGGTCATCGTACTTAAATCCACATACAATGTTTTCAAAAAAAAATCAGCGCTTAAAACTACAGCTTTTATTTTTTCTACGTTAAAATAAGCTTAATTATGACAGCCATAGCGTTGCTATGGTGACCGGTCACGTGATAATTTGTGCAAAAACTAAATCTTTGACTCAAAGTCTTTGAAATATAGTCCGCTCATGCGCTTTGTGGGCAGTTGCTTTTTAATAAACCTCTAAGATCCTAGACGCCCCATAACTATATTGAGCCTCCTTAAAGCAATTTCTTTTGCAGTGATATATTTTTAGACTGTGTAACAGGTCGGGTTCATTCTTTTTTGGCGAAAACGTGAGCATTTCCTGTGATTGAAGAGTGTATTTACCTATAGCTTATGTACTATTACTTAGACAAAGCTCCAAAGTTCGTCGACGTCATTGAGTCTAAATCGCACAAACGTCAATTTTGTATTTAGTATTTAGTAATTTTGACATTTAAAAAAGATATAAGTACTGACGACAGACAGGAAGCAGCGAATCAGTAAAGGAGAAATACAAATCATTGCAAGTGTGAATATTCTTTTCAAAAAATGTTGATATTTGCAAAGCCTGTTTTGCAGCTCAATTTGTTTAGTCTCCGCTCGTTTTACTTGTTATAAACAAAAAAACGGCTTTCGTTTTTTTATATGTATTGCTTTGCACATATGCATCAAATATTAAATATTGATTCTTGTAATGCTTTGTACCTCTTGTTTTCTGATTTAATTCGCTGTTTCATATCTGACTTCAGTAATATTTTCTAAATGTAAAAAGTACTAAATGACTAAAGTACAAAATTACTATTTCTTGGACAACGTTTGTGCAATCAGGTGTATACAAAAGAACTCTAAGCAGCACCCACCTACTATACTTGATCTGTCACGGTTCCCTCTCAGTGCCTGTGAATATCTGTGGAAATGACCACCATCTCGACTGTACTCTACACCATATGATGTCGCCCACTCGTCAGCATGAAAAGAACCTTGTGTCGCGATTCTTGTAACTTTAGCAACTTTGCCAATATTTATTTGCAACCACTGACCAACGTCGTTTGTCTAGATATATGAGTTGAAATATTAAAGGGTAGCTACTCAAAATTCGTAAAATCTATTGTCTGAAGAAACGTAATAATAGATGACATTAGTGCCTTTTCTTCTTGTTTATTTTTTATTTTTTTGCGATATGGATATCGAGCCCGATACGATCTTAGCACATCAATTAGCCACAAGCACTATGACGTCACATGTAAACAAATCTATTGTTTTATTGCAAAGAATCATGGGCAAAAGAGGGGGGGATTCGACATCTTAAAATCAATGAAAAATAGGGTAAAAGTTCACTTATTATATTGGAACAAATTATAAGTATAAGTACAATGCCAAATGTATTAAAGGAAAAATATTTCGCCAGAACTAGATGCATTGTTGTTCATGTAAACAAGCCATGACGTCATAGTGCTTGACGGCAATGGATAAGTTGCCAGTTACCAGTCCCCTTCGTTATTACAATGCATTTTGGGTTCGCCAAGGGGCAAACAAGAGCTCTGTTCGTACAAATGTTTATGGTCACGATATTATTCGTATTTTCAGTGCTTCATGTGGCACTGTTAAACAGAATTTTCTTCCCAAGTCAAAGGACATGTAATCAAAGAATACTCGTGCTTCGTAATTGTAAGTTTATCATGAATATTGTGATGTAGTTGATTAAATTGACTCGCCGATTCTTTCGGAAGTGCGATATTTGTGAAATGCGATCGTTTTATAGTTGCCCTGAAGCGAAACATTATGTGTATAGATAAAAAGGAAATTGCAAAATTACACAATAAAATTATATGAACTGAATATCGATGTGTCTTGTCATTGCAAAGCTAACGTAAACGCTTGTTATTTGGATACTTCTCATCTAGATAAAAACCTCGGCGGAAATCAATCATACAATACGATGAATCAAAAAGAAATTGTAGTGCGTGGCAATAGTAACTGCTTTTACCGAGCTATTGCCCTGGCCATTATCAGCTGTGCTACAAGAATGGATTCATTTTTTTAGGGTGATGGTGGGAGAGCATGATGTTTCTTTTCACTCGGCATTGGTTCAGATTCATCACCAAATGTTGACTTCTTTGGTGACTTGTTCTCTTCAAAATCGCAATCCTTCGCACGTTTCCTCTTTCGGGTAGAGTGTATTCTTTCTTTTGGAGATTCACTTGTCGATTTTGACTCTCTATTATTTCATATCCCCGAATGTAAACCGTTGGCGTTCGACATTTACTATGTCTAGCCGCGAAGTGATTACCATTAGTACATTAGTACCAAAAGTTACTCAAAACTTGTCTTTCATAATTATTTTTACCCCATGTAGTATTAAAGGTCTTGCTTTGTTAAAGGTGAGTAAAACCTTAAGATACCAACATGACGTGGAGGGAGAATTTGTTTTTCAAGGTAACCACTATCGATTCGTTTGTTATCACAAGCCCAGACAACACAGTGCTCACCGCAAGGCTCGAGCGAGGCATATTTTACAGTATTCGTAAGACATTCTACAGTACTTCCAATTTAGGAGAACCATATTTTTATTCTGTAATTTTGCAACAATTTCCTTTTCGTCTAAACACATAAAGTATCATTTTAGATCAACTATAAAATGATCGCTATGTTTACATTTCATAATCGCACTTCCGAAAGAATACTAGCGAGTTATTTCATCATCTGTATCACAATATTCATGATAAGAAAATTCTGATTTCTGGTGCCGCATGAAGCACTAAAAATGCGAATAATATCGTGACCATAAACATTAGTACGAGCAGAGCTCTTGTTTGCCCCTTGGCGAACCCAAAATGCATTGTAATAACGAAGGGGACTAGTAACTGGCAACTTATCCATTAGAGGCCACGATTCAAAAATTGCTAAATTAAACTTTAGAGTTTAAAATCACAGTTTACTCCCTGACAAGCAAACAGTTGGATACCTTATTCATCAACGTGAATCCAGCTTAACATGATTAACTCCACTGAATTAAGAACTTTATGCTAGGACGAGAGTTTAATTGCTTGCTTAAATTTTTACAGATTTTGAATTAGCTTAACATATGGTAACATATGGTAAGTGTAACATATCAATTTCAAAGTTACTATCATGATAGTCGTTATCATGACATCAGAAAATTGGCTGTCATTGCAGAGAATTTTGCATTTAATCGTGAATTCCTTACCTTTGGAGACCACGCTCCTGCTGGCAAGCGGAGTCTCGCCAGGAATGGTTGTGATTGCTGGTTTTTGAACGAGGTTGCTGTGATATGTGCATTAGGGATTGATCCAGTCATCACTCCAAGCTCATCAATACACTTGGGTCCTTGTGGTACGTCAAAACCTAATGAAAAACAATAGATCAGGAGCCGTTTGTATAGGGGCCTGGATAGCACTATCTATCAGGGAAACCCTGTGCAGCAGATGCATTTCTATACATATTCAACACAGTGGATAACTTAAGCCAGGCTTTGTGCAACCATCCAGATTATAAATGTTGAAACATGGAGACGCTATTTGAGCCGCACTTATAAACTGCGTGTATAAATGATAGATACTGCTCCACATCGTTCTCCGTACTTTAACTGAATAAAGCTAACTCAGACACCTAGCATTTAACGCTCTCTTAATCAACTGTTCCTTCTTCCACTTATAGATGATACCTTGGAGAAATATGACATTACACGAGAAAACAAAATTGTTGCCTGTATTGGTATTTTTATCCATACCTATTCGACATCCATAGAATTCTAATCTGATCGCTATGGCTCCATGCCAATTCACCGGATGAATACGTATATGTCTGGCGTAGATTGGAGGTTTAAGTGGTTGATTCACTACCGAGTAGCTGTTGACATTACCAGAGAAGATCTACAAGAAATAATGTTTTACAAACGTTGGGCATAAAGAGACGCGGGCGGATCAAGGATCATTTTAAGGAAGGGGTGCACCATCTCCAGGAGGGATTGCACTACCCAGTAAGCATGCAATAACGAGGATATTTTGCCGGGGAAAATATTTAAGAATCATTACAAATATGTGAAAACCTTTCAGGAGGGGGTGTGCTCCCCCTGCACCCCTCTCATTGATCAGCCACAAATAGAACAATTTGAATAGTGTAATAATTATTCATAAACCATCTATCTTTATCTTTGATGATATAATTTTAAATTAACACTTGATATCATGGCCCTGTCAGTCCATCTCAGTTGCTCAACTAGGATTTTTCCTCATGGAATGAAGGCAAGTATGTTTTTTTTTTCAAGTATATATTTTTTCTTTTCACGGAAAGGAAGGAAGTATTTCGCAAGTTAATTTAGTTTAATATCCAAACATTTCAACCGAAACTAAAAGTAATATAGATCTTTTTCAAACTCCTTTTGAAGTCTTTGCTATTGCGACGAAGAATCGTATGTACTTTTACACTTACAGTAGTTCTGCCTCTTTGACGGTAAAAGTCCCAGAAAACAGCATCAGACGATGAAGAAACTGAAAAACTTTCAACCCACCGATCAGCTCCTTGTTCACCTTGAGTTGCAATGATGTTAACTTTGGTAATGGGACCTAAATCTACTTCAATCCATTGGTTGAGATCGTTTGTTTTTGGTCTCCAGCCACCTATCCTATCGGCTAAAGAATGAAGATACAGACGGCTGTTTTGAGCACTTGTTGCTTTGCTGTATCGAGATGAGGCTTCAATATGAGAATCTTGAATATTTCCTGTCATCATACCAAGTCTTTTGTAGCATTGACTTATTGGAGGGACGCTAAAACCTGAAGTAAAAGGTTTCAAAGTTTGAAGAAAGCAAAAATTATGTAGCCGAAGCTTTCAATACGCGTTGCAGTGTTATGGAAATGCACAACCTCTCACACACACACACACACACACACACACACACACACACACACACACACACACACACACACACACACACACACACACACATACACACACACACAAACGCACAACCGATCCCTGTGTCAGATTGCCACACTCCCTAGCTCAATAACCAGTATCACTTAGAAATTAAGAAATCAAGGCTTTTTGCGATTTCAATATGCACATTCATATATTACATATATACAAACAAGATGTGTCTAAATAGAAATGTAGTACCTGATTTACAGCCGTAAAATTCCACTCTCATTGAAATCCTTCCAGACCAAGATTGAGGATGAATGCGAACGTACCGTGTGTACAGAGGTTTGGGAAGATTATTCCCAACTTCACTAGATCCATCGCTGTTTCCTTTGAACGTCTGGAATAAAGAAAAAGAAGAATGCATAGAGCAACACGTTTTGGTCCGTAGATATTTTGTCCGTGCACTTTTAAGCCCTCGTACAGGCTGTCGTGAAAACCCCAGGTATATACTAATAGTGAGTGACCACCGAAGACATCAACTATCTATGTATGTGTTGAAATGATATATATGGTATTTTAAACTCATATTGCATGGCTGCATGTTCGGGCAACGCCCATATAGTTGACACTTGTTCTGCCAACCGATGAACACTGAATCTCATAACGATAAGATTTCCAAAGCCTCAGTACAACATTCCATATCATGACTCTTACACAAATGTTTTTTATGCTTTGGATCGATTTGGAAACAGACATTTCTATGTCATACATAAAGTAATCGTAGCCATGAAATAACTAGTATAGTGTAGTTGAATAGATTTTGTATAAACATTATTTACCATAATTTTGTCTTGGTAAGTGTAAGGCACAAAATACTCTCCATCTTGACTGTATGACATCCAGTAAGACTTCACATGATGATTTGTGTCTTCCTGTCCTTGTGTCACCACTCGTATCATCTTCACAGCATGCCTAAAGTGAACCTGCAACCACTGCTCCATGTTGTCATACTTGGCCGTCCACGCGCCTGCGTACTTACCGACTTTCTTCAAATTCAGCCTTGCCAATTCAGGCCCATCATTTTTACTGAACTGACTTGATGCAGTGATTGAAGGGGCGGGAATATCTCCATTAGACATACCCAGTGGATCCAATCTATGGCATTCTGGTGAGGGAAGAGGTGGTGCTTGTACTGCCAAGAAAAAGAAGTTGGATCATGTCTAAAGTTTGGTTGGTACGTAAGCATAGTTATATCATCAACTTGGTTTCTTTCATGTTTTAATTTTAAAAACGAAGCTTTCGCGCTATTCGTTCCGTATTTACAATTTGTATGAGATGGGTCATGATGGATGTTTCTTTTAGTTCAGCTCTCTTTTGATATTTTTTTTCGTATATAAATAATGGTGTATTGTTTGGGTTCTAAAGTCCCAATTATTTTATAAGTTTGTGGACTTGGTTATGTTGTTGAACAATTCCAGGTTAAAAATTTAATGTGTTTTAGTTAATATTTTAGTGATTAGAGGGTGCATATTATTCATCGTTGATCTTTACCTCTACATGATTCGTCGCGTATGGAATCTAGTTTGTCTTTCAAGGTATCATAGGTTGTAGCGTGAACCACATAGTTAGGATCACCCATAGCTATTTCTAGTAGTTCTTCGTGATCAACCTCGGGTCCAATACCAACAGCTATAGTACGTACTCCCTTTGCCTGGTGGGAAATATAAAAAAAACGTCAATCAAACACAAACAGATAAGCTAACGGACAAACAGATAGACAAGCAACCAAGAAAACTAGTCTCAGATAATCAGACAAATAAACAAATAGACAATAGATAAGTGCTTTAATATTTCATACTGAAATGTTGTATTTGAAATATCCTGTGCAAGTTGTGTTTTGACATCTGTGGTGCAAACTGTCGCAAGCACAGTGCGACGCGCCACCCAAACAAAGTTTTGTACAAGTTAACCAATCAGACAGCGAAGGTTTGTACTGGAAAAACAGCTAATTTGGACCATGAATTTAATACATCTATTTAGCTAAAAATACTTGACAAAATTTGAGCTTTGGATGTATTTAGTAATAATTATTACATTTATTATTTATCATTTATTTTTATGAAAAGTTAAGAAAATTAGTTTTCAAGGCCATAATCTTACAGCAACAGACTAGTTCGATAAAAAAAACTGAAGTTGGCCACGTATTATTCGTATTTGTCGTTCCTTTTATAATATAATACATGCAATTTATTCCTACGCGCAGAAACACGGCATGCTGATGGGTTGCTTGCAGTAATGTCCATTTATTCAAGGAGATTTGAATAGAAACTTCCACAAGTAAAACAAATACCTGTAAGGGCATAAGTACTTCGGGATACGGTCTGCTATCATCACTTGTTTTACCATCAGTAAAAACAACTAGAGCATTGGATCTCCCGGGCCTATCACCACCATATGGAGTAAAGAGAGCAAGACCAGCGAGAAGCATCGCTCTATCAGTATGCGTCATTCCATCCGGGTATTTCACTGACTGTATCCGCTGCTTCAGTGCGGTATGGTGATGGTACAGTTTATCAGCCATGGTGAACTCCATAGTTGGGTTGTCGCTATAGGTAATCAGTCCAAAATGGGTTTCAGATGGTGAGACGCGATAGTAGGAGACGAGTTTCTCGAGAAAGTCCAGAGCTTTTTTGAAGTTACCTTGCTGGACACTTCCTGATCCGTCCAGAATTATACCAATGTCCATTGGGTTGTTACAGGCTGTGGAGAAAATATTAAGCAATAAATATATACCAATATAAGTATATAATGGTGCTGACTTCAAAAAAAGTTCATCGGTAACAGCTGGTTATGGTTTGCACATGATCTGCAGCAATCTATTTGAAACTTTGACTTTGACTTTGAAACGTTCACCCACAATTCCTTTCGGTCGTGCTCTCACTATTCTCCTATCTTTCTCTGACAATTTTTGGAATAGCTGTATGTCCATACGATTGTTTAAAGCCGTGTGAAAGCACATGATTAAGTGTGATTAGCTCATCGTACCTGGTAAACAAGGTATTTCATAACACGGTCGTTTTTCCTGGAATTCACCCTGACATTTCTTGCCGTTTCCTGATGGTTTTGGATGGTCACAGTTTCTTGATCTCACTTGAGTACCTCCACCACATGTTACAGAACATTTCGTCCAGTACGACCATGATGACCATCCACCGTCGACATCTACCGACACAGCTGCGGGAGGAAAAATAATTGACAAATTCAAATAATATCAAAGAAATAAAACAAACTCCGATTTCTCATCTCTCTTCGCTCACTTTTGATATAAACCTAATCCTATCATTATTCGATATGTGATACAGAGCTAGATGGAGCAAGCAAGGTACGCTCAATATAGGAACACATTGTAATGCGTCAACATTTTTTAAAGCTATAAACAATATACAAAATATAAAAACTTTAACAATTATATATAAGTATAAGCCTATTCTATACACGAAATCACTGATATCAAGTAAATCTCTTGTAAGGAACTCGTGTCATTTCGGTTAAAAAAGACTTTGTCAACTTGTGCTAACAAGAACAGATAAAAAGTAAGAAGTTTATTCGGACATATGTCATATGTCAATATGTGGATCGTTTTATCAGTGTTTGTCAATCAATAGGAATACTTACTCGGACATGAGTGCGTGTTGCAAGCGACTGTTTCAGTGTCTGGTCCAAGATCTTGACAATCTTTACCGTTTCCTGATGGCACCGGATTGGTACATGTACGATCACGTGATTTGGTACCACTCCCACACGATTTACTGCAGCTAGACCAATTAGACCAGCTGGTGTAGCCACCATTGACATCCAGATCTGAACAACAACAAAAAATAAAAACATATTGAGCGCATACACCGTGGTTGGCTCGGACTGCGCAGTTCTACACTAACAATAGCTCGATTGGACAACTGGGGCGGTTGCACAAAGCCTGAATAAAGTTAATCATTGGATTAAAGTTTTCCACTCTATAGAATTTCTAGAGAATTTATCAGCTGTATAGTGATTTATCAAATGGATAGCGCTATTCAGGCTTCGTGCAACCGGCCCCTGATCTTCAAATCTTCTGAACGGACACTTGTGGTTATAAACATGTGGTTATGTAATTTATTTATCGAGTATAACAGCAATGAAAAAAACTGCACATTTCATATCTGATCATGTTAATATGAGGATGTTCCTTCAAAAGAGGGTGTAATAAGATAAGTGTCGATTTTATGCCGAAATGTTTTATCGTGTTTTCAAGGGCTTCGTCATATTTGTCATTGTGTAAATAATATTGATAAAATAAGAATGAGTGTTTTATTGGCAGATATAGATACAAGGCGAAGCCACGTATCATAGCGCAGATTAAACACGAATTGGAATGTCATAAATTACTTCTAAAACTCCAAATATACGTTTATCTTTTCCCATTAGAAATTCAAGAATCTTTAAATTTTATCTTCAAAAGAATCGAGTTTTAAGTTTATTTTTTATGTATATTAGGATAAACTTGTATTAGTAGCTATAGTATAGATTTTCTTTGAAAATCACTTATTAATTATTCATGAGTTTTAGAATGTAATGTTCTGGTACATTGGCCTATCTGAGGCATTGCGTACTTAGAAAGTTTTTCTGTTCATATCAAATGCGCATCTTCACATAATCATGGTCAATATAGATTACCTTGTAACCGATAAATGTAGTTGACAAATTCTCCTCCGACGCATTCATGATCAAGTGACTTATTACAAGGCTTGGGTGGACTACCAAGAAACTGGAAGGTCGGACTACCAAGGCCGTGTTTGTTGTAGTCGTTATGGGCGTTAGCTCCACTCCAGCACTCGCCAAAGAACTGTATTCCAAACACCTTCCAACCTTTTTCTCTTGTTTTAGCAGCACAACGGCATGCAAGGCTGTTGTTAATAGGGAATGAGAGTATAAAATGTTAGTTGGTGAACACTATTTCATTATGACGTCATATCAAAACAATATATTGTTAAAACGCAGAGGATCGTGGTCGTGGGAGGAGGTTAAATTAATGCAAATTCGTGCGGGCCCATGTGTTAGCTAAATATCTTTACGACTCGATAACTGCTGGTTTCTGTGCTAACTGTGTTAACCTCTCCCTGAAAAACCTTGTCAAAGGACGGGAGCAGTACATCTAAAATAAAAAATAAAAATTTTGTCTGTTAAGTATAGTAGCGTTGAAATAATTGTTAGGAAAATCACAAGTGTGATTTGGTGTTTGGTGTTTGGTGTTTGGTGTTTGGTATTTGGTATTAAAAAAACTTGTGAATTTCCTAACAATTTTATTTATAATGTTTACCCTTTTATAGCGCTCAATGGAATCTTACAACAATAGGTCTATTTCAACGTTCTCTTCTTAACAATTCTACCGTAACGGATAAACAATACAATTAACTTTATTTAAAGAGGGTATGTTTTTTAATATTCTAAAAGCCATGAATAATTAATAAGTGATTTTCAAAGCAAATCCATACACGTGACGAGTTCTATATTAACTACTGAAATATAGAATTATCCTAATTTGCATAAAGGTAAAAATCTATTTTCTCCTGATAAAGTTTAAAAATTCTCAAGTTTTTGATGGAAAAATAGAAACTTATGTTTGGAGTTTTAGAAGCAATTTTTAAAATTCAAATTCGTGTTTTATGGGTACTATGGATACGCAGCTTCGCCTTGTATCTATATCTGCCAATAAAACACTCATTCTCATTTTATAAATACTACATATACAGCTCTTACGTAGCGATTTTATTACCTGTGAACTGATTCACTCCATTGATTCCAGTCAATCGTGTGTCCATCATTTACATCACTAGTAACATCCCTATCACTCAACAGGATTGTTGGAAGTGCACGTTGGTTGATGTCTTCTACGAACCCACCAACTTTATCGTACGTTCTTTTGCAAGTTGTATGTGGTAAGCCGCCCTGTGAAACTGATATAGATAGAATAATTAGATTTAGTATCATCATCAGCTGAAGAATCATTGTCATTGTGTCGTCGTTAGCCGTCATTTTACAGGAGGGGATCCATAAATTTTGAAAAGGGATGCACCAATAAAATGATTATTGATTATCAATCGAAAATTTAAAGTATGATGCTGCGTCGGTGTTTCTATAGAAACAGTTGTAAAATGTGTAGATAACTTAGACACCGTATAATGAAGTAAGCAAAACTGACGTTTCGGACGTTAGTCCGTCGTCAGAGTAATAATCTACACATTTAAGAACTCTCCCTATACGGGGGGAAAGCTTCGCCCCCCTGACCTCTCGCCTTGATCCGCCTCTGCATTTTAGTCAGGGGATACATCATAACTTCCTATTAATGGCTTAGATTCCGGTCCTCTTAGAGGATTTTTTGCGGGACATCCCCCTGAAAGATTTCTGCATCCGCTCCTGTCAGCTACCACATCACTGACATCAGCAGCAATATCTGCAGTACTATCACCATGTCATTATCAAGATTAGTATTTTTTTTTTCTATTTTCGAATAACAAAAAATCATTTTCATAAACATTATTGTTCCATATTGTCCCTTAAACTTGCAAAGGCTTTAGAAATGAAACTATAAGTTGTGAATTCTCACCTTCAAACACAAGACCAAAAACGACAATAACAAATAGAATATTCCAAAAAGCCATGCTTGGCGATCAGCGTACTCTTGAATGTTAAAGACACATGTTAGAATTATGTATTAAGGTAGTTCGGGATCCACACTTCCCGCAGATAGAATTTTTTTAAACGTTTTCTACATAAGGACTGACACATATGAAAAACAAAAATGAACTAAAAAATAGGGGTCACCGCGCTTGTTTTGGAACTGTGGGGGGTGGTAAAAGGCCCATTTTTGCCCCATTTCAACTAAAAGCAGTAACATCAAATTTGTTGAAAGTAATATTTTTGCGAACGAATTTGAAAGTTTTTCACAAATCTGCTATAACAGTCTGACAAAATGCTCACTTCGCTTTAGTTCTCATGAATTTATTCCTTGGAAAAGACATCGGCTGAGATCTTTTACGGAGATTTAAATGAAAAGATTCATTAATTTTTTGCACACTTTACCACAAAAAAGTCAAAATTACAATGTTTTGGTCTCGAAGACCATGTATTTTTTATTTCAAAATTTTACAGCTGGGCTTATGCCAGTTATAAAAATGGAAAAATAATTGTGTGTCACCGTGCTAATTTTAGAGCTATAAGCAAAAAACGCGCGGAAAATAAGATGATTTCAATGTTTTGGACGCGCGGGAATGGGCACTAGTTGCTTTTGAGGCCCGTATGTAATGCTATGATGTTATTTTTTCACAAAAAGTTGGAGAATGACCATATTTTGGCTCTAACGCAAAATTTCTTTTTAATCGCACGAGAAATTTCATTTGATTTCACATGTGCGAGCAGGATGCGCAATAGCAAGGGTCCCGAACTACCTTAATTGCATTTGGTTTATAGAATTTGTTGATAATAGTACTTGCATCATAGCGGAAATCCACAGGGAACTAAAACTTGTAGCGTCAGTACTTTGTTTGTAGGCTCTGGAATCTGCCATTCATTGTTTTCGGTGAAAAGCCTTTTTAAAATAAAATCATATGTTTTTGCTTCCAAGAACTTACAAACAAAGTTAAATACGTATGTGATGATTTAATAAGAATTATCTCTTCTAAAAACATAAGAAAATTTGAGTATGTTTGATTTGTACCAGCAGCGACTATTTTGAATGTAATCTTGAAGCCAAAATCATATATTGTGTCAAAATTATGCTAAAAGAATTGAATATTCCGGGGGCATGGAACCGTGCTACACGTTTTCGGATTAAATTCTGATCTTAGCAAGCAAAAACAGTTTTGTTGTCGTTTTAATGTTTAAACTAATTAATCTAATCTGAGTCAAGGGCCAAGAAGAGATCCCTGTGGTACGAGGTAAAATGAGATATATTCCAATAAGAATATATTTTTCTACCGGCAAAAAATATCCTTAATAAATCGAGAAAAAAAAGAAATATTGATAAAGATGTTTTGTTCATCCAATTAGCAAAATTAAACAGAAGGTGAGTTTTAATAAAGAAGAACGCTTTTTAATTACTCAAATTGATAGACCATCGATAAATATTGAACTTTGATGAAATTCTAATTAATTTAGAGTAAGTGTTTAGCGATCGCACTCATTACGATATTGCTCTGGAAACGTAAAAGAAAATAAAACGATGTATTTTATATATGGGGAACGTTTAATTCCTAGCGTAAAATAACCTCAAATTTCGATAAGAACCAGATACATTATAGTTAAAATACTCAGGATAATAATTTTAAATTGACCCTGAGTGCTGTTTCTTCTCACCTTGCTTGATGCAATGCTGTTTTGGATATCTGGACATCTCCAAACTAAAAAGTGTTTACTTCTAGGGTATATACATTTACTTCAACAGCAAAAAACGAATATATATATATTTTTTTCAAATAAAGCGAAAAAACAGTTTCTTGAAAAGTGGTTCAATCCCAATTTTTCAGTATTGCATGCCAAGTGGCCACAAAAGTACGTGCACAAACAGTCAAAATTGTGCTCCCAAAATAAATTCACCCGGATCATAGTGCAGAAATAAATGCTTAAGTCCTCGAACTATGTTCCTTTCTAATTTGATAGTTTTTTTTATGACATTACAAAATATACTATTACCCTATTTTTCTGGGCGCTTTTTTTCAATTATATCTCTTCTCGGGGTGATTAACTAAGTTTTTTTTCCGAGGCATCACTAATAAAATTATGTTCTATTTGCAATGAATTAATGCGTTTGGTGTGTGAAATGAAATAAAAAAGAAGAGAAAAATATCGTATGCTCTTTCTTCTTTGTTTTATATGCACAACGACAAGTAAATGTAGAAATTAAAATATGACGAGTGTCATGAATTCTAGCTAGTAGTTGTTTCAAACATGCATGCTTACCTTAAAGCCTGCGCTTGCCAATCCACTGTAGCTTGGAAGTCGTTTAACGCCCTATTATCGATCTATTGTCACTCACATTTTATGATTCTATCGATAAATAGATAAGTAAATATAGACACTCCTAACCAATTAATCATGATATGTACATACTTAAAAGAATATTGAATTAAAATATCAAGATCGAGAATTTCATAATAAAGAAAGTAAACTCAATAGGAGTTAATTTGATAGTTCCATTGACTGGTTTCACTTAATATAAGAAAGAAAATGTCCAAGGCGTGGCACGTCAGTAATCAAAATTAACTATGGTATGATAATACTATTCATGTTCTTCACAATCAGAAAACAATTCAAGGAAATTTGTGATTTTATTTAAATAGATGGTTTAGAATATGTTCATAATCTTACAGCGTGACCGACATCAACCGAAGCCACCTCGAGATTATCAGAAATCGAGATTTAAAACAAAAGATCGCAGAGTTATTTCACATCATTTTATTTATTGACTTAATTTTATACATTTGCCGTGCTATAATCTGCTGAGATTGTTTCAAGTGCAAATTTTAACAACACATAAAATGAATTGAAATAACGTCTGTTCGTGTTCTCGATTTCTGGATAAAATCACGAGGAGGTGAATTAGGTAATTAACGAGGCAAACTGAAAATGTAGAAGGAAATGTCGAGGTACCGGTAAAGAAATGTTTGAGGCCGGCGATGTCTCAAAAATAGATCAGCGCGACACGTTATTTTTTGTAATCTTAAAACTTGCACGTAAAATTTTCTCTTTACTGTCTGAATCGGGTTAAACAACCTCGTTAGGGTTTCGACGACATCAAGAGTTGGCGCAACGAAAAGTTCTAGGCTAGGATTCTACCAAACTATGAAATATAACCACACAGTTTAATTGCAAAAATTAGAAAGTTTTATTGATTTCTCATTTTCTAAAACTAATGTTGTAATTACATCTATTGCTAACACGAAAAGTTGAACACGTATGTTTTTTTTAACAGACTATAATACATACAGGTATTTTATATGTCTTTGAATATACTTCTTATATACACTATATATAAAACGGTTTTGTTTCTTGATATACATGTATTTATTTATATGATATAAACAATGTTTATAAAAATAACGCGATTCATTACGCTTCTTTAGGCAGATTTTGTTCGGGGAGGGGTTAAAACACGCGTGGATGAATTTCAAGGTACAATCATATGATATATATATATATTGATGTACACGCATACGTATTGATAAGATACAGCTCACTTAAACAACGCCACTTCTACTTAAATGATTTCAAAAGCGACAGAAAACATTTAAACGAATCGCTTTTTTGAAAAACTGTAACAATTGCATTATATTTCGATTCAAACTTTAAAAATGTATTAACACTCGAATTAAATACACACAACAGTCTGCGAACATTAACTGAAATCGACATAAACGTCAACGAAAATTTACTAATTATCTATTTTTTCCGTGCTTGGATCATACGTTCCAACACAACTGAACAAGCGATCAGATCGGTCAGTGGTTGTCTTCCTGGTTCCTATGGTCCCCTGTGTTCGCTTAGCATACTCTTCGGGTGATACTACTTCACACTTGTGAGATATCGTCTGGACGTCGTTTTCGTCGATGTGCGTTGAACGGTACAACGAATGCTGTAAAGCAAAACACAAAACAAGTTATTAATCAATGCAAGTAATTTCTCTATTATACGGATTAAGGGGGCAAGCAGGGTTCCTGACGAGTCTTTTGAAAAATATAATTACAACTGAACACCCGCCCACTTTTAAGTAAATCTAAAACGTTCGAGAACGGTCGGAAAAATAAAAATGGATGATAGGGACACCAACGTATTTCGATCCTACGACCGTTTTCGATCCATAAAGTTATGATCGCGATTGAAATCGTTCAAAAACGGTCGTAGAATCGAAAAACTTTAGTTTCCCTTAAATCAAATTTTTTTCCGACCGTTTGCGACCGTTCTCGATCGTTTGCGATTATATGGAAACCAGGCTTAAACAAGTTAACGAGATATTAATTGCCCTATTTCACTATGATGTCATGTTTTGTTTACATGACTAACAACAGACCTAATTCGGGCTAAATAGTTTTCCTGTAGCACATTTTGCTTTGCACTTGAACGTATATTTTTTTCTTTTATTAGAAATAGTTTTTTTTAAGCATACTTTTAATTGAATTAAACATGTTTTTCCCCTCTAGCGACCATGATTACTAGCGTTGAAACAATAGATTTGTTTTGATTTGACGTAATATTGAAATCAGGGGAGTTCTATTGTATACGTAGGATTTTTTGAGTTAATGAGTTAAGAGTTAGCTTTGATCACGTATACGAAGTACGATAGCATTGATTAAAAGAGTTGGTGAAATCTCGTTAATGGAATGCATGCCAGTGCAACAAATATACCAGAACGACAGACAGATAAACAGAGAAACCTAAAATTAGACAACAGACGGATCGGCAGACATTTAAACAACAGACTGACGGACGGATACAAATTCTTTGCTACTACATAACAAGCAAACGTGCTGACATGCGTAGTGAGAGTAACATGCGATTAATGCGTGGTAACATAACGGGAATAAAACTAAATAATCTTGAAAATTCGTAGACATTTTCAAACAAAACAGAATCTCGACCACACGGAAGAATTTTGACATCTTGGCAAGATGACACAAACAGTCTTTCTCAAGACTCATACACGGACGATCGAATTTCAGTGACAGACTGTATTAATTTACACAGAAGATTATTGGCACCAAGAGAATATTAAATGTGCCTTGAACGAAAAAGTAAAAGATCAGAGTTTGAAAGACCAAACACCGACACTGAGTGGACTAAAAATCTCTTAACACTAGGCACGGACATTGGGAACATTGAATAAAACTCTTAGACTTAAATACACATTAAACGACGACACCGACACTAACTGACTACCTTGGCATCCGATAGCCGTCTTCCAGCTTTGGTTTCTTCCGGGTGATAAAACCACTTCACTCTCACCACCATGTTACCACCGCATCCCTCCCACATGCTTTCTATCTTGCCCACGTACGGTAGGTTATTCGACTTGGATGGGTTAGATGTGAATACTGCACAGTCACCAACCTATAACAGGTCGATTAGTCATCAGTATGAGTTATCGGTAGAGCCAATGTGGGTTCGACTCGTAAAAGATGTAGATTGAGCATGAGCAGTATGTGTTATCATCATAGTTATTGGAAGGTGTTAGGGTGTACTTCACTGAGATGATTTGCGTTTCTGAGCGCTTTATCATAATAAAAGATGTTGATCTTCAAAGTTGGGAGGAAGGCAAAACGTCATGTCATTTTTGACGTAGTGCATTGATATGTAGATATGAGATCCGTGAAAGTATGTGTTGCGGTAAAACCCAGTGGAAGGAAGTGCAATCATTGACGTTAATCGTTAAAACAACTATTAATTAGGGCGTGTTGGATTGAGGTTACGACGAGTTGCGTGACAAAACAATAGTCCAGTCTCGAATTCTCTTTGTTACAGCATTAGCCTTAAAGGCGTGTAATGTATTCTTATGATTACTGGAGTTTTGTTAATGTTGAGTCTACATGCATGTGTGAAGAAGACAATTGAATTTCCGAATAGTTTACGTACAATTGAGGCTAACATGCTGTCTAAAAAAGAGTTCGAAAATGGACTATTCTATTTAGTTGCGTTAAACGATCGATAGCAAATAACTGAATGATGGATCAAATCCTGCCACGTATGAATGAGGTTTGATAGCCATCCAGTTTAGTTTTAGTCTGACAATTATGCAGCAAGAAGCTTGGTTAAAGTTAGAAATTTTAATCATGTTATTAATATAACTTAAAATGCAGGCGCCATGCAATGTGCATCGCTCTACCATCATGCAAGCCTCATAGACCTAGTACAACGTGATATTAGAGTGCACGCCACATAAACGGGAAACAATTCTTAACTGTTTAGTACCAGATAAAAATTAGATATACACTAACTAACAATTCACCAAGACATGAACAAAAGACAGCTTTACTTCAATTCCTTTGTGGAATTATGTTTATGCCTCGGTGAATTCTTAGTTAGTGCATAACTAAATCTAATCTGGCAGTAAATATAATGTGGCATGCATTCTACCACAACGGTTTTATCGTTGACAAAGCATTGAGACTTATGAATTATTCTTTCTATTATTATTATCATAGCTTGATTATATCAGTAGTGTAAACGACTTACAGAAATCGTCTCTTCTCCTCGTACTATTGTCTTGTAGAACACTTTACGGCCTTTTCCTTTGCGTTTATTTTGATGATTTTTCCCTGACCAAGTCCAGAGTTCCCCTGCAAACACAAGAGGAATCGATTTAAACTTTGAGTCAGAACATGCCCATATTTTCACAAATAAGCTATACACCAACGGCTGTTATAGACTTCTTACAATTCGTTGGACTTCAGCTCAACATGGAGAACAAAACAACGGATTCCAGCTCCCACGAAAGAAAAAAATATTTTGTTTTGTCCTCTAGATGGTGCTGCTTTGACGTCACATGCAAGGATTCTATTATATATGGAAACAAATAAGGAAATGTTCAAGCTCGTCCACAGGTTCACCCTGTTCGCTCTTTTTTCAAAATGGCGGTCGCTCACACATTGACCCTGGCACCGGCTGGTTTGACACGTGATCAAACTCTCCAAGATTTTTTGGAGATTTTTATCACGTGACCAATAAAATCAATATGGCCGATAGTCACGTGTCAAACCAGCCGGTACCAGGGTCAATGTGTGAGTGATCGCCATTTTGAAAAAAGATCGAACAGAGTGGCCCTGGGGACGAGGTTGGGAAATATTTTGTTCATATCATGATTTATATAATCAAATTTTTGAGTCCAATTGAGTCATAGGGTGAATTCAATAACTGTTGATTTATTGAGGGCTAAAAGTTTATTAGCTACACATTTAACTATTTGTTGCTACATCAATGAAATACAGCTATAAACATAACATCATTTTATATGCAAACATGGGACTTACCCTGTTTATTTTTGCCTAATGTAGATTGTCTCCTCTTCCCAAGGCGTGGCTACAATACAAAAGCAAAGAGAGCATTCATTAATTGTGCAAATAAAAAATAGTGTTACAATATGCAGCAACTTTACTTGTCCTAAACAAGTTCCAATGTTTTAATTGGTATATTTTTCAAGAGCCCATGCTGGTTTGACCGAGGAGCCAGTCTATCCCAGTGACCATTTCAACCGTTGTATCGTCTTAACATCATGTGGATGCGCATGCATGATTTTGTTTTTACCTGGAATTTCTTTGTTTCTGTCAATGGGCTGTCATCAAAGACATCACTACAAGACCCACTATCTTCGTCATGTGATGTGGAGTCTTGTGCTGGACTTTCACCGCCAGCCATTCGCGAGGTATTCAAATTCAACGACAACGACTTCTTCCTAAGTACAAGGTCAGAAAGTCGCGAGGACCTGGGTCTAGGTCTAATAATACCAGGCTCCTGGACGGGCTCGTCGTCATCAGTATCATCATCTTGATGTTTTGGTATCTTTGCCTTGGTATCTTTACTCTTATCGTCTTTAGAGAACCTTTTATTATCGTCGGCTGTGTTGTCGTCATCTTGATCTTTTGATTCGTCTCTACTCATAGTGCTTCGACGTTTACTTCTTTTCAACTGTGAAACCACCGCTTTGGATTCGTCCTCTTTCTGATCATTGTCGTCATTTTTGTCTTGATTGCCTAGATCAGTGGTTTCTTCATCGTCGGTATCTTGGCTACCACGAGGCGCATCCGAGTCCGTCGCGTCTTCGCTGAGCCGGCGGTCTCGAATGGAACGGCGTTTTCCACGTCCACGTGTTGTTCGTCGAATAGGTGTATCTTCGGTGCTGTCCCATCCCGATGTGTCGTCGTCTCCTTTTTTCTGTGCCGTATCTTGATCTTTGGAACGTCGACTAGACGGCGAGGTTCCTCGTGACGACGGGAAGTGAGGACGACGTTCTGGTACAATCACGTCTGATTCAACATCTGCAAACAACAACAAATTATTAATAATAATTTTAATAATTTGCAACTCTTTATTTGGCGCAAGTTTCAAATAAATATGTTCAATGAAAATTACTGAATGGATAGAAAACGAATAAACTATATACGTGCAGTAAGCGAATGTTCTGAAGTTTTTTAGCTGGTGGTTGTATATTTGGGCTATTTTGAGCTTTGGAATAACAAACTTTGCCGCAGCACAGTTTTTGAAATTAACCATAAAATACGTACATTCCTTATATATATATTCGTAGCGTTCCTTTTCAAATATTCTACAATGCATACATAAAATACACAAACAAGACACGACGACACGAGATAGAAAAGACAAAACAAGACTCATTTGAAAAATCCTATTTATCTGAATGTAGTGACAAACAAGAGGGCTGAGGACAACAAGAAATGTTCATTCAAATGTGTAAAAAAGTTTGATATCTCTTTACCTTCCACGTGGACTGGACCTTCGGTGATGATCTTCCTCAGGTCAGATAAGGGGAAAATACCACTATCACCATCATCGAACTCAACCCATAGTTTACCGACCTCGGCCTTTTCATCTGGAGGAGCTGCAATGAGAATTAGAGTTACAATTGTTTCTTGATTACGTATTATTACGATCTTTATAACGTATCGTGAAAAAATAATTTAATAGCAGGCATATACTGACACACACTGTTGATTTAGCTGACTGTGTAAATCACATCGCGCCAATCCCCTCTATTATTATATAAAGTGCGTTAGCACAAACGCGCTATGCAAGAACCACCCCAAAACTGGATAGCTTTTTTTTTAATGTACCGCGTCGTGACGCTTCACATGATATGCGTGCTAGGTTATCAAATGCATCAAAAATCACCAGTCGATAGTGACTTACTTTCTATAACATTTCCAGGATAGAAGCATCGATACTGAGGACTCCAGTGCGCGCACACTCGTGTACCAACAGGGAGATATTCCACAGCAGGAGGGACAATGTCTTTGACCTGGAGGAAGATAAGACACAATAGGTTATTACCACGTCACAATGTTAAGATTCTCTGATCCATAGCATATCCAACGACATGACGGGAGAGTCTACATAGCATAAAACACAGTAGGACAATGTGAATACATTACATACACTGTGTGCTTTGTAGGTTCTACCATGACATGACTGCATGACAAGATCGTTTGTAGACTTTATAAAGTGTGGTGTATCTCAGTCAGGAATGAAGGCGAATGGATGTTGATTGATGATCACAATGTATCTTAAAAGAAAAGGCGCTATTAAACGAAAAACAATTTGTACAAGGCACTGCGTTCACAACATACTATATAAAACGCACATCAAATGTGCACAATTGCTGTACGAAAAAGCTGCAAAAAGCCTTTTTGAGATGCCATCTATATTGCACTAAATCGTCAAAGGTTTGGGTGACTTGTTATGCTGTTGTAATATGAGTTGCACGACCAGGATCCCATGTAATTTGTCCTGTCAGCATGAAGGAAGCAAGCAAACAAACAAACAAACAAACAAAAAACACCCACACAAAAGAAAAAAATGTTAAAAAACGGAAAAGCTTTACTTACTGCTTGAGAAAGTAGCTGTTCCGTTGATCTCAAATGTGGTCTTCGTCCTCTCTCTCCAGGTAAAATAATACCATACCTAATAAAACATAATCATTTCAATTTCTAGCGCTTCAATATTCCACCACATTCTAATGCATAACAACCTGAGGAAGCGCAGAGTTGTGAGAGATATTGGGGGAAAGAGAGGAGGGGCGAGGGAGCTGAAAGACAGTAGATCAACCAAGTTGCGTACAGTCAGACAATAATCAATTTCCATTTTTTCTCACAATCAAGACACATAATTCAGCATAATTTAATAGGAGTTTCTAAGCAACAATTGGATTCGACATTCGATATTTTTTTCAGTTTGAAGCAAGACGTGTTGCGAACCTCCATCTATAGCAGCAAAAAATCCTAATCAAGACTGCCGAGTTTCTACTTACAAATCAGGCTCTTGGAAGAAAGTAATTCGACCTCGAAAGAAAACCCTGTCGACCGGTAACAGCATCTTGGTGTTTTCCTTTAGCTCTTCCTTGGTGAATGAGATGACGGGTTCTGAAACAGTTACACATTAATCATACAGTGTTTATCAGCCGCCTACAAACAGAACTGAATAGAAGGTAATGAGGATGATGATGATGCTGTTTCGATTTTGTTTTGATGTCGTCTTTGCAGAACCATCAATCAATTTCAGGGGCGAAGTTCATTTCAAATGACAGAACGCGATAGAGCAAGCTCTAACGTTGGAAATGGATTGACGGTTCAAAAAAGACGAAAATCAAGACAAAATTTTAAAAGGGGAGAGAGGGGGAAATTTTCCTGTCAAATATTTACCTGGTGGAAGGACCTTTCTTTCTGGTACCGCAGTATCTTCATACGATGTACTTTCCACAGACGTCGTCTTTAGAGAAAAAACATATAATATGCAATTACTATAAACATTTTGCGGTTTTATTCTCTATCGTGATGTCTATAAGTGGAAAACAATTTTCAATTCCCACATTTGTTGTTTTGAGAGATACTTGGGACTCTAAGGGCAAAGTTGAACGACTAAATTCTCAATGTTTACGATTATCGTTCACATTTGAACTCCCAAAACGTAATTATTGAATTTCAGAAGGTATTTAAAGCTACTCACTGTTGAAGAACGTTCTTTCCTCTTTTCGGGTCTACTCGGCTTCACCTCGTTTTCTTTCCCATCATCCTCCTTGTTGTCTTTAACTTCATCTTGAACCCTATCTTTATCTTCTGCACCATCTTTGTCCATTTGCTCCTTCTCCTGTTCCTTAATGCATTCGTCTTCAGTGTCCGACGACGAATCTTCACCAGTCTCTTTGACCTCCTTTTCCTCCTTTTCCTCCGAGGAAGCCTGGTCGTTAGAAGGTTCTTCTGATTTCTCTTCCGTCTGTTTACGCGAGTGTGTTTCGTGTTCTGAAGCAGAGGTCGTTTCTGTAGGTCCTTCTTCATCAAGACTTTCGACATCTTTATCATCCATCTCTTCTTGGTTTTCGTCACCTTCTTCAAGCATGTCTTCGTCATAGTCCTCGTCGTCGTCGTTGTAACTTCGCTGTAAAAACAATGGCGTTTTGTTAGTTCATATGGAGTTCATATCATGCTACTCATTGAGAGACTTCCAAATGTTTACAGAGATGTTTGTCGAATTGCAAGTTCCATAACGATGTATAGGTGAGCGTGATTGACTACTAAATGTAAAATAAATGAAAATAACATTTTTTTATTCTCGGATTTCAAAATTAAAAAATACAAATATAAAAAAAGTAAAGCAAAGACGCTTTATTTAACATCGGTAGTTTCTTTAACGTACGGAATCCAACCGAAGGCTAATCGGCCATCCTGCCTCCCAATGTGCTTATTTCTCCAAGACTCATTAACACTCTCTATCCATACACGCGATATACTTGACATATGGGCCACTCCTTTCTGCTGATTTGAAATGACGCATAGGAGAAAGAGACGGTACTTATAACAGAACCTCAATGGAGATTGAAACGTGTAGTTTGGTGCCATGATCCACAATATTTGATTTCTTTGTTGAAAATTAAATTAAAAGCCTTTCTCAAATAAAATCATATTTTTTTATGTTTTCAAAACCTATACAAACTACGAAAACGACACATGTTAAGCATGCAAAAAGGAAAATGTCTTCTAAAACAAAATTTGCAAAATCTTTAATTTGCAGCACCAGCGGCTATTTTGAATTGTGGTGTCAAAATTATGCTAATTGGTTTGGACATAGCATGGAACCTGCCACACGTTTCAATCCCCTTGTAAGTTCATGCTGATAATCAGTATCTCGTGCTACAACACAACAAATTTTGTACACGTTTATACATGGGTGAGGTATTAGCAACACTGTTGTTTATCTAACGTTCCAAATTTTCGCAATTGAACTTTCTTTTAAAAGAATGTCCACACACATCAAATGTCTGTCTGTACAATAGCGGCGACTTACGTCTCGTTTCGATGCCTTCCTCTTGGGTGTCGGCAGAACAAAGTCTGGATCTGTGGTCGAAGAAGACCTTCTCTTTTTGCTTCTTACAGGACTTTTCTTCTTCTTTGGTTTCCCTCCAGGTTTGTTCGCCGTCACGAGGGATTCTTCTGATTCGGTTGGTTCAGCATCGCTAACATCTTCTGATTTTGACGGCTATTGGAAGAAACAGAGTTAGAATTCAGCTTGATGAGATGTTCGGTATGCAAGTTCAGTGATGTGCGACTTAATAATAATAAAAATAATAATGACTTTACTACATGTTAAAACTAACTACCTAAATCTACATTAACGAACTAAATGAAATAAATAAACCAATGCTCTTAAAAAAATTAAAATAATACATTCAATTTAAAAAGATTAAAAAATATTTAAGCAATACAGGATGGATTTCCGTGTTCTATCCGTGAACTAATGCACGCGGGATGTTTGGGAGAAAACGAAAAAAGGCCTAGGAAAATCACGAGCGTTAGCGAGTGAGAAAAAAAGTTTGCCGTTCCTTTGAAAGCGCACTTTTACCGGCGAAATAATGCGCGCTCGTTGACTAACCAGAGCACGCGTTAGAATGAATCTATATTCTAAATGTATATAAATTATGTATAAGAAAAGAAAATAACATAAATTAATTTATTAAAGATTTTTGACGCATTGTCACTGAAAGTGCCATTTTCCAGAGGTACTTTAATATATGCTAATATATCCTTGTTATGTTCTTAATGTGAAGACAACTGTTATCGTTACTTCTGACATCAATTACAATTAATGCTGTTGTTTGTTTAATCTGAAATGGCTGCGCAAACAAAGGAAATTATAACATAAAGATTGTTCTTATGCGAAAAAGCTCACGAATCACGTTTTTTTGTAGTGGAACAAGATCATAGACATTTTGTAGCATGCGACAGATGGTGCTAAGTAACAAAGTTAAAATCACAGATGGGCCATTTGACAAGATAGTAGTAGCTCATTAACAAGTGTTGTGGACGTGATGACGTTGGTAGTGTGATTAGTCGCCATAGCGATGATACGAGACACCGCTATAATGATGACAACAATCAGTTTACCTTTGAAAAAAATCACCAGAAATGACCTTACAGAGCAATTGACTTACCGTTTTCTTGACTTTACTAGTTTTCTTAGTCTTTTTAGACGATCCGAACTCATTCTGAGTCTTTGAAGTGGGACTTGACAAAGGGCTGAGGTCTGCATTACTCTGAGGTGGTACACTACTATTGATAAAAATCCTTTCACTTCGTCTTGGTTGCCAGACATCGCCAAACATAGCAAACGCCTGCCTGGTTTCCTCAAGTTCTTTAGCTATACTAGATCTAGATTTTCGACGCTTTTCTTTGATTGGTCCAGGGGGAGGTGTTAACTCTTGCTCAGATTCTACAGCGGGAGGTACTTCCACTTCTTCTTTTTTCTCGACTTCAAGCTCAGGGACTTCTTCCTCGTTGAGCACTTTGAATATTTGTGTCTCCAATAGCTCTAGTTTAGGCTCTTCTTTCACTTCCATTGGTTCCACAGGTGAAGGGGGTGACGGGGGAAACTGCACGAGTTGTTGTGGTTCTGGGGGTGGTACGATTACATTTTCTTTCTCTTCCGATGAAGTGCTAGTCTTTTTTAGTGCTTTTGATTCCTGATAGCAAGGATGAATATTAATATGAGAATGAGTGGATTAAGACAATATTAGCAACAAGTAATGTAGCACGAACTAAATGACAAACAGTCGATCGAGAAAACAAACAAACAAGAAATCAAACAACAAACAAAAAAAAGTACAACAAGCAAACAGACAGGCCAAAAAGAAAAACATACACCAACAAGAAAACAAGCCATGAGCAAACAAACAAACAAACAAACCATAAGAAAAAAGACAAATATCAAAA
The DNA here is from genome assembly GCA_918843875.1 of Diadumene lineata. Classification (NCBI taxonomy): domain Eukaryota; kingdom Metazoa; phylum Cnidaria; class Anthozoa; order Actiniaria; family Diadumenidae; genus Diadumene; species Diadumene lineata. The sequence goes on from OU974073.1 coordinate 6,603,428, forward strand.
CAACCACTTAGCAAAAACAAATACAAATAACAAAGATCTAGTGAACGTAAAGTTACCTGTGGTGATGGTGGTTTCTTCTTTTTCTTCTTCTTTTTTGGAGGTGAAGTGGCGGACTCTATAAGACAAAGAGGACATTTACTTTAACATAACTTGTAACTTTTCAACCTTCCAAATTGGGGTCAATACATTCGTAGACTCAATGTGTATTTGTGTAATTGTAATGTGTAATTGTATTTATCTGAGTTCCGATTTGGTCAAAGTATAATTTCTCGGCCGTACTTTGTATATAGACAGCTGGTTTGTCTCCTAGCCAGTTGGGATTCGTAACAATTATATATGTATACCAACACTGGAAAATCCTGTTAACGGCTGTATTGCGTCCAGGCATTAACCTTAACATTGTGTCCAGGGTATTTTACTAGGTTTACATTAACCCCATATATATCTTTATTACAAACTATTTCTCAATGACTTGAGCATCCTGTTTCTTTCTAGATGGATTTATGGTGAAAATCCTGGTAAAAATCGCCGTACAAATCGCAGCAAAAATCGCTCGTGTGCACCGTGCTTTAGACAAAGCGCTAGATTGGCTTTAGTTAGGAAAGAGTTGCATCAATAAATACCTGATTCTGGGGTAGGGGAGTACGGTTTCTTCGGTCTTCCACGTTTTACGCCTTTTCCAGTAGGTGGTGCATCTGATGTTACGTCCTTCTCTTTCTCTGGTTCCTTTTCCTTCTCAAAGCTCGCAGAACTAGCAAAATTAGCCAACATGTCCAAAGCATCACTGGCTCCTGCCGTAGTAAACACGTCATCATTTTGAACGAAATCTTTATCTTGTTGAGGTTTTCTTTCTTTCTCGTCTTTCTTCACTGATTCCTTCTTTTTTGTGGAGGTCTTCTGTTCGTCAGTGCTAAAATTCTCTGGGAAATTAAATTCGGAATTTGCTTTAGGTGTCTTCTTTGTTGAGCTTTTCTGTTCGTCAGTGTTGAAATTCTCCGGGAAATTAAACTCGGGCTTAGTTTTAAGAGTCTTTTTTGATGAGTTTTTCTGCTCGTCAGTGTTCAAATTCTCTGGGAAAGTAAACTGAGATTTCGTTTTAGGAGTCTTTTTCGCTGAACCCTTCTGTTCGTCAGTGTTAAAATTCTCTGGAAATGTGAATTCTGACTTAAGCTTGGGTGTCTTTTTCGTTGGTGGTTTCAGTTCGTCCGTGTTCCCCTTATCTTGATTAGTAATGTCAGATTTCGCTTTACTTTTCTTTTTAGTTGCTGGCTTCTGTTCGTCAATGTTACTCTTCCCTGAAAAAGCAAACTCGGATTTCACTTTGGACGTCTTTTTCGTTGAACTCTTTTGTTCGTCATTGTTCAAGTTCTCTGGAAAAGTGAACTCGGATTTCACTTTAGACGTCTTTTTCGTTGAACTCTTTTGTTCGTCATTGTTCAAGTTCTCTGGAAAAGTGAACTCGGATTTCACTTTAGACGTTTTTTTCGTTGAACTCTTCAGTTCATCAGTGTTAAGGTTCTCTGGAAACGTGAACTCAGACTTATTTTTTGGAGTCGAGGGAGTCTTTTTCTTCTTCGTTTTCTTAGGACTTTTTGCTTTGTTGTTTTTATTAGTGGTTGGACATGTTGGAGATGAAAGCTCATTTCCCTTAGCTTCGAGCCCGTCATCAGTGCTTGGCGATTTTTCTTTCTTTGCTTTTTTGGTTTTCTTAGTTGGTTTTGGTTTAACTGTAGTGGTATTGGTTGTGGCAGGAGTCGGATCAATGGTTGGTGGTTCCATATTAGCAATATCGTCATCAAACACTACACGGAAAGAAAAAAAACACAAAACGATTGGAATATTTCAACGTAAAAGTTGGGGCGGGGAGTGGTTGGCCAATTCTTTCCAGCCATGAGAGTCATACATTAATCTTTGAAGGTCCACACTCCCCTCGGTACTCCTTTTTAAAGGTACTTCAAGCCACTACAATCTCAACTTTAAAAATGTTGAAATCAAGCTCAACTGAATAGTAAGATGTCGAAGCAAGGATGTGGAGTGCATGGGAATCGAACTCGTCACCTCTTACACTGAAGGTTAGGTACCAACATCAGGAGCCGGTTGCGCGAAGCCTGGATAGCGCTATTTACCGGAAACATTGCTATCCAGCGATTCATCTAATGAAATTCGGATAACTTTATCCAGTGGATAACTTTATTAAGGTTTCGTGCAAACGGCCCCTGAACGACAGGGTTTTGGAAGCTAATGGTAAAGCACATCTAACGTACAAGGCTAAGAAATAATAACAGACAAGTTGTACTTACTTGGACCTATAGCACTGATCAATTTATCCATATTTGATGGTTCTAAACTTAGTGTACACGGTGCTTGGGTCTTGGATGAGTTCGATGAGGACTTTTGAGACTTAAAACGCGGCTTTGTCTAAAAGATAAAAAAATGTATACAGAACATCAGAATCTAAACAATAAGACACTAATGCTCTATTCTACAGGTCTTCAAAGGATACTTTGCAATGTCAAATACGTCTGAGATATTGAATGTAGTTCAATGTAAAAATGCCTCCTCGCATTTCTTCTTAATTGTGCACCGGTTCATGAAGCTATGAATCGACGCTAAAAAGAGAAAATGTACATGGAAACATACATTACCAACAAACATACTCACTTCAGTCGTTGGACTAACTGTTGTAGATGCCAGTGACGATTGATTCTCTTCTTTCTTTACCGTGGTTTTCTTCTTTTTCTTCTTGGTCGGCTGCTCAACGACGGCCTCCTTGAATGTTGTCGAGAAGTCGTCACTGGTCACTGACCTCCAACTAGGTGACGCAGGGCAGGTAGGAGAGCCAGCTGTGCTTGTAATAGCACTGTCCATCGTGTTGTCGTTAGAAGGCAAAATTGGGGATGTTTTCCCGGTTTTAGTACTAGCACCGAAGTATTTTCGTTTTCTTGGTCGACCAGGGCCTCGTTTCACTGGTGTATTTTTACCAGACTGTTCCTCGCTGCTATCGAGAAAATACAACGAAAAATAATTTCATTTCTTTTGAGCAAATTTAGCGATACAGTTTTCAAATGCACTTGAGAAAAAAACCTATTGATACTATCGATCGCGGTAACTCCATGGACAATAGACCTTTCACGCATTCGCTTGACTGACCACAAAACAACAGATTTCCAACGAGACTTGAAGGTATACATCCATACATTCTCTGTACTTTATATACTCCATCCTCGATGTAAATCTATTGTTTTGTGGCCAGTCAAGAGCATGTCTGGAAGGTCTTTTAGCCACACGAAAATGATAAATGATTAATCTATCTTAGCAAGACATGTTTTTTTTGCCTCCACACCACCCAATTTTCACTCTCTTCTTCAATCACCTCCCTTCCCTTTCTGCTCAACTACAAGTTTTCCAATATCGACAATGTTTATAGCAGTATCAACAGAGTGCAAGCACTTAAAGTGTGCAACTTATTTACAACTGGATAGTGTTATTTTATGCTAATTTCAATGTGTTCTTTTGTTTAATTAATACTATTTACTACTAAATAAACTACTGCAACAAATGTTTCGAAAAATACATTTTCAAATATAATTTTACTGTAACATATACCCCATACAGAAATTGGTCATTTTAGATCCAATATCACGTTGGTCTTTTTACATGAATATAAGCAGACACATACCCGTGTTTGCCCCTAGGTTGTAATCTGGCCAGTTCTCTGTGTTTTTCTCTGTATTTCTTTTGAAGTTCAGCCAATCTCATTCGGATATCTTTCTCCATAACGTTGGTGTCCAGTACTTCGTTTAGTGATGCCGTCACACTGTTTACGATAGATTGCGGGCTACGAAACAAATCGAGAAAATAAGAATTGACCGATTAATGATTGCGTAATTGACCAACATATCGATTGAGAACTGATTGATTCAATAGGCATTACACAACAAGCGCCGGTTCTACAAAACCTGAATAAAGTTATCCACTGGTGATCCACCCTGTAGAATTTCTTTACAATTTATCTGGTGGGCAGTGCACACTATTAAGGCTTCGTGCAACCGGCTCCAGTATTTGATTTAATTACTTAATGTATCTTGAAATGAGTGACGAACTATTGATTGATTGATTGACTGATTGATTGATTTTATGATACATTGATCGAATGATTTATAATTGATTGAATGATGATTGATCGACAGTTAATTAAATGCAGGACGAGTTGAATGACGTATCATTGGATTGATTGATCGCCTGTTTATTCAACTAATTGATTAAATAGCCTGTGCACATCATGATGTACGCAAAGAGAGATAACAATGGCAATCAAATCACCACAACAGCAAACATTTACTCATGACCAGTTTTGACTGATAAAATCAATAACAATGAATAAATTATGTACCTTTTCAGTTCTTTTTGTCGCGTCAACGCTGTGAATCTTTCCTCACGTGTTCGTCCCTTGGCGATTTCCCGTAATTTTTCAATCTTTTCCCGAATGATTTTCTTCTGATCTTCAGACTTCGAGCTTTGTAATGACAACATGATAGAATTCTCTTTATTATGTCCGTTCATTTCGACCTTCGACGGTCGAACCGATTCATTTATCGCCTGCACTTCGAAGTCCTCCTCCCCTTCAGAACACTCGTACCAGAAGATTTCCGACTTGCTAGACGGACTCTCAGCGTCTCTATCCTTCGACATCGGTAGCGTAAAATCGTGAATTCCTTGAGATATAACGTGTTTTCCTTCAGTTCGCTGCTGTGAAACTGCGTAAGGAGTGTCTATTCGAATTACTTCAAGCTCCTCGTCCTGCGTGAGCTTTTCAGCTTTTGCGACGAGTAAATGCGATGGCTCTGGAGCGATCATACGACTAAAGTTCTCATCGATTTTCCTCCCTGGAAATTGTGGTAACGAAGTGGTAGATTTCCTCGGCGAATCTCGAATCAAACTCAATATATCGAAGCCTTCTCGAGGATGTCGTTCTGTTGGGGTTGGTTGGTTGTTTACCTTGGATGGTGGGGATAGTTCAGCGGACGTTCGTCGTGGAATAGATGGTGGAATCACCTCCATTTTACTGTCAAGATGAGGGCGTTCTGTTGTGGTCGAATATGCACTGGGAACTAAGATACACAAACAGAGAAGAAAAATATCATGACTAGCTCTTAACAAAAGAGTTAATGAATATACAATAGATAACAAACTGCCAAATAAATAAATAAGCACATGATTGTGACACAACTGTATGTAAAGCGGATGTAAATAAAAATGCATTGTAATTGAAATTACTCTCCTGAAGACCTTTCCAATCATATACATTGGACATGACGAATATCACGGGACACAATTCAGCACACCCCATGGTATGTCTTTGGTAATATATTGTGTTGGTATAATAAGCAAATTAGCATCAATTTACCAAATTAAAACACAACAAAATACCATTATAATAATAAATATATATATATAAGTAATATATAAATAATATATACATTATATACATGCTTTTATATTTTCTCCAAACTTTGTAACACTTCGGTTCTGTCTCGAAATTACTTTCCTAAAAATATATAGCAACATACCATTTTTGCCTTGAAATCCAGTATCATTTTGAGTATCAGTTTTGTTAGAATTAACTACTTGTTCGCTTCTATGTTCTTCAGTTTGCTTGAAACTTTGTTGATTGAATGGAAATCGCGTCCCCATGTCCATATTCGCCAATGTTGCTGCAGCAGACACAACCTGCGGGGAATGAGTTGGATTGATAGGCATGTTGTCCCGCGGGTCTCGAAGATGATCCCGCGGAGGAGTTTCATTGGGAGAGTACAAAGGCTTTGACGATGATGGCTGGAATCTTGAGAAGGGGAACTTTGATGGTTCGAAGGCGGCGGCGGGGTCACGTAGCATGTATTGCTGGAATTGACGATTTTGCTCTTCCTGCTAATAGAAAAAAAGTTATAGAGTAGTAAGTGTAACGTCACAGAAAACGTTTCTCTCTCCTATATCGGAAATTATTCATTCAATTTTTCGTCAAATTTTCATCATCATTTATATTTTCGCTAGTAATTTCTGAAAAGTGTATCGAGTTCACAGATTCAAAAATAGTTTATGACGTCATAACTTGAGTACTCTATTGGTGAGCTTTACTAAGAAGGGAACTAATATTACAACGTACCATTTGAGACCGTTCTTTAGTTTCTGGTCGCTTCTCCGTCGCTTCGTTCGCTTGCGAACTTGTCGCATCTCTGGTAATCGCTGTTTCAGATTTGTCAGAATTCACAACACCCAATGACTCCGGTTTATCCGGTTTTGGCCGCTGACTAGTGGTGTCTGATTTATCTTGTTCTTCGTGCCGTGTTTCGCGATTGAATGAAGACTTTCTCTCGCTGATGTGTGCCGGCTGTTTGTCTTTAGGAGAAAGGTCTTCAGGTTTTTCAGGTCGTTTATTGGGTTCTTCTCTTGATTTTGGTCGTTGACTTTGCTCAATGCGGGCGAGTTCTCCTTCCTGTTATAAAAGCAAGAATCTATTAGCGTAACTGTCATCACAAACATAATTCATTGCACTTTCTTTAAATGTGGGGTGATAGTGCTCCGGAAACAGATTAGTAAATAAAACATTTTTTCTGTTTGGTCTTATAAAGACTGATGTGCTTTTACCTCTTCAAAAGCAATGGCAAACAAAACAGCAACAAATCGTAGCGAGAAAAACAAAATATCTCACAAAAAATATACATTGAATCTGTAGTTTCTTGTTTTGTGACATTTTTCGGTACTGTTGAAACTAACATACTACACTTTACACAATGACGTCACTCCAATAATCTTTTGATTGAACGCAAAGGATCATGATCTTTACAGAGAGCCGAGTCGACGCAAATTCTCAAAGTATTTAATTTCCTAAAACTCTGGAGCAACAAAGATAAGTTGAATAGCCATCAAATGCAATAAATGTAATTCACTACATATTATACCTTTAAAAATGGTCATTTTGGATTAAAATGTTTCTCTAACAGAACTTTTTATCGAGTTTTCTAAAAAAAATCCTACGCAAAGGATCATGATCGTTGAAGTGGGACAAAACAACGTAAATTCACAGAACATTGTTCTAAAATCCGTCCTAATTCCTGAAGGAAATTAAGATGGTCATCAAATGCAGAGAATATTATAAATTACATAATTACACATATTGTATCCGAAAACCAGACCATTTGAGAATAAACTGTTTCTCTAGAAGAACATTGTGTCAAAATTCCTATTAGATTTGGCGATTCTAACCCCGACATAAACAAACAGTGTTCTATCTAGTAAGAAGTAATTAGTCGCATAACCTAAAGTTAAAACCGGTTAAGACAACTGTTCTAGTTTCAGCTGCCCAATTCAATGCCAACCGGAAAGTATTAAATGTACCTTTCTAAGTTCCTCGAGATGCTTTTGATAGAATGGGTTAAATTGATATCCCTGCCATCTTCCTTGCTGCTGCGCTAACATCATCTCATGCTTATACTTCTCCATCTGCTCGTACAAATGCTTGGTTTGTTGTTGATGAAACTGTTGCCAGCGTGGATCTTCCATCGACGCCTGCATTCCCCACAACCGTGGATCTAGCATGAGGTGCGGGTCTGCAGCAGCCAAAGGATTCATCATACCTTGACTCAACAGAGCCTCGGGGACTACTACCAACGAACCAGTCAGGGGGTCCTGCATAACAGCCCCACCCTGACCAGCAGGGTCCATCATGTGATGTTTGTACATTCCTCCTCCGTATAACATCTCCATTGGCAACATTACAGGCATGTCCCCTCGACCGCCTGGCGCCATAAACTGCGCGCTGCCAGGAAATGGAAGGTTGTTTCCATAGAGGTACGCTGCTTGGAAATTCCTTTCCGCAGTCTCACGAGCAATCATTTCATTTTCGCTTGGAGTTCTACGTGCTGGGAAATTTACACCAAATGGTGTTAAGTAGGGAGGATTAGTCAATGCACTGGATACGTTAGGTGATGTCATACGAGATAGCTTCGAAGGTGAAAACGTTCTCTTGGGTTCGTCCTGCTTCGTGGTACGTGGTTGCGCACCAACGCGCTCTTCGATAATTTTAAGCTCTTCATCATCAGAGTTTTTACTGTTCGGCTCGTTTCTGCTAGACTCTGGTTTATTAAAGGTTTGCCTGTTTGACTGCTCCGGAGACTGACGTCTATTTTCAACATCACTATCTTTTTTGATCGGTGGTTTAGTTCTATTGGACGAGTTGTGCTCTGAAGGTCTGGCAGAGTCGAAAGGAACGCCTGCCGCATTAGCTCTTTCAATCTCCTGTGTCCGCTTCTTAAACATTTCCAGTGTGATGTTCGGAGGTACAAACACTTTGTCTTGTCCGAGAGTTATCTTATTTGAATGTCTTGATCTCTCGGTCTGGGCTTGGTACCGAGCGAATGAGTTCAACGAAGAATTGTTATTTCGGTCGTTTGCTTTATTCGATTCTTCAAAATTCAATGCATTACTTCTCTCGTTATTGGTTGTTTCATAACGACGCCGAGCATGATTAATGCTTGTATTACTACTCTCTGAGTCATTAGGTTTGTCTCTAACGTTTGACCGCTGGCTATCGTCTTTCTTGGCCACTGCAGGCTCAAAACCGCTGGTAGTATTAGATCGATCTGAGTCAGCGTCAGTACTCCTACTACCATTTGAATAAAAGGTCTGTGGAGTTTCCCTTACAGATACAACGTACGCCATGCCTTGTTTAGGATATACCGTAACTTTGTCAGACTTTGATGCATTTTTCTTCTCGTCGGAAACTTTATACCGAAGATTTTCCGGTAAAACCGGTTTGTCACTTTTACTCAACGTAACTTGATTTTTCGATTGCTGTTCATCTGGCGTGCTTTCTGTTGGAAGGTACGACTCACTGCTCAAATGATCTCTTGGATCCCTACGATCTCTTTGGTCTCTATGATCTCTTTGATCTCTTAGATCCCTTTGGTCCCTGCGATCTCTTAGATCCATTTGGTCCCTGTGATCTCTCGGATCTTTATGATCTCTATGTGGCGCTGTGTTGTCCGATACTTTATTGTTTTCCTTAGAATAGTGTGACGATCGTTCAGGTGACATCGAAGCCTCCCTGGTCGAATCAGCCTGCCGAGAAGTATTTCGTACACCTTCGAGTTCCTTCGCATTTTCTTGATCTTCCGGTCGTTTTGATGGAATAGTCCGTGAATAACCATACCCTTGGTAAGCCGAGTGGCCGGGATAACGCGACACATCAGGACGTTCCCAGTAATCCGAAAAGTTCTCGTAAACCGACCGCGGTTGGTAGTTAGCCCTGTGTGCGACTTCATCCTCGGGACGACTATGACGTGATATCATACTCTCGGTCGTCATAGGATAGTCACGTGAATGATACGGCGTCAAAGACGGTCTAACAGACGGACTACCCGTCGACGATCGACTATCGGTGACAACGGCTGCAGAAGAGAACGGCGATGACGAATGGCCTCGTGGGGCGATGGGAGTTAGCTTTGGCATCATTGAAAACACATTCCCTTGGGTAGAGGGCGGTTTCGAAAGACCGTAATCTTTAACGTACGACCCAGGTAACAAGTCTTTGGAAGTTACAGATGACGAATATGATCGAAAATCGCTCATTGTTCTTTCGACATTCGACGAATGTCGAGAGTCACCGTTCGGCATTACGTCGGACTTGTCGCGTGAACTTCGATAAGCCGCGTGATCACCGTTACGCTCAGAGTAAGTTCTATTGTAATCGTCGTTTGTCGGTCTTGACGGTCGTTTGTCGATAGTGCTCGATTTCCGTGGATCGGGTCTTTCGGTAGCGATTTTGATGACACTTTCTGTTCTTATTGGTTCTTTTGGTTCACTGTCCTTATCTCTTTCAGACCTACGTAAAGAAGATTACGATTAATGTGCGTGCTTCATTAACAACGTATTGTTAGGAAGATAATACGTTTATACAGCACAACAACAATCTTATAAATAATCTGAGCATCAGGCTGGAATTCGAACCCTCGAACATCTGCTTAGATATTTGGAAGGTCGGGGTTCGATTTCCAGCGAGACCTCATATTTAACGTCCTTATCCGAGAAGACGTGAAGCCTGACAATTATAAATCAAACAACATTCTCCTCAAGTTGTCCGGCTGAAAGTTCGAACCGCAGCCTCCCGTTTGAGTCCAAAGCTCTCCCAACTGAGCTAACCTGTCAATTGGTACGGCGTTTTTTTTTAAACAATTGTTTTGTTACCTTTCAGAAGACTTTGTCACTGCTGATGGTTCTCTTGCGTTATCCTCGTTGGAAACACGTTGTGAATACGGGCCCCCGTAGCCTGGCGGGAACATGTGCATCTGTGGGTTACACTGGTAGAACATATTACGATGATCCATGGATGACATGTATTGAGGGGGCAGCCCCATGCCAATCCCTAGAATAGAAAGATCAGTGTAAATAGATCAAAATAATATACGAGCAGTTATTGGTACTTGTAAACGAGTCAGTGCCACGTAGCTTTCCATTTTCGAGGTCGTGGAAACCTGATAGGGGATAGAAACATTTCCGTCTCCATTTCACTAGAGCCAACTCAAATAAATCTTACAAATAAATGAATACATATGCCTACAAAGACAAAAAGATGCGTCAAACTAACAGCGAGTTTAAGTTTGAGATAAATAAACAAACAAAAGAAGTAATAAATAAACTAACCAAAAAAATAATTAGCAAAAAAAGACAAAAAACAACAACAGAGAACAGGGACAGGCGAGAATGAAAACAAAAAGGAAGAAAACAATAACACCTGAAAAATTAGGTTCCGATTTAGCGGAATTCTACTTTAGAATTCAGCGCTTTGTACTCAATTTCAATATTCAAACAGCCACACAAACTTTGAATGGTGATCAACTAGCGAGATGCCAGCAAATAACACCAGACAAACAAAACCTGCATGGAATATATACTGAATTTAAAAAAAAACAAAAAAACAAGTACGTACATTGATAAATACTACTGGTACAAAAATGTTTCAATGTTTCAAATAAAGTTACACTTACTTAAAAATATAAAATACTCTACACAAAATATCAAAAAAATATAGAAATAATGATGATATGGTTGAAGACAAAACATGAAATCAGCGTATCAAGACGCGCGTCATATCGCTCAAATTCTAAAGTTTTTTCAAAATTTCTTAAAACATCATTGTGAAATCTTGAGTATCGATCCAAATAAATTGACAACATGGTATTTAATCGGTTTCGATGCAGTTAAGCTTGGCTAGATACACGGAAAAGATAAAGAAATGATTGGAAGTCAGAAAGGAAAAACAGTCTAGATTTTAATTATTTTAATTATATTTCTATTTTGTATACAAACAATAAAATGGGGGCATTTCTTTAACGTGAGATTTCGCTGTTTAAACATTTTCAATAAATAAAATAACGCATTCATTGATTAAATTGTTTTTTTTTATTATTATTTCTTTATTACTATTTTTTGTACAAAATCGGTTAAAAAATGTTTTTAGGGTATTATATATTAAATATGTATTGTACCATTGAGAATGACTATGTTCAACGTAACCAACTTCTTTCTTCTAAAAAATAGATTGTATGTGTAGATTTTATTTCTTCCATCCAATACACCTCTGTTTTGTTTGTGTAATTTTTTAATATTCGTTAAACAGACCGCATGCTTTTAAAATTTGAGAAGAATGCTTCATCAAAGATAAAAGCTTTATAGTGATTCAACAGCGACCTTAGAACACCCGTAAGTGGAGATTATGAATTCAAACACAATTTGGCAAAGAGTAATGACAAGATGCAAAAGCTGCTTTAATTTGAAAGTCATTTTTGATGCGTTTGATATCCCGTTATATTAAATGTTTACTTCAAATTGTAGAAACGAGAACTGTAGTTTTAATAGACTGCAGTATAATGACATGGATTGGAATTTTAAGTTGTTATTGAAAGTACTATACATTTTACTGAATTTGAATTAGAAGTGTAGCAGAGTTTAATATATTAATTAATAACGTTAAAAATATCCCTTGGGGCAAACGAAATTAATTGAAATTAACACAATATAATAACGAATATTTGGTAGAGTTCAATTATTCCTGCATAAAAATACATCATGCGCATTTATTTTATATAAAAACAATTGTAAATAACCTAAACTTTCGTTCTTTTGAATTTTTCAAGACTTCATACCTTTTTATGATTGCGTTTCTCAATATTTATGTACTGACATCGAATAATTTTGAACCCTAAAAAATGTCTATAACCTTTCCTAACAAATATGTTTTACATCTTTCGTTTTAATTCGTTTAAATAAATCGTATACCATAACATTTGTTTTCGAAAAACATCTTATTTTCACAACATCTACGAATTAGCATATTCCATTTCATTTCATCACATTCTGGCAACTAATTTCCCATTTTCGTAACTTTTTCGTGCAGAATCACATTTTCTATGTTATGCTCTTGACTGCCAGTAATGAATGTCAGCTGCCTTCGTTGGTACGTGACAAAAGATTGAGTGTTTTGGCTCAAGAGCCAATCTATACAATATAGATTGTCAAAACAATTTTTCGTATAATTAGACTTTCTAAAACGTTCCAAAAACAAACTACGGAATATTATCTACATGCATTTTGAGCTCTCTGTATCCAGCGAGCGCAACATCGTCTGAACTATGCTACAAAACGTAAATAGTTAGCTGCTATCAGACAAGAAATATCAGTTGGCACATCGTGATTATTCTCGAGACTGTCTGGCTCGCGTTGTGGTTGTATTTATACAGTTAAATATAGACGAGATCAAAGGCCAATGTGTGATGTATGAAGTGATGGTATAAAGAAAACTTATTAACATTTATACATATATTACTCGGCTGAAGTTTGAGTTTTACAGCTCACTCAAAAAAAAAAAGTTGCACTTTTGCGCGTATTGTGCAGCACGATTAGAACGGGTTGCCATGTTTTGAAAAACAATATTTACAATGCTACTTTGAGAAACGTTAGATGCAAAAAAACCTATGCATATACAGATTTAAATCTGGAGATTCATACATTATCTAGAGCTAACTGGCACCGAGTAAGGAGGGGAAAGTACCACCAAACTAACCTGATAGGGAAGTACTGTAAGGTCGTCAAAACCCTGAAACCATCCCAGATTTAAAATTTTGATTTTACATACCTTCTCCCAGACAAAAAAAAACGGATTTAAATGAAAAGCAATTAAACCTAAGCTTGTTGAGGACATTAATTCGTGCACCAGACACAGGCTGGGTCATCCATATAGAAAACAAAAGATTTTAAGTCAAACAATACAACGAAGCAAGAATAAGATGCAATAGTTCCTGGGTGCACGAAGTAAGACCCTATCCCGGACAAAATTGTCATGCTATCCCAGACAAGATGTTAAAAAATGATACCCTATACCCCAGACTTAGAGGCCAAGAAACAATACAATATTGCGCGAAAATACCCCCTCCTCCATGGTTATCTACTCGTCTTTCTTCCTTGATCACAAACAAAAACGTCATCCTATCCCAGACAAGATGACAAAAAACGATACCCTATACCCCAGACTTAGAGGCCAAGAAACTATACCCAATCGCGCGCCTAGCAAGAATATTCCCCTCCTCCATGGTTATCTACTCGTCTTTCTTCCTTGATCACAAACAAAAACGTCATCTTATCCCAGACAAGATGACAAAAAATGATACCTATCCCCCAGACTTAGAGACCAAGAAACTATACCCAATCGCGCGCCTAGCAAGCATACTTCCCTCCTCCACCGCCGGTTATCTACTCGTAGGAGGTAGTGCACCCTCGTGTAAAAGTCTTTGTTTTAATCTGTATTAGTAATTAAGGCTCGTTTACACGGCAAGAGCTCGGTGATTGGACACGACTGAGCATTTTGCAACCACTGAACATATTACTGACCACCTTGAGCAGAGTACGTATACTTATTTAATTGACTGTACAACGAAACATGTCGTGTTCCCTCTAGAAAAGTGGGTAAAGGAGTGTGGGGGGAATGGGGGGAGGGGGTGTGGGGGAGCTGGACAATCGGTTTTGAAAATGACCTTAAGAGTTTAAATATATGTATTTTGCTACATCAATTTGTTTGGGTAATTTCCGAACTTTTGGAAAGTTACGTTTCGCCTATTCCAAAATGTCCGTCGCCACCTTTACCAGAGGCGGATCGGGCGGGAAGTGGGGGGGGGGGGGGGGGTGTTGTGGGGGTAGGTGCCTGCTTCCTCCTTTTGATTTATTTTTATATTTTTGATTGATAATCAGTAATTTTTTTATTAGTGTCTCTCCCTTTAAACATTTTGGGGTCCGCTTATCCACTACATTTCTAGAGATTCCCTTTCCTAGACATAGCAGAGCACATAACACGGTGCCATAAACCTCTTACGCTACTATGGTTCATTCAAAATTGAATTGAAACACAGCAGTGTGGTTAATATAATAAATAAATCATTGAACCCTCACTTACTCACTGGTAGATAACTGTGCAGTGGTTAGTACTTAATCGAGTAAATCGATATCGTTGCATACACAGCTTATTTTTATCTTGTAACAAATTGCAGAAACCATAGGCCGATTGAAATTGCAGCATTTTTTACTGTTACTCGCTGGGAAAACAGCTGTGAAACATATACGAAGGTTCAACCAAATTTTCATGTTTAATGTAATTGAATGCTTATCGTGTATTGGCTCTTGTAGCAACAAACAAATTTGGACGTATCGATTTCTGATCTGGGCAAACTACACAGTTTATTGTTCCTTTTCTTTGCGACAAGCTAGTAGCTATGGATACATGTTCGTTTTAGAAAGTTCAGTGTAAATACAAATAGAATATATATATATATATACATTTTGGACAACACAAATTGTATGACTTTCGTAAAATAAATAATAAGTTTAAGACATCGCATAGTTGTGGGCAATATCGTAATGTTGACTTTGAAAGGTAATATATCTCAATATCTCCACGTTTGAAATCAAATAAATACAATATTTCTTACATGGGAAACTAGTAAGTTTTTGATAGTTTTTACATCCTAGTACAAGGGCGGGTCCAGGGAGGGGACTGGGGTGACTTCCCCCTCCCCCCCAAAAAAATGTACTGATTTTTTTTACTTCTTTTATAATTTAAAAGCAACTTTATTTTTTACATTTCACTTACTGAAATAAAATAATTAATATCAACCGAGTGTTGAGTGTTTTATTCTCATAAATGAACTGCAATGAATGACGTACTAGAAAATGTTCATGAGAATCCAATGAAGAATATAACGAAAATAGTTACTAAAATTCCTATTGGTCCCCCTCCTTAAAAAATCTTGGGTCCGCCACTGTAGTTTATTATCAATATCTATAGAAACATTAAAATAAATAAATGGCAAACATTTTGGAATGGAAATAGAAGTGAGATTTACATCTCATATGTTATAACTCAGCTGATAAAATAATGCAATCAAGATAAAAGAGTTGTCTAACACGATCAAAATCAGTCTTCTATTTGTTCGATCACAAAGCATCTAGATTGAAATTTCTCAACAGAGAATGGTTGATTTCCTCAATGAATAAAACAAAAAAATTGTCCGACACAACCAACACAACGTCATTTGTTCAATTCCCAAGTGTCTGACATTAAGCTTCGCAACAAAGGATGGTTGATTTTTTTTAATGAATGACCTTTTTAGTTAAGTTAAGAGAGAATAATAATGCCATAAATCCATTCATTTATAGGCTCGTGACAAGAGACTTCGAGTTTGTAGCATGTCAGCACCTCGATAGAATTACATTAGACCTATTGACTCTTTGACAGATAAACCTTGTTAATGGACGGCCTTCTTGAAATTTTTGAAATTGCACGAATGAACCGATAAATTCAGAAATGGAGCTGCATTTTATCGAGAAAAGTTGTAGTTTATGCCTTCCACCCACAGGGCCTCTTTGCAGACGTAAGACAATTCAAAACAACCCGATAAAAGTTTTACATATCACTGTTATGTCCTTACGGCTGGTTTCAATATGACCGCTATGGTCGCTGAAAAAATTGAAAAAAATCAGTTTTTTCTTGTTTCTCTTAGAAAAGGTTGTTACGTCGCTACGATCGCTGAAGATAGACTTTGAGTGATCGCAGCTATTTAGATCACTTTTTGAACACGATCGTAGCGATTTATGGAAACCAGGCTACAGACTTGCAAACTGTGGACGAACACCAATACCAGCAATCGTTTTTACTGCAAACTCCCATACGATCCCAGCATACACCTGGGGTCAAGGCAGCGCTATTTTTGGAAAAATTTCATTACAGCGGACGAAAAAATAACAATCTTTATGTTTTTTTTCTAATCTTGTTGAGTGCAGAGTTCTGTGTTTTTTAAGAAATACTGTAACATCTATGAAAGATGTTGATAAAATGTACTATTTTCAGGAAACATTGGTCAAAGTAATATACAAAAAAAAGTTAAGACAATGTGGTCAACATTGGACAATACTCTTTTTTATTGTCCTAACTAAACTGTCGAACCTCGTTCTATTAAAGTTGTATTTGTAATTAGATTATAATGGACAAAATAATCAACAAAGAAAGAAGCTAGGAAAATAAAGAACTAGCTTTACTATAGAAAAACTAAAATTTTAGTTTCATTATTTTTTTTAACCGCTTTTTTTATGTCGTCTTTAGTTTCAGAAACCTTTTTCGCTTGTTTTCATAGTTGACTTTAAAAGACAAGAGCTTTTTTCTACACTTTTATTTGCATTTTATTTCGACAACGCCATAACACCTCTGTTGAAATAAAAAGGAGAAAACCGAAATTTTCAAGAACAAAGAATTTGAGAAATATCATCAAAAACTACATAAATATAGAAAATGCATAAAAGGAAACATGAAATAGTAGGAAAATAAAGAACAAAGCCCAAGAAATAAAAAAAGCGCAAACTCATGCGGTAAATTTATCATGCAAATTGAAATAAAAAATTCAAATCACACGTGCGCTTGAAATATTAAATGAGAACGCTATATTCAAGATTTCCACTTCAAAACTCGACAAAAGTCAAATGAGGGTTGAAACGAAAAATTGGCTGCATGCTTCGAGAAGAAACACGACGGTCAAATGATGAAACTCGCATTAAGAACAACAACAGCAGTAGCTAAATTAAAGATACAAACATATACCAAGAATTGTAATAATTAAAACACAGTTCCATGCAAAGGAAATCTGCGAGAAATTGTTGTCAAAGCACATCATAACGACTTGGGTTCATCTATTCAAATCAACATGTTTTCAAAAACCAACAACGACAAAAATTGTGAAGAACTCACCTATTAAGAACAAAATCCCAAAACATCGAAAAATGTTACCATTAGTTATGCATCATGTTAATCTTTGGGAGCATTATCAAATGAAACGAATGACGCAATGGTCTATTTTAGGAAACAACAGATGCATTTTAACGTATCATATAAAACTATACATATATAAAAATGCGATAATATTTCTTTATTGTTTTGTCGAAAAACACGTTTGTGTATAAGTTGTAGCTATTAATAAGTTAGAGAAAACTCTTCAACAATGAACGAACAGTCTTACTTAAGTTTGCAATAACAATCGTGAAATTACAGTCTTTCCAAAGATTACATAAATAGTTGTTTAATGCAAGACCAACAGTCGTTTTTGAAACTAAACAGTTTCTCTCAAAAATATACGGCAACGGTCATCAACAACAAACGAACAAATTTCATAGACAAAAGAACTCATTTTGCTTAGGGGTGAGTACTTTTCCTAGGTGATATCTTTTATGCAGAAGAATTAGAAATCGAGAAACCAAACCGTCTTTGCAAGAGACTCAAACAGTCTTTTTTTACGACTAGACGACCAGTTATTTTGAAAACTACAAAGACAGCCAAAATCTATACAGCTTCGATCTTTGTCATACACAATATTAAAGTCGTTCTATTGCTCTGAAGATAACATTTATAATTCGGATTTTGGAAACGTTAGAACGGCTGAATAACAGTGTTTTTCAAGACGCTTGAACAGTCTCATTTAATCCACAGCTGATTCTGTTTATAGAGACTCCAAAAGTAACGTCATGTTTTAAATGTTTAAAAACACGCCACGCCGCATTCTCAATCTATATTGTTTTGGGTTTAATAGCGTTGCTCCATCACGATCCCCCAATGTTTCTATTTCATATTCACGTATTGATATCAACGAACGGTCAATTAGGACACACTATACCAAGGCGGGGGTTGAATGAATGTGGTAAACATTCAAAATATTCTTTATTTTTGTTGGGACTACGAAGTATTACAAGGACACTTTTCAAATTATCATGTGAGGGTGATTAGAACATAAACTAATTTTAGTTCAGAAAATATGATTTTAAACATTAAATCACTTTGTAATCGATTGGTTGTTTAATGTATGGAATGAATTGAAATTCGTAAAATGATCGGATTTTAGATGCAAATATACTGTCATTGTTGATAAAACGCTCTATTTGAAAATGTGTACAATTAAATATATTCTCGATTAAATGTTCCATTTTTTAAATGTGAATTTCATGTTCGATCGAACGAATATTGGAGGCGCTTCAATTGTGATGGTCATCCATGCCTCGTGGAAAAAAATATTCAGAGTGCATTTAGACATTTTTTTATTACCAAACATTCTGTATTTACGATCAAACAATTGACAGACGCATGATCAAACATTTTATTTTTCATGATTAAACGTTCGGCTATGTTACAATTAAAAATTCTCTAACCTTATCATGCTCGCTTGGATACAAAAAGTTGCAACTTTTCGAAATCTTCAAAAAACACTTTGCAGAAGATCCTGCAAAATGTCCTCAATTTTTACGAGTGAAACTCGATATTTTAATGGTCAAACGTTCCATAAACTGATGATCAAACATTCCATATTATGATGGAGCATGTTTGTGATCAAACATTCGATAAGTTGTTTCGAATGAATGAACGCACGATCGAAAGAGTTACGTAAATGGATTCAGTACTTGTGTTTCTTTAAGTACTTAAAAATCGTCCTAATGAGATTGTTTTGGGTGTAATTTTCACCTCGAAACCACGAAAATTGATCAAAAATCATTACGAAAAGACAAAACAAGCTAAAAAAAATATCGCCCAAAGAAGAAAATTATAATCTTTAATACAATTTTAAAATGAGCTTTTTTCCAGATGTTGATATTTTGTACAATATATAATCCATATTTCCTTGAGGTTGTTAAGAAAATATACGCTAGAAAGCACACATTATCTCTTTACATAGACTAAAACGATCAAAATAAAAATAAATTTTCAATGAAAATATTTATATTCTTAACCATTTTGTACATAAAAATACAATCACACTCAACGTCGCTATGTTCCAGAAACAATTTTCAATTAATATTTTCCAGATTCTTCGAAAACAATTTGTTCTCACAAAACGAGAAAATTTTCCGTGAATAATTTGTGCAAAACAAACAACACTGTGTACATACTTTACGCAAACAGAATATAAATTCATCTTGAATTGAAATGAAAATCAACTCTTAAATTCTTGCAAGCCCAAACCGCGATTTATATCTACCCATACGTAAAAAAATGGTTCGCTTTCTTTTGGATAATTACTTTTCCACGATCAAAATAGAATAAAATAATAGAATATACACAGATTTCGCTTAATTCAATGGATAAAGCAATCGCAGATGTGAGGAATTATATTATAGCAAAGAAAGGATTTGAAAAATCTGAACATAACAAAAGCCTGAACAAAAATTTCTGGAGGCTAAAAAGTCACTTTGGCAACAGTTTAAAATTACGTTATGTGAATAAATAAATGTATGAAATGTCCGAGGATACACTTGAAATATTCATCTTATTTTGTACCCTAAATGCCAGCTCACTGCTGATAATTTTTTTTTCGTATAACAGCCCTCAAATGACACAGTGAGGGCGAGAGTTTAATCTATAGAATCTGTTCAGTATAAATGAAAAAGAAGATTTCTATTGAGCAAGGCGTTGAGAAGTGGAAGTCTAGAAGACAACAATGAATTGAAAACTAGAAATGATTCCTTAGGACACATACGAAAATTATAAAAAAGCAAAAGATTATGGGGAAATACAATAGCAGCGGAAAGGGAAAGATGAAAATAAATACAGACGAAAGAGAAAATTAAATTGATGAAATAGAAAAATTCTTAGTCTCACAGAAATATAAAAGAGAGGGGAAAAAAGGAGAGCGAAAAGGAAAGGGACAAAAATTATTCTTGAACAAAACGGGAAAATTAAAACTTTCAATTTCGCAAGCTTGTACGAATAATTAGCAACGCATACAAAGAGACAAATTTTTCTTTGACAATATCGAGCTGTAACCCTCGTTCCCAACAAGCACTTTTTTTCAAACTAGACATCGAACAGCACGAATCTAACCATAAGAAGATAATGAAAATTACACACAGTATTAACTAAATATTTCCTCAGAAGCGCATATATAAAAGAAAAAAAACACGCTTCGAATTGATTTTAAAATAGCATGTTTTACGTTTCAAAAACCAACAATCCAGCTCGTGAAGTTTTTGTACAAATCATTGTTTTTGTGTTGCATTTCTAGTGGTAAATTTGAGGTTTTGATAAGCAAGACCAAAGTTGAAGGTTTATTTCCAATTCGAGGAGTAACTTTCATCGAATGGTAGCATATTCTTTTCAACATGTGATTAAAAGAAAGGAACTTTCCATGGTCCAAAGGCTAAAAACACTAGAGCAAACAGGCCAGAACGGTTAATTTTAATAACAGAAGCCCAAAAATACATGACTCGACGAAATATCAAACGATCCATCGTTGCACTTGCGATTTTTAAGAGATCTTTTTAATAAAATTCGCTTTCTGGTTGCTTTGCAATCGAAGTGCTCTTGGCTGTGGATTGTTAAAACATCTTGTGTTTTTAAACACGGTTTGGTCACGTTTTTTGGTTGATAAACGTAGTATATTCTACGACGCTTCGGGTTATTAAAGAGGTTATGAGCCTTAAGTAAGCGATTTTAATCATCCAAAATGATTCATGAATAATACAATAAAACTTTATTTTAAAAGCAGACAGAGAAGATGACCATCATTTTCAAGATGTTTTTGATCGATAGTTCGTTTCCCTTGCGACGAAACACTCAACACAAAAAATATTCTCCATCAAAAGGGCACAAAAATTATTGTTGGTTTGAAAAGCCAACATTGTGTGGTGTTCTCAGTAAAATGGATGTTGCTCATTAAAGAGTAAAACAATAGGTCGCCAAAAAACCGACTGCAAACATATGATAGCAGAATGAATTCGTGTTTCGAATTCTGAATAATTACTTCTGGTGACGCTTTTGTGTCAATCTGCCTCAGCAGAAAGTCCGACTGGTACTTTCATTCAATCCTCTAACGGCTCAACAACAATAAATACAACAAAACTAATAATTTTCCCGTATTCTTCAGACACTGAAGATTAAGAACATAACATGGTTTTTCAGTCAAGATCAACAGTCACCCCATAACAACATGTACATTTGGGAATACTTCGGATAAACACCGCGCCAAAACACGCCACAAAATGTGGTTTCCTCCTAATTTCCGTTCTGTACATCGATCACCAAAGTTTCTGAGATTAAAAACCGAAATTCCCGACTTATTTCGTTTTGTACTCTTTTTAGAACGATGACTTTCATCCGGATATTCAAAAGAAAATTGCTTTCAGGCAATTATGATAAAATCTTTTTGACGAAATTCTTAGCATTTGGTTAGAGTGTTTCGACAAACATCAAAAGCCGAACGATCGAAACCAAAAAAATTATTACTAAAGAATAATATCGTTTAGAGTAAAACAAAAACGTTAAAAATCTTTAAATAGCATTGAAGTCTTGGAAAAAGTGGCTTAATTCATAACATGGCATGCAAAATTAAAAGTTTATTGTTCCAAAGAAAAGCATTCAACACTGAAGAGTTGTTGATTTCAGTGTTTGGCCACTAAACAGTCGAGTAAAAAAGTACATTGTGTTTTATAATATCTCAGAACAGAAATAAGACAAGTAAAGTTTATGTCTTGCATAGTTACAAGTTAATAAGAGCGGTTTATTGTAGAGTTCAGTTAGTAAACAAACCCACTTTTGGACACATAAGTCGTTTAGTCCGCAGCGCTGATTATGCGTAACGACTTCCAACTACACAAACCTACCAGAGCAAATTTGCTCGAATTATCACACAGATGACTGAAAACGTTCTACCGTAACACAATTCTATATTTGACAGTACACAGAAAATTATGAACTAGTCAAAGGACGGCCGTTTAGGCGCGAAAGCAACGGCAAAAGTGTACAGAATGCGGCCATTGAGTAATCCAATGCCTTTGAGCGTATCTTGTAACTTGACGAACTGTCGACGAAATTTCCCTTTTAAATCGATCAAATTTTACTCCAAAAGACTTACAAAATAGTAGTCCGTTTTCTTAAGTTAGTCTAGAAGTCGGAAAAATTCAGATCGAAGAGTTTGGTGTTAGTTTTGTGGGCGAATTTAAGCAATTAATAATTGAAAGAACAAGAATGAAAGTGAGCAGATCGTCTTACCTGCGTTAGTAAGTGAGTGGAAATATTGTGCTTGCAACGGCGTCACCAACTGCTCCACTTTTCTGTTATTAAGGCCATCATTACCGTTTCTGCCGTCCATCAATGATAAGTTTTCGATGGCAGAATCTGTTGAAACCTTTCTTTGAGCGGCTCTATTCACGCCAATAATCCCTAGTTGGTTGTCGTGAACTTTTTGATGAATATTTGCACTTTGATCTAGTGTTTGTAAATGCGCCTTCGAAGATATCACTTTTTCTTGTGATCTGTCCATAGTTTTACTCTGCGAGTCCGTCCATCTCAAAGAGAAAGCCGAGAAAATTCATCCAGGCATGTTTTTGTCGTTGTAAAATTCGTCGATTGAAAGCTGTGCTGAGTTCAAAGAAGGAAAAACGTGAAGCTGAGTCCTTTGAGCCCACTCGTAGGGGTTTGTTCTATACAAAGACGAGCATGCTAATTGGCCAACGTCATGCCCCCCTGCAGACCTCATATCCACGCTTACCAATCAGAAAGGCATAGCCATGTCAACTTTGCTGATATTTGACACCTTTCTTTTAAGACAAGAATTACACTACGATCATCAATTTGGTCACTTTTGTATCAATTTCGGCGCTAGGACATGACTTGGCATGAAGTAAGCCTGGCCTCATGTGAGCTGATTTCAAGTCAAACACAACAAATATCCTCGCAACATATTATAAATGGCAACACGGGTCTCTTCTCGACAACGTAACATCAAAGTATACATTCTGAAAACAGTGAAACCATTTACTACAATCAAGGAAAGCAATGGAAATTAGTAGGAAATTTTATTTGTTGATGGAGTAAAAAGGTTTGATATGTTAATGTAGTCGCTTCGCTTGGTAGATTCGTTAGATTGACTGCCTGAGGGCAAAAGTGGTCATGTCTCTTCAGCTGTTCGACAAGAAAACATTCATCTTTTGTGACGTGATAGTAATAGGTAACACAATCGACACTGTGGAATTCATGGATGACCTTTAATGCTTTCAAATCGACATTTTGAACATGATCTACATATACATATTTCAACAAACTTCCTTTATGAATGAATGCCAGTTTCGGTGGTGACCTTGTGATGGGTTTTGTACTGCAGACAAAGCGCGACATGACTCATACTATATGACAAGTATTTCTCCATGACTATTTACATAAATCAACGCGTTGAAATTTTTACGTCGCTACTTACTACTACAACTTACAAGTAATCGTTCGATTCAATTTTAAACGATTGGAAGGCTTGATCGCTAATTGTTACGTAATTAACAACAGAAATATTGTACATTTCATTGACGAAGAAAGAGCGATAAAAATTCTAATGTCATTTGTTTATTGAATTTGTGGGTAGTCACAACACGTGCGAGTGAAACAAAAAACATTTCACCAATACTCAGTAATTGGACAACTAACATACATAAGTGCATGGCACTTTAGTCACTTTGCTGATGTGTAAAACTTGTATTTTTTCTCGTGACACTCTCGTGACAAACCTTTCAACTCAGCAAACTGAAACATACGTTTTTTACTCAATAGTCTATTTTTAATAGATGATGTCATTTTAATTAACTTCTCACCTCAAACATAATCTATACTGACAAATTCAGGGACAAAAGTGCATTTGAAACACAATATATTTGATATTCCGGCTTAGCCGTATCCTGTTAATGAAAAACAATTAAGGCAGTCAGATTAATTATTGTAGTTTTAATTTACGCACACGATTACCGGTCTTTTTTTACCGGGGATTTGAATGTCAAGCCTCTGTTATTGTCATTCATTCATTCATTCATTTATTCATTCATTCTTTCATTGATTTATTTCATTTATTTGATTTATTTTACTTATTTTATTTTAAATTATTATTATTATTATAATTATTATTATTATTATTATTATTATTATTATTATTATTATTATTATTATTATTATTCATTTATTTATTTATTGATTGATTGATTAATTGATTCATTTATTGATTCATTCATTCATTGATTCGTTTATTGATTCGTTCATTTATCTATCTATCTATTTATTTATTTATTTATTTATTTATTTACTTATTTATTTATTTATTTATTTATTTATTTATTTATTTATTTATTTATTTATTTATTTATTTATTTATTTATTTATTTATTTATTTATTTATTTATTTATTTATTTATTTTGCACAGTCTTGCTAGTTTCAGTAATTAATGTATGTAAACGAGTATTTTTCGATTCTGAGAAAATGTTTTAATTGCTTCAAATAAAATAATTATTAACTTGAGTGCAAAAAAACATCTAATTGAAACTGCTATTTTTGTTAATGATATATTAATAGTTTTTCACAAGTATTTTTTTCAAAAATTTCCACTAAAGTGAAATTCAGATTTTATCATTCATTCCTTTAGATTCATTCGTTCATTCAGATTCAATCATTCATCATTCACATTCATTTATTCATTCATCCATTCATTCAGATTAATTGATTCATTCATTTAGATTCATTCATTCATTCATTCATTCATTCATTCATTCATTCATTCATTCATTCATTCATTCATTCATTCATTCATTCGTTCATTCATTCATTTATTCATTCATTCATTCATTCATCCATAAAAAAAGGCCAGAAATGGTACTTGTATTTTTGTCAAGTCACTAATTATACATGCATACAGGTTTGCATCACTTCTCGATATATCTATATATACATGTTACATGACTGATCACATTTCGCGATTTTAAAAATTCACGCTCAATTACCGTCGTGAACAAGATGGAAGCCAAAATCGCTCGTATAAACGAAAACAGCATGGAAATATCGCGAAGATAGTCGCGCGAGATTCCCACCGCAAACCGGCCATTAGAGGCAAATTGAAACAAGAAGATAGAAGAGTTACAGTCACGTGATTGTAACTAATTGACACTGTAGCCGCGATAATCAAGCCATGTCCACTAACCCGTAAATTTGAAAACTTTATTTATCCGGTTAGGTCTTCTGTCCACACTCAACATGCATGAATACAAAATTATTTTAAAATCAAATACTATTGTTTTTTCGACACTATCTAGCCCAGTGCTAGCCTGTGCGGACTTAGGAGCTATGTCCACTATTTGTCCACACAACGCCTTCCTTGGCCCCTTCCCTGAATCCGACCCTGAGTAGACGGCAATATATTACAGATTTGTTGTACTATCGTGAATTAAAGACAGGGGTGGATCCAGACTAGCTCCACCTATTTCATGGAACCAATCGAACTTTTCAAAAAAATTAAAATATTGAAAAAAAATGTAGTGTATAGAATATGCCATGCCACAAATTTTTGCCAGTGATCTCAGAAGCCCGGGTTCCCATAGTTCTGATCCAAACCTTGACGCTCTGTAATGTCAGTGACTTTGATATACTAAGATATCCCTCCACAGCCTAGTACCTGATACAAGCCTGCATGCATGTATTACGCGATTCCAAGCCCGTGCTCCCTGATTCCAGATCATCAATTTCTATGCAGTGTAATTCCGTAATTTTACTTCACTGCGCACGAGCAGGTAATAACAACAGCAAATCCAAATGCTAAAGCCCGATTTACACGATGCGATTTGTAGAATACTAGTCGTAACTTCTAAAACTAGTCGCACCCGCTCTAAAACGTGTGTTAGAACGTCCTATACGACTACTTTTAGAACGTTTTGAACCTCACGACTAATCGTATGTACCAATCGCATGCGACAAATCGTAGCGTGTAAATCAGGCTTTAGAGTTTTGAGAGCAAGCAGACCAGTCACATATCCAGCGCGTGATCCTCATTTGACAGATGTAACTACGAAGTTGTCTGCTCTAGTTATCATTGTCACGATTAGTTTCCATTCGTGGGAGTTATTGCCACATATTCGTACTTTTTAGGTAAATCCGTAGTTTATTTGCGCTGCGCACAGTTCTGCGCATATTTTGAACTTTAGGTTTTTACATTTCTTACCATCAATGAACACGTCTGAAAAATATGTTAACGTAAAAATACGAACAGTTCTCTCATTTTCAAGCAAAAATTGTGAATTTCTTTAAACATGTCACAGTCTTTTCTTGATGAAACCTTGATTTTGAGGATCCTTTATCAAAATATCTCGCAAACCAACACGTTTTAATGTTTATTTCAGATAATCATTTTAAATCATAATTCAAATTCTATGCCTAGTTTTATTTCTACGGAATTACCTTAAACGTACGTGCGGTTCGGTACTTTAACCATCTCTTAGCAACAACAATAACTAAAAGTATAGAATTATATATTGGTAACAACTTTATATTAAAAAACAATGGCGATAAGTAATTTCAGTACGAGCATGATGCCTTTCAAAAATAAATTAAATTTGAACTGGAATGAACAGTATTCTCTTGCAGCCGTTTATAGTGCTGTGCCTCCCTCCCCCCCCCCCCCCCCCCTCTAAAAAATGATGTAATGATTAAAAGTCTTCAAATACAATTCGAAATCAAATTAAAATGTTCACAGCCGCCAACCGGCAAAACTATCTTGATGCTCTCTTAATTACCGACGATTTTGTGGCACAGTCTTTTATCAGTCTTAGGTGGATTAACTGATGTGGACTGTGGTGGTGTGCGTGAGGCATTGAAAGACTGTATGAAATGGATGGACTTAGACAAATGACAGATTAAGTGTGCAGCTGTTCAAGAAACGACTTTTATAGAAAATTTTTGTCCACGTATGCAAATTGCCCATTTCAGACCTTTTGACACTAGGGAATGGTTCTTTTTTTATGGAAAATATGAAATATTTCCACCTGAAAGAACTTCCCAACCAAGAGTAACATCATTGAAATGGGAAAATAAATATGGAAGCGAAATAGGTCTATTACTAACAGTCGACTTATTTTAGCCTAAAAACCTTTTAAACACCCCCAAAAGATACCATATTTAGTGCAATGATCATCCCTACCCGTTGTCAAGTATCGTCCCCCTCCCCTGGATCACTGATATCTCACGGTTCGTCTTACGTGATTTCAAGCATGCACTTTTTTAAATAACAGTAAATACAGAGTATTTTCTTACCGGGTTTCCTGTTTGATATTTTGCACGTGGGTACTGAACTCTACTATCGAAGGAGCCAAGATGGCAGACTCACCGTACTCGGAGGATATCGTGAAAAACTCTCAAGGAACTTTAGGACTAGTACTGCAAGATGCCGAGGAAACAAGCGATGAATCTGATAGTGATGAAGAAGTGTTGAAGAAAGGTCAAATTGTCGTGTGTTGGTATCCTTCAGGGCGGGAAGAAACTATAAACATTTCGAAGGTAACATTCAACGTGTTCAAAATTCATGTTTACAAATTTTCTTCCATTGCCCAAAATACACGTTACTTAGATTAAAAATATAATGTAATCGTAAAAAAGAATAATTTTTTCCTTAGAAAGGGAGAGCAGATATCTTGCCTATTTGGTATATCTTGATATTAGATTCAGTGAGTACCTAGAATGTTATATTATCAAAGCTTTAATTTCCTCAGAAAAACGACTATTCGCCAATTGTGAATTTGAAAAATTATATTTTGAAAAGATTTTTGTACTTTGATGGTGCCAGAAGAAGTCAAACGAATGATAACAATTTGATTTGCCAAATAGGTGATATTAGAAGCAATTGACCTTTTTAATCTTTCCAATTCCTTAAAATTTAGTGTTTTTGGAATATTTTATTGTCATCAAAATATATCAAGCATCATCCAAAACCTGTCTATTTTCCTGTGTTTACACTGAGAAAAATATATTCAATGTTGATATTTTCTTTTTAAAATTTTTAACGTACAAACTGTTTTGCAGAAATTATACTTGACAACAACACATAATGTACATAATCTGAAAGGTGCCAAAAATCACAATTTGTTTCATAATTAAAAATGTTGCTGAAAACTTTGTATTTTCAACTAATATAGCAAGTCGATTATCACCAGTTTTTGTTTGAAATTGAAAACATATTAAAATTAATTAAATCTTAAAGTCAGAATTTTTTTTATCACTGACAATAAAAAACAGCAGACACTTTTCTTAAAGAGTTGACAAGTTTATTCATGAAAATCTTATTTTTATTTATTTTTTATTATTATTCCTTTGTTCCTCATATTTGATCAGCTTGGCAATTGAAGTGACTCTTGAAGGATCAATATTAGAATTTCACTTTTGTTTTTTTTTATTATTTTCAATCTTTTTTTGCTATGATAAATTTTGTTTAATTTCTTTTTTATCTTCATTTTTTTTATCTTGATTTTGATTTCACCATCATCTGTATTTCATTTCATTAAATTTGATCATTATTTCTGATTTGATTGGATTTTATTTCAACCCTTGTTTCATTTTACCAAACTTTATTTGGCTTAAAAATTTAATTTCACTTTTAATTATTAAGTCACTCAAAGCTGATGCAGGAGCAGTTGCTCATTGTTATATGCTTATTATTGCATACCAGTTTTTAATACTGGTACCTTAAGTTTTATTTCTTTGATCTCAATTAAGATTTCATTAATTTTTTTTATAGATTTTAAATTTTTTATTTTCATGTTTTCCATTGTTGTTTTTTTTTACTACGTTTACTTTTAGTACCGTACTTATTTTCAGCTGTCAATTGTTTCTGTTGTGTTTTTTATCTCAGTAACACTTCTTGACCATTATGTACTTTTGCAGTATTCTTGGGTTGCATGTGACATCATGAAAACACTAAAACATGAAATATTAATTGCAGAGAGTTGGTATTTTAATGTTTGTTGGGACCTTAGGCAACATTGTTCCTGAAAATTTAAGCTGTATGGTGATATGAGACATCGGATTGTAAATAGCTGTCACGCAATTAACTTTGTCACACATTTTTTACACAGTCACACATATTTATGTTTTTTTTTTTTTTTTGTTTTTTTTGATGACATAAATGCAACCCACCAATTGACATTCAAGAGTACTATGAGAACACATTTTGCTGCAGTTAGGTGATACTCTGTAGAATGAACACAGCCAGGTAGTAACAAAATGCTCAGATTTAGGCTTACACAAGAAGCACCTGAAATATCTCTAGGAACACACTCAAAAAAGCTGTTAGGATCAAACCACATTCTTCTACTTTTTTTAAGGAACTTGCATAGATGCAGTGATATAAGTCATCTTTGAAGTTATAAACATGCATTTACAGTTGTAACTTTATGATAAACAGGTGCAGTTGGCAGATCGTTCTCTATTGCCTGGAGATGTCATCAAATTAGCAGACCCAAATCTCTCCAAACAGAAAGGTTATGTAAGCGATGTAGAAGTGTCAGCTAGTGTGAAAGTGCTTGCTGCTGGGCAGATTGTAAAGAATATTGATTGTAGGGAGTTGCATCCTTTACAGGTAATACTAAGTTACTTAACATCTCTTGATTCACATGACTGGTGACGAAAAATATCATTGAAGATCAAATACAATCATGTAAATATTTGTACTGTAATTTGTAGTTAGTTTCATAATGACTAGTTCTTAATGAAATCCTTGGAAATTCCATTTAAAAAGAAATTTAGAAAAATCGAAATAATTCTCCTGGAAAACTCCTTGAATTCAATGCAGGCACAAGTTTTCATTTCAATGTACTGTAAAATTAATCAAGAAAATATGTTTTGTTAATAGGTCATTAGCAAGCAATCAAAGATATGGAAAAATGGTTTTCCCTGAAAATACAAATTTTGTGCTTAAAAGTGCTTGAAAAGGCATTGAAATTATATTTTAGATAGACCTTACCTGCATTCGCTTGACTCAGGCCATAAAACAATAGATTCACAATGAGGATGTGAAGTGTATAATTAAATACAGAGAATGTGTGGATTTATACACTCCAGCCTCAGTGTGATTCTATTGTCCCTTGGCCAGTCAAGCGAATGCAGGGAAGGTCTACTGATTCCTTAAGTCGTAGTTTCGGTGATTATTTTTCTGTACAAAAATATGAAAATGAGGTTCTCGCATTTGGAACAATGGAAGTGAAGTTCAACCAATGGAATGGCTTGCCCTGGGCTTGCCATGATGATGTGCTGTCTGAATTTTGTTGAGATTGCAGCCCATGTCTCAAATTTCCCTGTTTGCGTAACTCGATCCTTTTGATACATATTTTTTTTAAATTATGCAGATTGACCAGACATACAGAATGATTTAAATGGCACAATAATTGTATGTTTGCAGGAGTTGGTCCCTGGTGTTCATGTGAGTCTTGGACCATGGTTTGGCATCATAACAGAGTCAAATCAGCGGTTGATTTTAAAGATGAAAAATGGTTCAAGGTCAGTGTTTTTCAACTTCCATACACTAGCTCAGTCAAAATTGTACATTTTAGAGTATGCACCATTCACAAAACAAAATCAAGGGTTAGACTGAGTTGTTTTCATATGTGTGGAAAATGAATGGCTTATATGGCAATGGTATGACAAAACTTGAGCGTTTTCTTAGAAACTACAGGTACAATACAATACAGTGGTGTTTTCCATTTAGGAAAACGACTCCAGAGAGATCAGCAAACTTTATCTCACCTTTGACCTAAAATATATTTTGGATAAAGCTGGGCCTGGTGACAGTATTGTGAGGCTACTTGTTCCTCCTGCTGCAGGATATGAAAGTCATTAGGAAGGCATGCCAAACAAAAAATGTGTCATGATGGTACTCTGAATTCAAGAGAAAGTTTATTGAAATGAAATCCTTCAAGAATTTGCTAACCATTTATTTGTTTGTCTGTCTGTCTGTCTGTCTGTTTCTTTGTTTATTTCTTTCTTTGTTTTTTTTTGTTTGTTTGTTGTTGTTTTTTGTTTGTTTTTTTTTTTTTTTTTTTTTTTTTTTTTTTTTTTTTTTTTTTTGAGAGGATGGTTCATTAGACTTTTAAACATTGTATGCAGGGCTCAAAATAAGAACAGATCAAGTGACAATGTCCCTTCAAATTTGCTACTTGACCAGATAATTCAGATTTTGAATGGACATGTGAAGTTGACCTTCATATTTTAGAGGGAAATGAATGTATCTTGTAGAATGTGTTTTTTTTTAAGAATAATTTTACAAATTTTGACCTTTCAAAAATGGCTCATGACCATCCACCAAAAATTCCTTTTAAATGTCATCTTGACCTAAGTATGTCTTGCTGTTAAAATTCAAACCTTGTGTATGGAGGATGTTTCGTATTGTCAGGCTGCTCATGCTAGACAGACTCACTGATAAAATTATACTAGATAATGCTTCTTTTTACAAATCTCTCTGAAGCAGAGCAGTATGGTTGTATTTCATGGTAATTTTATTTAATATATTACAGTGAAACTGTTAACCACAGGGCCCTCAATACACCAGTTAAACTATATTCAAACCGAACAAACGTTTTGATCAATATTTAACATTTTGTCATATATCTCTAATTACCTCAGTAAACTGGGAACCTCCTTCCAAACCAGCCATTTTCTATGACCCCAGTACTGTTCAAAATAGAGGTTTTCCACTGACCATAACAGACTGTTTTGTTTTTAACATGTAGATGCTCATTGGAAGGAGAGCAAACTGAAGTTTTATATGACATGACAGATCAAAGAGACGAGGTATGTCAAGGATTTTGTTGATGGGGGGGGGGGGGAGGGGTGGAGAAATGCGGTTTAAGGAGGCTCCATATAGTTATGGGGTGTCTGGGATCTTAGAGGTTTATTAAAAATCAACTGCCCTCAAAGCTCATGGGCGGACTATATTTCAAAGACTTTGAGTCAAAGATTCAGTTTTTGCACAAATGATCATGTGACCGGTCACCAGAGCAACGCTATGGCTGTCATAATAAAGCTCATTTTTAACATAGAAAAAATAAAAACTCTAGTTTTAAGCGGTAATTTTTTTTGAAAACATTGTAAACTATGTGGATTTAAGTACGATGACCTTGCATATATTACCGTGACAAAAAAATCCCAACTGTAGAACCTCAGAAATAACGGAATAATGGTTTTTCCTAAATTAAAAAAAATCTGCAGTTGGCAAATCGTTGAAAATTTGCAAACTACTTTTTTTTAAAGCGCGCGTTGTATATTTTCATGATGTCATCAAAATTAAAATTCTTCAAGTTTGAGGTGTGCGCATGTGCGTGGTCATGCACGAGCGCGTGCGCTGAAATTATATGGAGCCACCTTAAGGTAAACATGATTAAAATTTGATTTATAACTATTTAATTTATTTATATATATATATTATTATTTATTATTTATTGGATTTGACTTTTTTTTAATTATATAATTATATGATTTGAGAATTTGCCTTGTTCAGCTTCAGTGACAAAGCAGTAATGAAAGTTAAAATAGTGTGCAATGGTCCCATATTCTAGTGCAAACCAAACTTACCTAGATATTGTAAGTTATATAGGTTTTAACAGTTTAAAAGTATCAACAAGCATCCACAGTTTCCATTATATGAACACTGGACATTTTATGAATTTTGTTTTTGTTTTTCTTGATAGAATTTCACTGTCTATATTATAGCCTTCTTTATTGCTGTGATACTGTAGACCGAAATGTTTTGTGAAGCAGGCCAGTAAAATTCCTCCAAATCAGTGTACTTTAAATTATGAAAACTAATACCCATTGCAAGTGCATTGCCTGCCTCATTGGTGCTTTAAATGCTGCAATGGAATTAAAGAAATGTATTTACAGTCAAAACACCTCAAGCATACCCACCAAAAGTTCATTATTGATTTCATTCTTTGAATCTTGATTTGAGTTTTTGATTTGAATATTCAGTTTTGAAATCGAGCAGTCTAATGTTCAAGACAAGAAGTCGCCTTTTGAGAATTCAAAGAAAAAACTTTGAAAATCTTAAACTAAAAGATTAAACTCTCTAGAAACTCTCACTGAAGTATTTCTTGACAAAGGAAGGTTTTTTGCTTATAATTTAGGATTTTTTTAAAATGTGCATTTCTTTGAATTTTGTAGACTTGTTTTCAAATTTGATTAACTGGAATGGAATAATCAATTCAATATTTGAATAATGAATTCAATAATGAAGTTTTTGTGGGTACGCTTGAGGTGTTTTGAGTGTAGTTATGTATCTAGTAATTAGAATGAAAATGAATTGATTGATTGATTCCGTTTTGTTTTCAGGAGTGTCCATTCTACTCAGAGACTTTCTATCCAGGCCAGATTGTGGGAGGGCCATCCAAGGCTTTTAAAGATGCCAAGTGGCTATCTGGTGTTAAACCCATTATGCACAACCAATCACATGTCAAAGCAACCGTTGAAGAGGTATAGGCTTTAGTAATAATGATTGTAAATCTGCTCTTTTCTGTTAGATTGGATTATTGTGTTTCTTAATGCAATTAGAAAAACTCATTAAACAAACAAAAAAATTGGTTAATCAATCATGTTGTTTGTTTAATTTGTTTTCTGATGGTGGTGTCATGATTATTTTCATAATATTATGTTTTATTTACTTCGTTTGTTATCTTTTTATTTTTATTTTTCTGGTTCATTCCTATGTTTTTATTATATAGTCTATCCATGTTGACCTTCATTCTTGCATTCATTCATTTATTTGCTTCCTTTTTTCAGTTAATTTCTTTTAAATTTATTAATCCCTTGCTTTTCTAATGCATGAGTATTGCTTCATTTACCTTATTCATTCATTCATTCAGATTCATTCATTCATTCATTCAGATTCATTCATTCATTCAGATTCATTCATTCATTCATTCATTCATTCATTCATTCATTCATTCATTCATTCTTTCACTTGTTTATTCATTTATTCATTCGTCCATTCAAATATCTATTCATTCAGTAACAAACTAACAACAATTTATTGAATGATTCATTTCATTATTACTTTGGTTGTCTGATTACTCATGACATCAAAAATTATTTTTTGTGCAGAATATTATTGTTTCTTGTGAAGTCAATTGGCAAGTCTGTGGTGCCTGCAGTTCCAATGAAGAGAATTCCATGTTTTCTCCACCAGACTCAACAATTACTGGCAAACAATTAGACAGGTTAGAAAATGAATAGCTTCCCAGTACTATGAGCTATACTTTTCTAAAGATTAATTGTTTTGAGGTCTTATTATTGAGGATTTTCAAGGAGCAAGGATTGCACAGTTGGTTAGTGCACAGTCAACCAAAGATTTTCCTTCTGTTGCTAAAATTAAAAGACATTTTGTTAAGGGATGGACCATTAGGTATTGGAGGAGGGGGGGGGGGGCAAATACCAAAAAAATATCAAGCAAAGACTTAAACAGAGGAAAAAAACGTGAACAGCAGATGTGCCAATAAGAAATATCATGCAGGGAGGAAGAAAATACCCACTCAGCACAAGCATATTGAAAAAAATATCCTGCAAAAAAATCTGCCCATGGTCTGTCCCTAAGCTGACATTCTACCATTGTTGTGGTTATCTTGTTTTGTGTTCACATGAAACAGGTTTTCAGAACATGACAACCTTTACAAAACTAATGTTTGTGTTTGAGAGGTCTTCAATTTTCTCCATTCCTACTGACTTCCCATACTTGTTTTAAATTTTAGAGTAATTGTAAATGCCCCTGTGTACTCAGAATAATCTAACTTGTACTTGTTTACCTATAATATATGTCTTTTGTTTGCACAGTCTCAAAGTGATCAACCATTATCGTCATGCCAGCATCCAAATGGGAGACAAAGCATTCTACATAGTCAAGGAATCCGATCTTCAGCTGGTTGCAAATACTGTTGGGAAGAACTCTATAACCCAATCCCAAGATGATGACCATGGCTCAAAACAGACCCAATCTTCAACAGAAACAAAGACAACTTCAGAAGAAGGAGAATCTAAAACTCCTCTTGGTGATTCACTGCAGAAAGGGATTACTAATGATGATTCAGGTCCCACAGGAGCTTTAACTGACTCAACAGATGAGGACCCAGAAGGAGGTGACCATGGAGCACCTAAGACAAAAGGCACCTCACAAGGCTCCAAACATGACACTGGGCCATCTGGTGCTCGAGCAAAACGTAGACGGAAGAGAGCTAAGCGTAAGCGCAAAGCAATGCCACATATGGAAGTTAATGTAGGTGATCGTGTTTGTGTTGAGGTTGCATCAACATGCACAAAGATTAATGTTGTTTGGCAGAACAGGACAGAAACTGTAGGGATACCGTCAACACATCTCACACCTGTTTTCCATTTGGATGAACATGAATTCTTTCCAGGGGACTTTGCCAGTGATAAAAGAGGTAAGAGATTGGGAGTTTTGAATCAATACACTATGGTGCTGTACAATATTATTATAATAATAATAATTGCTTTACATGTGTGGTGGTCTGTATATTTATTAATAATACATTACTGATTATAAATTCATGAATAATAAATTCTGAACCCAGAACAATGAAAAATCACTAGACAGCATCTGTATATTTGATACAGAAATCGTCCTGATTTGCATAAGGTTTATATTGAAATATCTCGGCCAAATTAAATCTAATTTCGAAATATTATTCTAAAATTTAACCTAGACATGTCATAAGTAATATTCGAGGCCAAGCTGTATGGAATATAAAATGTCTCGCCTTCAGCTCGACATTGTATATTCCATACAGATTGGCCGCTCATATTGTAACTTACAATTATGTAAAGAAACATTGTTTAGAATAAAGTGCAGTTGTGAGAACACTGTTCTGAGGATTGCACGAACTTTACAACTATTCCATTCTATTGTAACATCAATTGATAAACGGTCCTTGAAATTGTTTCCTTTAGTTAGTGTACAGTCGTGTTATATTGTGTTGCTATGTCATGCTGTCTTCTCAACAGTAGTTGTTTGTAGTGATGATTATATGACAACACAAATTAAACTGTAACTCACAGTCCTGGAAAATCTTGAAATATCAAATCAAATCTTTCATTTACAAAATAATCATGATTTTATTTATTCCTTCAGCCTCAGCAGACCCAACAGTGTATGGGGTAATCCTTAAATCTGATTGTAATGCACGTACATGTGAGGTCAAGTGGTTCAACCGTGAGGGGCTGGAACTATCTATTGAGCAGGACGTCAGTGTCTATGATATTGCAGAGCATTCAGACTTTGTTTTTAATTCGGGGGATGTGGTAGTACGTATGGTCCCCCCTGATTACTGTACGTCACCCATGGCAACGTTATCATCTGCAGCATGTGTGGGTCAGGTAAGGTTTTGTCTAGCTGTTGGTACTTATAAATATATTAGATTTAGCCTGCGATGCCGGCGGTCTGCGGTTTGCCGGGAGAGAAGTGAGGAAAGACCGCCTGCCCGAAAACCCTGGGATTTTCGTTGCCGCCTACTATACTGTTTATCATGCTGTGACGGACCGCCCACTTTGAATATCCAATAAGAATCGAGCATCAACGAGCTGCAACATGATATGTTTAATCAAGCGTAGCGCCAAAACAAACTTTTTTTCCTTAAAAATAGATATTTAAAGTTAGAGTGAACCTTATTTTAGTAACTTCACCTATTTCGGGTAAGATTTAACTTAAGAAAATGAGCAATGCATGAGCAACAACTAAAGTCTATGTAAGCTAAGTTCGATCGCTCAAAAAGTCCTTATTCTTGTTGTAATTTTACAAAATTCGCTTTCGTTTAGATAGCCAAGCATCAAATTAACAAAGTACTCACCTCTTTCCACTCCAAGTTTCCACTGTGTGTGACTCCTCAACAACTACCAGGGAAACATCTAGTCGGCATTCTTTTAAAACTTTGATAAACTTCGGTTCCAACGCCTGTTCTGCTGACGAGTACACAAACTGCGGAGGATTCTCGATAATAAACTGCAGCGACTCTCCTGATAATTCCTCCGCGCTGCAGCCAATTGACTCTAACTCGCTCAACTGATCAGCGCACAATAAGACTTTTGAGCGGCGAAATCACGATAACAGTTGAAGTGTTTCTTGCAAGACCAAACAAGGTAAATATGAGACTCTTCCCGAATCCTGTAGGAAGAACAGCCAGAACATCTCTTCCTTGAAGGAGATTCAAAACAGATTTCTTTTGCTCTTCTTTAAGAGTGAGGTTTCGATTTCGATTTCTTAAATATAGCAGAGCTTTCTCTAAAAGAGCTTCGTTTGTAATCGACGCCATCTTCGATACAACTTGACGAGAGAAAAGGTGACAGGACGTGACATTGACTATTTTGATTGACACCGGTTTAGCCAATCAGAAGTCTCCGTCCTCCAGCGGACGGGCGACCCAAAATCCCAGGGTTTTCGGGCAGGCGGTCTTTCCTCACTTCTCTCCCGGCAAACCGCAGACCGCCGGCATCGCAGGCTATATTAGATTAGGATTCCTTTGTCCTCCTGTGACTGTTAGATTGGGATTCCTGTGTATCCATGGTTTCAACAGATTGGGATTCCTGTTTATCCCTTTGTTCAAGAGATTGGGATTCCTGTGTCATTCTCTTCCTTTTTTTATTAATTGTTATTCCTGTGTATCCCTTTGTCCAATAGATTTGGGAGTCTGGTGTCTTTCTATGTCTAGTTTCATAGAATATGATTGTGATTACTGGTAATTTGTTTTCCAGTGTTTATAAAATTGTTATTCCTGTATATCCCCATGTCCAATAGATTGGGAGTCTGGTATCTTTCTATGTCCAGTTTCATAGAATATATGCATGATGGAATTTTGTTTTTAATTTTATTTAATAGGTTATCAACGTGAATGACAGTGGTCAGGTTAATGTGCTATGGGTAGATAATGCAACGTCATTAGTCATACCACAGGAGTTATACAAGGTTGATACTGAGGTGAGCCTAAAGACTTCAATATCATGGTATTTTATCATAGCTACTGGAAGGACATTGTCACAAATTTTGTTGAAGTGTAACACTTGAAGCTAAAAGTCTCTTCTAAGGGACTGGCATTTTGGTGGACATCAATCAAAAAAGCAAACAAAGTGTGAGGCAGACTTTCATGTTTGTTTCACACTAAGCACATTGTCTGTTTTTTGATTGATGTCCACCAAAGTGCCAGGTTCTAGATTTTTAGCCTCAAGGGTAGCAGTTCAAAGAAAATGGTTGCAGATATTGTGGAAGCAATTTTGTGTAGTCTTTCTTTTACAGCTTTCGGAGTAAATACAAAGAGAAAAATATGTTTATTAAAGAAGCCGTCTCAACCAAGATGCTTTACATGCCTCTAGTCTATCATACCAATAGAGAACATTTTAAAGTTCCCTGAAAATAGTGTCATCACTACAATCATTTTCACAACTTGGTACCATTCATATTCATATAAGCCAACACAGAAATACATGTGCCTATTGTTCCTTGGAGTCCTAACAATACAACACACAATATGTGGTGGTTGACCTAAGCTTCTAATGCATACTGTGATCAGCGAACGTAGACAACATTCAATTCAGCTTGTGCTGCAATTTGATTTTTGATTAAACTACCTATGTATCTATCTATCTGTCTGTCTGTCTGCCTATCTTTCTAACTATCTAACAATCTTACTGAAATCAATTCAATCTACATACACAAACCCCTCATTTACTTCATCATGTGGACACTAGTAACCAGTCCTCACGTCCTCTCTTTGCTTGTTGTCCATTACAAGAGAAATACTTATAATTAACTGTTTTTGATTTGATCAGGATGATGATCACTCAGACCACATGGATGATCATGGTTCCCATGGTAACAGCGAGGATGAATGGGAAACTGCTAGTGATGAAACAAGCGATGAAGAGTCACATGACCAGGATGAAAGAATCATTGATACATCTACTGACAGCAGAGAGAGGAATGGTGATGAGGAAGATAGCAGTGAGCATGCAAGTGATGAGAAAGTAGAGGTTGATCAGAATGCAGTCAATATTATGATATCAAACCGCAATCCAGGTGAGCTAACATATTAAAGATGTTGAGGACAACACAGAATGGATAAACAGATTATTTGATGTGTGTCAATGAATGAAAGGAGGATGGAATGAATACATGAGTTTTGTGTTCTCTTTTACGCTGTATTAGCCTCAATTGCAGGAGAAACAACAAGAGTCAAGACAAAGCCTCCAGTATTTCTATTGTTTGTGGACAATGCGTGCATTTTCACGAGATGTTCTTAATACAAAAGAATATATCTTGCTATCGAGGCTAATACAGTGTAAAGAAAAACATGAAACTGGTTTAATGAGAAAGGAATAAATGAATAAAGAAATGAAATCTAATGGATAGGACAAGAAAGGTCATTATATATGATAAATGGATTAATGTACCATAGAATGAATGCACAAATCAGTGAGTGATTAATATACAAAGAAGCAGGTCTCCAGCCTACTCTGCATACATCCCCTTTGGGCTCCCTGTGTTAAGCAAAACTGACTGAGAGCTACTGGAAACTAGTCTAAAAAGGACATCTTCAGCTCTCAATCCAGTCTCTTTCTACACAGGCGGACCAGGCTAATTCCCTGATGCTTATTTATCGAAGGGTCACGAGATCGAGTCCCAAAGAAATCACTAAAAAAACATTTTCAGTCTATTTCTTTCTCTTCTTCTTCTTCTTTAGATAAAAAAATCCCGGTGTTGTAAATAACTTTTTTCTGAAAACAAATCATTTTTGAAACATGTTTTTATATTTTTATCCCCCCACGGAATAAAAAATAACAAGGCAGGAGAGCTCCATGACTGTGATGGCCAACTGCCTATGTTCGTCAAGCTCAAAATGCTTTTCTATTTCTCCAATCGACACTATGCTCGATCCATTTATCGATCAATAGTCATTCTTACTTGTGCTAAAATTTCAACCTCCAGCAAAAAATATTTCTCGAGATATTTTGGTGAAAACATAAAAGTTATCCAACCTAGCAACGAAAATGCCTTGCTTTCGTGTGTCCATATTTGATCCATATAAAAACATGTTTAAAAAATGTTTTGTTTTCAGAAAAAAGTTATTTGCAACACAGGGATTTTTTTTATCTAAAGAAGAAGAAGAAAAGAAAGAAATAGACTGAAAATGTTTTTTAGTGATTTCTTTGGGGCTCGATCTCGTGACCCTTCGATTAATAAGCCTCAGGGAATTGGCCTGGTCCGCTTGTGCTCTCTATTGCATCCACAGCAAACCCATGCCAAATAGCACTAAAGTGCCATAGGAAGCCCAAACAAAGAAAGGGGTAGCCTGTGGATGAGGCTAGGACAACATTAGGGTTATCCCCACATTGCTTTTCAGGACTATCGTCATTGTCACATTTTCCCCATGATTATCTTTTGAACTCTGTTACAGCATTCATGATTCTTGGTAATACCCCAGATGAGCACTATTTCAAATTACTTCCATTCATGCCACTGAATCAACGAAAACTCATGATGGCTTTGCAGAAAGAGTTGTCACTTCTTCACAGTTCCCTTCCACCTGGAATCCTTGTCAGAAGTTTTGAAGACAGAGTGGTATGTTAGTCTAATTAGTCCATACAGTGGAACCTCTCTATTCCAAACTGTACTGAAATTAAAGAAAATGTCTGGTTTGGAGGGGGTTCCAGTTTACCAAGTTTAATTTTACCAGAAATATTATATAGAAAAAAGTTTTATTCTGAACCAAAAAAGTTGTTTCTATTTAAGCTGCAGAATTACATTTTAATTATGTCCAATGAGTTAGAGGTATGTTTTCTCGTTATTGCAGGATCTGTATCGAGTGATGATTGCAGGACCAGTAGGAACACCATATGAACATGGCCTTTTTCTGTTTGATGTCCGACTAACACCAAACTACCCTATTACCCCTCCTCAATTTCATTACTTGTCAATGTGCTCTGGTCGTCTCAATCCCAATCTCTATGAAGATGGTAAAGTTTGTGTCAGTCTACTGGGAACGTGGTCTGGTAAGGGAAGTGAAGTGTGGACTCCCAAGTCTAACATACTACAAGTATTGGTGTCCATACAGGGTAGGTGACATGTAAAACCGATGAAATGTAATATTATTTGGATGAAAAAAATTGTATTTCTAGACATTGGAGAGAGTTGTCCTTGAGCTTGGGAATAAATTTTACAAGGGGTCTGTACTCATTTTTTTTTTTCTTTTCAAAAACTTAGAAGTGATTCCTGCAGTTTTCTGTGAACTTAAACACATAAACAAACTTAACCCCACTTGGTGCTGTTAGCTCAAATCAATCAAAACTCCAGTTACCACAGGGAACCAGAAAACCAACCAATTATGATTTATAGTGATATAGTTCGTACAAACGTCTGTGTGAGTAGGCAGGTTTAGACAAAGTTTGACAGCTGCTTGGTGAAGTTTGGAGTTTTGATTGACAGGAGACAAAACAACAAATATGGCTTGTATATATATAAAACCATTGCTTATTCAACAACATGATGCATTCTGATTAGCTAAGCTTTTTCAAGATTGCTCCATGTTTGACCTGGTGGTGATCAGGACAATAATCTTTAAAATCAGATTTATTCATAGTGTAAATTGAATTAATTATTTCTATTATTATTATTATTTATCATTATTTTTTGTAGGTTTGATCCTCAATGCTGAGCCATACTATAATGAAGCTGGCTACGAGAAACAGAGAGGAACACAAGAGGGTCTAGAAAATAGCCGTCTTTACAATGAGATGGCAATTTTAAAAATGCTACAGTCAATGGCACGATTGATTTCTAAACCTCCCTTTGGCTTTGAGAAAGAGATCCGTCAGCACTTTTTGGAACATGTTCCTGTGTAAGTATGATCTAAGGTTAATGTGGCATAAAGTTTTGTCTTGGGAATCATTTTAGGTTTTTTGATGAAAGGAGAAATGGAGGAATGGCAAATCATGCAATTAAGACTCTTTCCTTCATTTGTTTGTTTATTCATTTTGTCTTTTGTGACATGTTATTGAATTTAAACTACTTCTTTCGCTTGTTCATCCATTAATTTATCGTTTTTTTGGGCATTAATTAATTTAGCAATTAACAAAGATTTTAATTTTGATGAACAGTCGATAGTCATGTTTCTCTCTCTTTTCCAGTTTACTACGTAAATACAAATGGTGGCTTCAACACAAGGACGACATCCAAGCAAACACTTGTTTGCCATGTCAGAAACCACCCCAAGAAAAAAACACTGCAATAGCGGAAGAGAAGCCACCAAAAATAAATCAACAAACCCATGAAAATGTTCAAGATACCAAGGAGAAAACACCTGAAGAAAAACCTGCGGAAAACAAAGATGAAAGTTTACCAGATCAAAAAGACAATAATCGTGAAACTAAAAAAGAAGCGGCTAAGGACGGATCACAAAACGACGAAAAAGTAGAGTTGACTGAACAAGCTGAAGGAGCTTACGCAGTTGAATGTATCAAATCAGACAATTTTAAATTACCTGAATTTCCTTTGTTTCCACTTTCAAAAGGTTTCCAGAAAAGTTTAGAAAACTGTTTGGAACAACTCAAAAATGCCATGGTTGAGAATGACCTTGGTGCTTGTCTCACCAAAAATAAATAATTCCCAAGTCTGTGGTATTCATAGCAAGAAAAGTTTTTTCTTACTTAGAGATTTCTATTTCAAGGACAGTCTTGGTACAATAATTAAAAAGAGCTGCCAAGACCAAAAAAAAAAAAAAGTGCACAAAAGTGTTGTCAAATAAAAAAATAAATAAAGCCATTTCTTAGTAATAATTACATACAATATGAGCGACCGATCTGTATGGAATATACGATGTCAAGTCGAAGGCAAGACATTTTATATTCCATACAGATCAGATGCGAATATTGTATATTACTTATGAAATGTCTAGATTAATGTTGCTATTCTAGATTAATATTTTTGAACTTAGATTTAATTTGGCCGATATATTTCAAGCTAAACCTTAAGCAAATCAGGACGATTTCTGTATCAGATATAAATGCCTTCACAGTAGTGATTTTCTATTGTTCTGGCCGGGATCATTAATTATTCATGAATTTTATAAAATGAGATTTCAAAGTTCACCTTATTTCTATATCTGCCGATAAAACACTCATTCTCATTCTTTCTCTCATGTTAGTAACACAAAACAGCGCTGAAGGAAAAGGAAAAAAACAATTTATATCAATTATTGCAAATTATATTATTTAAAAGATATTATTTGTAAAGATGTACATGCATTTACTGTATTCAAGATTAAATATCAGAATGGATTGTAGATCTTGAAGTGGTACTAATAAAAAAATTGCATTTTAGAGTGCAAACACTAAATGTGTGCAACAGTTGTCACTATTTAGTAGTAAATAACGCTAATTAAACAAAAGAAAACAATAGAAGTAGCATAGATTTATGTTGCACACTTTTAGTGTGTGTACTCTAAGTAAACACTATTGCAATACACATATTGGAAATTGTTCTTATATACCTCCTAAAAATTGACAGAATGACCCATACATATGGAGCGCAAACAATAAATCTGTGAAACACTTATTACTAAATAGTACAAAATAGTGCAAATT
Source organism: Diadumene lineata (assembly GCA_918843875.1). Classification (NCBI taxonomy): domain Eukaryota; kingdom Metazoa; phylum Cnidaria; class Anthozoa; order Actiniaria; family Diadumenidae; genus Diadumene; species Diadumene lineata. The sequence goes on from OU974073.1 coordinate 6,647,473, forward strand.
AAGCTGCCAAAAGAAATCAATATAATTTGCATAAAATTTCACTATTTGGGGCCTGTTTATATGAGGCGAGGCAGGCCGGTTATGGTTTAAGGTATCAGGGGACCTTAAAACCGATGTTTGAAAATGTCTTAAAGCGCGCAAACTATTATAATATTTTCTTGAAGCTGAATAAACAGAGATTACAATGGTATAAAAATTGTTTTGATGCCATCTATTGATTATTTTTAAGTAAGTGTTTTATGATTTTGGACCGCCTCTTTTCGTGGAGTTCCAGGAACACGGGATTACTTTGCACAAACTAACAAATTACATTATCCAGTTAGAGGAAAGATCGAACTCAAAAACAGTGGCTCGTTTTTTATTAACGCTTTCTTTGCAAAAACATTCGTTTTTAAAATTGTTTTCAACATGTGAAGCTACATCATAACTAACTAACTATAGACATCAATTTTTAGGGTCCCCTGATATCTTAACACAAAAGAAACCAGCCTGTTAAACCGGGCAGGCTCACTCAATATATACAGCCCAGATTAATCGTTTCCAATCTACGAGGCGTATTTTGCACAAGTCCGATATATTAGGTAAAATTTAGAAAATAATGGCTGAAATCTTAATCTTACTACAATTTTAATTAACCACAAGCACTATGACGTCACATGTAAACAAATCTATTGTTTAAATGCTAAGAATCATGGTCTGAAAATCAATGAAAAATAGGGTAAACGTTCACTTATAATATTGGAACAAATTATAAGTATAAGTACAATGCCAAATGCCAAAGGTTGAAGCTTTGAATCATGCACTAGCGAATTCAAAATGGTAATTTAATAAGCGTGCGGAACAGAAGGAAATGAATAAATGAAAGGTGCTATCAGAAAGCCAGCCACTGGTGGCTACGTCCATCGAGTAATAGTGTTATGGGGATCCTGTGGTGTTCGCAGGCTTGTAAAAAATACCAGCGGCTTACCATAACAAACCAAAAAACAAGATGGCGGAAGTCGGTGGAAGGGATCCGTCAAGTGTCATAAAGAAAGCGAGGTAAAAACGCACTAACGAAATAACAAAAGGTATAAAATGAGTGTGCAATTGTAAATTGATATTATTTTATTTTTCTGGTTGGATTAGGTTGGTTGAAGATGCTGAATATCAACTGCTATGCAACAAAGTGTACTCACTTCTGCAGGCAAGTGAGAGAGGTTCGGAGAGCACCAATCAGCTTAGGAGATTGTTTTTACTCTTAGCGGCTACACGACGAAGAAAACGGTACGATACTATTTGGAACTTCGGTTTTTATTGTCTTGGATATTACTGTCTTTATTGTGTTGTTTTGTTTTAATTCATTGTATGATCAGTTTGGTGATATATTTAGTTTTGAATCTGATCTTGAAAAAAAAAACTCTTTTCTTTAGGCTATGAATTATTTGTATATGAACATGAAATATTTCAATTCCAAGGTTGCCTGTGCCCCCCTTTCAACATTAAAATCACAAATTAAAATAAATTATAAATGATATTTGGGTTTAAGGCCTTTTTCTTTGTCTTTTTTTTCAGAGTACCAGACATGATTGTTGAGTGTCTCAAAGATGTAGTTTCAGAGCCTCAGCAAGGTTCCAAAAAGTTCAAACTACTGTGTTGTGCTGTTCTTAAGGAAATGGCTCCAATGGCACAGCTCATTATCAACAACTTTGACCCACCTGTAGATCAACAAAGCATTCCTATCCTACTGCCTTTAGTTCTCACACAGGTATGTCTGTAGAGATCACTTTGACTCATCTACTGAAGGTAGAGAATACTGGAGTATTCCAATTCTACTGCCTTTAGTTCTCACACAGGTATGTCTGTAGAGATCACTTTGACTCATCCACTGAAGGTAGAGAATACTGGAGTATTCCAATTCTACTGCCTTTAGATTTCACACCGGTATGTCAGTAGAGATCACTTTGACTCATCTACTGAAGGCAGAGAATACTGGAGTATTCCAATTCTACTGCCTTCAGTTCTCACACAGGTATGTCTGTAGAGCTAGATCACTTTGACTCATCTACTGAAGGTAGAGAATACTGGAGTATTCCAATTCTACTGCCTTCAGTTCTCACACAGGTATGTCTGTAGAGCTAGATCACTTTGACTCATCTACTGAAGGTAGAGAATACTGGAGTATTCCAATTCTACTGCCTTCAGTTCTCATACAGGTATGTCAGTAGAGATCACTTTGACTCATCTACTGAAGGCAGAGAATACTGGAGTATTCCAATTCTACTGCCTTTAGTTCTCACACAGGTATGTCTGCAGAGCTAGATCACTTTGACTCATCTACTGAAGGTAGAGAATACTGGAGTATTCCAATTCTACTGCCTTTAGTTCTCACACAGGTATGTCTGTAGAGATCACTTTGACTCATCTACTGAAGGCAGAGAATACTGGAGTATTCCAATTCTACTGCCTTTAGTTCTCACACAGGTATGTCTGTAGAGATCACTTTGACTCATCTACTGAAGGCAGAGAATACTGGAGTATTCCAATTCTACTGCCTTTAGTTCTCACACAGGTATGTCTGTAGAGCTAGATCACTTTGACTCATCTACTGAAGGTAGAGAATACTGGAGTATTCCAATTCTACTGCCTTTAGTTCTCACACAGGTATGTCTGTAGAGATCACTTTGACTCATCTACTGAAGGTAGAGAATACTGGAGTATTCCAATTCTACTGCCTTTAGTTCTCATACAGGTATGTCAGTAGAGATCACTTTGACTCATCTAATGAAGGTAGAGAATACTGGAGTATTCCAATTCTACTGCCTTTAGTTCTCATACAGGTATGTCTGTAGAGATCACTTTAACTCATCTACTGAAGGCAGAGAATACTGGAGTATTCCAATTCTACTGCCTTTAGTTCTCACACAGGTATGTCAGTAGAGATCACTTTGACTCATCTACTGAAGGCAGAGAATACTGGAGTATTCCAATTCTACTGCCTTTAGTTCTCATACAGGTATGTCAGTAGAGATCACTTTAACTCATCTACTGAAGGCAGAGAATACTGGAGTATTCCAATTCTACTGCCTTTAGTTCTCATACAGGTATGTCTGTAGAGATCACTTTAACTCATCTACTGAAGGCAGAGAATACTGGAGTATTCCAATTCTACTGCCTTTAGTTCTCACACAGGTATGTCTGTAGAGATCACTTTGACTCATCCACTGAAGGTAGAGAATACTGGAGTATTCCAATTCTACTGCCTTTAGATTTCACACCGGTATGTCAGTAGAGATCACTTTGACTCATCTACTGAAGGCAGAGAATACTGGAGTATTCCAATTCTACTGCCTTCAGTTCTCACACAGGTATGTCTGTAGAGCTAGATCACTTTGACTCATCTACTGAAGGTAGAGAATACTGGAGTATTCCAATTCTACTGCCTTTAGTTCTCATACAGGTATGTCAGTAGAGATCACTTTGACTCATCTAATGAAGGTAGAGAATACTGGAGTATTCCAATTCTACTGCCTTTAGTTCTCATACAGGTATGTCTGTAGAGATCACTTTAACTCATCTACTGAAGGCAGAGAATACTGGAGTATTCCAATTCTACTGCCTTTAGTTCTCACACAGGTATGTCAGTAGAGATCACTTTGACTCATCTACTGAAGGCAGAGAATACTGGAGTATTCCAATTCTACTGCCTTTAGTTCTCATACAGGTATGTCAGTAGAGATCACTTTAACTCATCTACTGAAGGCAGAGAATACTGGAGTATTCCAATTCTACTGCCTTTAGTTCTCATACAGGTATGTCTGTAGAGATCACTTTAACTCATCTACTGAAGGTAGAGAATACTGGAGTATTCCAATTCTACTGCCTTTAGTTCTCATACAGGTATGTCAGTAGAGATCACTTTAACTCATCTACTGAAGGCAGAGAATATTGGAGTATTCCAATTCTACTGCCTTTAGTTCTCACACAGGTATGTCTGTAGAGATCACTTTGACTCATCTACTGAAGGTAGAGAATACTGGAGTATTCCAATTCTACTGCCTTTAGTTCTCATACAGGTATGTCAGTAGAGATCACTTTGACTCATCTAATGAAGGTAGAGAATACTGGAGTATTCCAATTCTACTGCCTTTAGTTCTCATACAGGTATGTCTGTAGAGATCACTTTAACTCATCTACTGAAGGCAGAGAATACTGGAGTATTCCAATTCTACTGCCTTTAGTTCTCACACAGGTATGTCAGTAGAGATCACTTTGACTCATCTACTGAAGGCAGAGAATACTGGAGTATTCCAATTCTACTGCCTTTAGTTCTCATACAGGTATGTCAGTAGAGATCACTTTAACTCATCTACTGAAGGCAGAGAATACTGGAGTATTCCAATTCTACTGCCTTTAGTTCTCATACAGGTATGTCTGTAGAGATCACTTTAACTCATCTACTGAAGGTAGAGAATACTGGAGTATTCCAATTCTACTGCCTTTAGTTCTCATACAGGTATGTCAGTAGAGATCACTTTAACTCATCTACTGAAGGCAGAGAATACTGGAGTATTCCAATTCTACTGCCTTTAGTTCTCACACAGGTATGTCTGTAGAGCCAGATCACTTTGACTCATCTACTGAAGGTAGAGAATATTGGAGTATTCCAATTCTACTGCCTTTAGTTCTCACACAGGTATTAGTCACTATTTGACTCATCTACTGAAGGTAGAGAACACTGGTGTCAACACTTTGGGAAAATTATCTAATAAAATCCACAAGTGGCGACTTGCGTAATTATTAGCCTTTGTTATCCAAGGCATATACCTGCCAGTCAAACAGTAATTTCCCACTATTTCAATGGAGCTTCTAACTGGCTATCATTGGTTCAACTGATTCGCATTCATTACCATCAAGTAGACATGAAGTACTGGTATCCCTATTATGAATATCCTCACAACAATGAGACTCCACAATGAGATTATTGGCATTTTTTTAAGTACAGTCTGAGTGTGTAGTCTTAATTTATTAATAATATTAATCTAACTTTTTGTACTCAATTAGGGAAAAGATTTAGGGTACTGGGTTAACCATATACCAATGTTAATGAAGTAAGTTGAAATGTCTATACTAGCCTAATACGGTAAATGCAATGTATTCATGAACTTGCCTTAAATATTTTTGCTCTCATATCACAAACCTAGGCTGTTTTTTTTTTATGTCTACACAAGGAACCATAAGACATTAATTAGGGATTTTTTTAAAGTAATAATGTATGTTTGTTTTCATCTTTCTTTTAGAATCTCCTAAGTCAACTAATATTATTGAGATGTGTTTGTTACTTGTATTTTGTTCTTTAGATGGATCACTAGTGGTGGGATCCCTGTGGAACTTCAGACTGCAGCTCTTGGTTGCCTGAATAGTTTCTTTTTCTCTTGTCAAGATATCTTACCTTCTGGTATTCAATCATTTTTTTAGAATGTATTTTTTGTTGCTGTTGCTTTCATTCAGACATTAGAGTGCATGCCACATAAATGTGAAACAAATCTTAATAAATTACATAAATTATAGTATAATTGTGGTTATACAATAATTATGATGAAATAATAATTCACTGTGTGAGCATTAACACAATGACAAATTCATCCAGACACCTTTTAGTTTCATTGCACTTGTTTTGTTTATTGATTTGATAAAAATACACAACTATCTTAATATATGCCTCAGTAGATTCATTTTTAACTCCTATAACTAGGATACTAGTAGCACTAAATACTTTAACTCATGGTTATATTATCAGACATGTTGGGAAATGATTACTTCGATCCTAAGAAATAAAATATAAAAAAGTAAAATTTCCACTGAAGTTTGATTGATATGTGATTTTCATTTGTGATATCAATATCTTTTGTAGATGACATTGGTTTAATGTGTCATCAAATGTCACGCTGGCTGAGACATGCCAGTACTGTATCAGCACCAAATCCTTACCAAAGACAGCTATTCAGTGGCAGAAGCAAAGGAGTGAGTATTTCAGAGTCTAAAACAGTTCAATACTCTTGCTGATGAAAACATGCAAGATGCGCTTCTCTGGAACCCAATTAGGAGAATAGGAAATGACGTAGCAGAATGAGGGGGCTCAATTTAATAAATATAAAGAGTTTTCAAGGGACTATGGCCTTCCAAATTTGCTATTTAACCTGGCTCCGAAATTGAATTTTGAATTGACATACTTACTTGTTATATGTTAGAGGGAAAAAAACTTTTCTTATAGATTTATATGTCATGAGAAGCATATTACAATTTTTGAACTTTAAAAAATGCAAGTGGACAAAAATGCATTTGAAAAAACATCTTCACCCTCGTAACAACTGGCCAATCTTGACTCTTGTATGCCAGGGGCCGGTTGTTAAGAAGCATGGATAAATTCTAAAGAAATCCTATGGAGTGGAAAACTTTATCAAGTGGATAACTTCATCCATGCTTTGTAAAACCAGATCCTGTAACTGTTATTTTGAATCATGGAATGGTTTAAATGAAAAACATTGTTTTACTTTTATTAATTTATTTTAAAATTTGTTCTTAATTACATTTATTTAATATATATGTTTTCAAATGATCAATCTACAGTATCAAGCAGTCACCGAAATAGATGGTTCACTATCAAGATTCTTTTTTACTGTATTGAGCATTGGTGAGTTGAGCTTAATCAAAATTAACCCTTTCGCTCCTGGAGATTTTTGGCGATTTGAGGCATTTTTTGACACGTACAAACTTTTAGCTCGTCCAGAGCAGTTTGTTTTTTACTTCAATCAAGATTCCTGTGTTTTTGTGTTATTCGTGATTTCGTCGTTGTTTTTTGCTATTATTTTGCCTCTAAACGCTTCTGGAAAAGCATCATTAAGCTTTCTAGTAATGTTGTGATGAGTCTACTGTTTGAAAGAAATCAAGCAGGCAAGATGGTTTCCAGTGAAAATTCGTGTTTTTTTCGCACTCGTGAATTTTGGTGACCGTTGAAGAAATCATCACTTCAAGACTGTTTTAGAGGCAAATTCTTGGACTTTGGCGATAGAAGAACACAACAAGCCTGAAATTTCGGCAGAATTTAAAAAAAACTTGAAATGGCGGGATGCTATGTCGGCTGCCAAAAATATCGTTGATTTCCCAGAATGCATTACTGACAGTGGTATTTTTGCAGAAACACGTGTAGTGCGAAATAGGCATGTTCGTAGGGCTTTAGCGCTGTAAGTAGAATGAAATAAAACTTGAAAAACTTGCATACGCTTAGTAGAAGGACTGAATTTTCATAGGATATGAAACTTTTTGCTTAAAGACAAGGTTTTTAGCCAAAAAATCGACCTGCAAAATGTGTGATTTTCAACATCTGAAAATTAGCGAAAAAACATGATTTTTGTGGTTTTTAAAGTTTGAACTGTATGTTTTTGCCCAAATTGCTAGTTTCTTCAACCTGAATGGTACTTAAAAGTTAACCACATTGATTTCCCAGTGTTTGCTTTGAATGGTGATTTATGGCATGAATGACTCAATTCAGGAAGATATGATTTTTTGAAATACTAAATAGTCAGCCTGAGAAATCAGATTTTGATCCCAGATCCCAGTCAATTTGTACTTATGATTTTCAAGCTGATATTACAGGATATTAATTGCCCTATTTCATTATGACATCACATCAAAACACATCTATTGTTTCAACGCTAAGAATCATGGTCAATAGATGGAATACAGCATGTTTAATTCAATTAAAATAGGCTGAAAATCTATTTATTATAAAAGAACAAAATATGCGTTCAAGTGCAAAGCAAAATGTGCCAGAGGAAAACTATTTAGCCCGAATTAGGTCTGTTCTTATTTCTGTAAACAAAGCATGGCGTCATAATGAAACAGGGCAATTGGTGTTACGGATACGCCAAATAAAAAATATAACTAAAATATTAGTGAAATGTACTTTAATTTAAAAATGGATTAAATTTACGCCTCAATTCCATGGTTAGAGGTAAGTTAAGGGTTAGTTTTTGGGTTAGATTTGGAATAAGAGTTTTATTGCTGGAATAAGAGTTTTAACAATTATTGGAATGATTAATGTACACATAAGTAATGTACATACTAGTAAGTAATAAATTAATGCACTTATTAAAAAAGTAATGTTGAGTTTTAGCAAGAAAATGTGTTGTAAACCATAATGCATAATTATACCTAATCCAGATTATGCCTTATGCACTGCTAGGTGCGCAGAAGACAAGTGAAAGGAAGATCCAGACTGTGCCTCCAGTTAAATTACCATCTTGTGTTCATTGCATTGGTGCCCATCCCATGTAATCATTCCATTCTTAGCATGTGTCTTTTTTTTTTTCTCATAGCTTACTACTGTTTTCCTGATCAAGTTCTCAATGTCCAATCATTCTCAATGCTAAGATCATGGCTCATAAACACTGGTTCTGTACAAGCCCATAGCAATGAAGGACCTGTGTATGAGGGGCATTCTCCAGGAAATGTGTCCTTTTCTATTGGATCACACAACAGCTCACCTGAAACAACTAACCAATCACCATCCAGAGAAATATCACAAGATAACCTTGACACTATCTCTATTAGTTCCCAGTCTTCTAGAGGTCTTGGTTTTCCAAGGTCGGGGTCACCTGCTGACCAGTTTGTCTCATCTTCTCCAGTTATGGGCAAATCTCCTGGAAGTGTGGATTCTAGACCTCAGACTCCACTCAACTTTCCACTAACTGCTGAAGATACAGAGGTAAAGCATTTTTGTAGTACCTAAAGGAGTTGTCTCATCTAAGTCATACATTATGCTCTTCACATTTTTGATGACTCACATTGAAATTTGACAAAATGAAATCTGCAGAATGTTAAATTTTTTGGATTTCTACAGCTATTACACTCAGCCAATCAGCACAGTGCTTACATTCCAGCCAATCAGCACAGTGTTGACATTATTTTGTTTTCTTTAAATGAAGTTAATTCATTGTCAGTATTGTATTTTAACGTTATAAATTCATTGCATAATTTATTCAGCCATTGTGTAATGCATAAATAATATCAATCAAGCCCAAGTACCAACTCTTAATGGCAAACTTTTAATGTTTGATGTACACAGGAAAAATCAAAAGAAAGAAAAGAAAGAAAGATGTCAAGAAAGATTAGCTTTACTAAGCTGTTTATCCAGCAAGGGCCAAAGACTGGACAGCAGGAGTTGCGAGAGAAAGCATGCGAATATTGTGTAAGAGTCTTGGAACAAAGTGAAAGAAGTAAGGCATTCATTGTCTTTTTTTACAGCAGCCAAATTCACTGACTGTCTTATAACTAAGGGCATTCCAGGAAGAAGATCAATTAAACTAAGAAAAAATTAGAGTGAAATTATGAAAACAAATCCTGACTTCCCCCCTTAAGCCTAGCCTCCTCTCGCATCCGTTTTAGTAAAAACAGATGCGAGAGGAGGATACCTTAAGCCTGGTTCACATGACCAACGCAAATGCAAACACTATGCAAATTTTTGTCTTGCATTTTCACTTGTGTTTACATTCTTACCAATGTGCATGTAAAAAATTAATTTCTTGTGTTTGCATTTGTGTTGCTTAAATCATGTGAAACAGGCTTTAGGTGTTTGTAATCATCAGTAAAATTGTTTTCCATTTTGTTTTTGTAGAGCACTAGCCTTTTCAAGTTTTCTGTGAGGGTTTGCATGATCTCGTTATTTTAATTTATGTTTATTTAACATAAAAAGAAAATATTAATGTAACTTAAAATATATGTTTGTTAATGTCATACAGGGCCTGCAAAGCTGCAAGACAGTATCTTGGTTGAAGCAGTAAGTAAATAATTTATTTATTGAGTGAGTAAGTAAATGGATGGATGACTGACTGACTGACTGACTGAGTGAATGAATGAATGAATGAATGAATGAATGAATGAATGAATGAATGAATGAATGAATGAATGAATGAATGAATGAATGAATGAATGAATGAATGAATGATGGAATGAGTGAAGGGATGATAAAATGAATGGTGAAATGATGAAGTCAAAGACAGGGATTGAATGAGTGAATGAATGAATAAATGAATGAATGAATGAAATAAAATAATATTAACCTGCCTGTCTGTACAAAAAAAAATACAATGATCTATGATAATACATGTAATTATATGAAATCTTTTACAGAATGCATAAAGGTAATATACATTAACTTTATTTTATTATAATTCCAGTGTTTAATAGAGGCACTACTGATCCTTGATGTCCTGTGTAAAGCTGATAAATCACTGGTCCCTAAGCTTATAGAATTAGTAAGAAGACTCTACACTAGAGTCACCACTGACATGAACAGATGGAAGAGAGCAGTTTTGCCAGTTGTCCAGTTTCTACTCAATCATGGTAAGTGAGTAGTGTTTGAAAGGAAAATGGCTTATTTTTTAAAATGAGAATGAGTGCTTTCTTGTAAGATATACAATAATGTAGGTACAAGACAAAGCCATGTATCTGTAGTGCTCATTCTGATAAAACACAAATTTGAATTTTATAAATTGTTTCTAAAACTCCAAATGTAAGTTTAATTTCTCCTTAACAAACACTTTAGATTTTAGATAGAACTTTTAGTAAATAAATATATACAATATGAGCAGCCAAACTGTATGGAATCCATACAGATCGGATGTGAATATTGTGCATTACTTGTGAAATGTCTAGGTTAATGCTGCTAGATTAATATTTTTAATACTAGATAAGATTTAATTTGAGATATTTCAAGCTAAACCTTATGCAAATCAGGACAATTTCTGTATCAGATGTACAGATGCCGTCATGGTAGTGATTTTCTATTGTTCTGGGTTCATTAATTGTTCATGAATTTTATAAGTAGTTATAGAAACACTCATTATTTTTTCATAAGTTAAAGAAGTGTTCATAATTTTGCACAGGTTCATTGTGCCTATAGAATTGTCAATTGGAATTCTTGCCCAGATTTCTGTAGTGTCCTGTTTATATAACAATGCTCACTACTAATAGCTGGTGACATTTTCTTAGTACATGTACACATTTTGTTTCTTTTATTCAGCAATTTACTGCATCTATATCCACAAGTTTACAACAGGAAAATAAAACACAACAAAGATGCTATCGGGCCCTTTCATATCTCCTCTTCAATGTTAATTAATAATAAAGTTATAATTATTGATTGTCTCACTGATCAGCGCCAACTGAGTTTATTTTTATAAAGACAATTACTAGAACATTACACAATTTGAATTGTGGAGCCCAGAGACAGTTCAAGTAAGCAATTTAAAGACGATCACAGCAGCTGTTTTTCAGACAATTTTAGTGAATAAAGTTGCATGTTGTGAACCTTGTGTATTTTGTAGGTGAGTCAGTTGTGTTTGATCCTGAACCAGCGTGCAAAGTAGTCTTTGGGACGATGGTTAATGCGTTTTACATGAGGTAAAACATTAAAATGTGATTTTCTATTTACAAATTCATCTCTAGTCTTTGTTGCATCCAGAATTTTCTTTTGAAAAAAAAAATATGGATGTAACACACTTGGGCTAATTGATCTCTGATGTTTGAAGAAATGTGATTACAAGTTTGAATATGACTGTGTTGGAGCAAGCTTGTCAAAGTTGGTTAGTGTGTGGCCTTGTGTGTGGGTCACAAGTTTGAATCACAGTAGCTTCACATCCTTGTTTCAACTTCTTTCTTAGTTCTCAGTCTTTGAATGTATCGGTAACTTGTAGCAGGGGGGGGGGGGGGGGGGGTTGAGGGTAAAATAGTGCTCACTTAACAGCTTCATGCATGAGACTCTGGCTCAGAAGAGTGAGGCAACCAGTCGCTGTTTCTTCAAAGACGTTCTTATAAAGACTTTATGATAGATTAATTGCCATGAGATTATAGAATCTATATGCAACATCTCACAGGAATTAATGGTAGTTCTTATTTCTAGTTATTATTAATATTAATTAGTACTACACATTAATTTATTTGATTCATTATCAATTTTACTCTGAAATGTTGCTTGTTTGTGTTGATTTTTCAGTTCCTCATTTTCATTTGAAGTCATCATGTTTTGCCTTGATAATATTGAGAAGCTTTGTTTGTCTACTAGTGTGTTTACCAAGTTTTTCCCTAATTTGTTTAAGGTAAATAATGAAATGAATTGTCTATGAATAAGGTCTCAAGTTGAAGTCTTGCCTGTGGCGCAAATGACAAATGCAATGCACACAATTCTGAAATAAACAATGTCAGAAAAGTTAACTATGTAAATACAACTGTGTGAATATGATCAAAATCTGTATTCTTGACATTATTTAGACTTGACGATCAAAAACATTGTCACCTTTTTCCTTGGTTTAAAATATTAAAAACCTGCAGAAAAAAGGCACTGTCTGACACCAATTTAGTCTTAGTTCCCTACTAATTTTTGGGGATTCTTTTTCACACTCACACAATAATGTCAGTAACATCTTACCCAAGGTGGGCAACAGTTGTGAAAGGTGCGATATAGAGGCACAGGTTTTTACTGTCTGACCTAGTATCATACCACAAGGTTCTCAGTAATAACTTGTAACAGAAGCTAACTGTTGTGGTATCCCAGCTTTGACATGAATTAAGGCAAATCCAGTAAATAACCTTTTACTGGTCTAGATTGTTGCCTGGTCACCAAGAACATTTCTAAGGGAGTTTATGGAACTACTGCCTGTGATGATGTCAGAAGACTCTGCTGTTGAGGTTTGTGATATGGTCCTCTTATGATGATCATGATGATGATTGTGATGATGATTGTAATGATGATTGTAATGATGAGGATGGTGATGATGATTGTGATGATGATGATGCCAGGTGATGATGATGATTGTGATAATGATTGTAATGATAATGATTGTAATGATGAGGATGGTGATGATGATTGTGATGATGATGATGCCAGGTGATGATGATGATTGTGATGATGATTGTAATGATAATGATTGTAATGATGAGGATGGTGATGATGATGATGCCAGGTGATGATGATGATTGTGATGATGATTGTAATGATAATGATTGTAATGATGAGGATGGTGATGATGATGATGCCAGGTGATGATGATGATTGTGATGATGATTGTAATGATAATGATTGTAATGATGAGGATGGTGATGATGATGCCAGGTGATGATGATGATTGTGATGAGGATGATTGCCATTGTTATGATTGTGATGATTATGGTGGTGATGATTATGATTGTGATGATGACTGATGGTAATGATGATGATTATAATAATGGTGATATTAATGCTCATTTGTTAATGTCAGTACACTTTGTCAGTGTGAAAATCTTTGGTTCTCAGCATAAACAGTCATTTTATGTTCTTATAATTGATTCCTTTTGTCTTTTGTTTGTTTGTTTGTTTATTTGTTTGTTTGTTTGTTTGTTTATTTGTTTGTTTGTTTGTTTGTTTGTTTGTTTGTTTGTTTGTTCTTTCATTTGTTTGTTTGTTCATTTCTTTGTTTGTTCGTTCGTTTGTTCTTTTGTTTGTTCTTTCATTTGTTTGTTTGTTCTTTCATTGGTTTGTTTGTCCATATGCTTATTTGTTTATTTTTTATTATATATCATGCATTCTATACTTCTTTTGGATAATGATGGTGGACATTTCAGAGAAACAATTATTTTGGTCTTAAAGAAGGATGTTATAATGTATTATTGTAGGTATTTCACAGTCTTCTGGACCTACCGTGTCTATCAGCTGCCTTATGTGCGGCCTGGGCATCTAGAGGTAACTGCTTAATATTTAAACACATCAAAAACAGCTTTCCATGTTTGATACTCTGATCAAAACATGCATGATGTCAAGAGAACACCAGAGGAGTGTAATAAAAACAGTGTTCATTCTTGTTCACGAGACTTTCAGTGCACATTAATCTGCATGCATGTGATACCATTTTATCCAAATTCAGTTGCTTGATTTTAGTGTCATTGTGAACATTGTCTGACATAATTTAATTCTTTCATCAGCAATTTACATCAATCATTGCCACCACCCTCCACCCCCCCCTCCCCCCTCCCAAATACACACACCCGCACAGACAATTTTTTTTTATGCAGGACAAAATTGGGAGATTTGCACTTTGATCATCACTTTTCAAATACATGGGTTATGGTGTTAAAAATTGCACATATGATTGCCCAATAAATATGAATTAGACCAAATTCATCATTTGGGTCATGTGACTGTTGCCATGGCAACCATTGTGTTGCAGTACTCTAAGAAATTTAAAAGATATAAATTGATATAAAAAATTGTTGACTTTAGTCGCCTTAAGCAGTCATAAGGAATATCAACAAAAGTTAAATGAGGCCTAAAAATATGTGCCATCTTCATTTGTCAATTTAAGGCACATTGTTTGTATTTAATTTTAATTCACTGTGTGCTAAATTATTGTGATGCCGGGTTGTTTGTCAGGTTCTGATGGTTCCAATCCTCTTCCTCCGTCTGTCAATGCATACCAAGATCCACAACAAAGACCACTGTTTAGTTTTATACTAAGGCCTGAATCAGGCTATGGGGACACAATTAGCAGGTAAGGCCTAAATCAGGTTATGGGAACACAATTAGCAGGTAAGGCCTGAATCAGGTTATGGGGACACAATTAGCAGGTAAGGCCTGAATCAGGTTATGGGGACACAATTAGCACATAAGGCCTGAATCAGGTTATGGGGACACAATTAGCAGGTAAGGCCTGAATCAGGTTATGGACACACTTTAGTTTTTTTGAGCCAGCTCATGCAAAGGCCTTCTCTCATCATGATATAGTTTGATGGTGAGCCTGAAAGTGTCTTTTTTTGAAAGAGGATACATTCTCTCCATCAAAATCAATTTTTTTATTGGGTTCTTGTATGTGTAGATAGAAATGCTACCAATGTAGGTCTTTCCCAGGACTCTATGGATTACTTGTCATAATAGTAATCATGTTTTCACAGACTCACAGTTCTGCATAGTTTACTTGAAGACATGGCGGACCACCCACGTGTTATAGTCTCTTCACAAATCGCACCATCATTAATCAAGTAAGTAAATGACTTGACAGTAATGTAACAATTTTAATGCCAGCAGATAGGCATGCACAGAAAGAAAGAGATGAAAAGAGAAAAACAGGAAAGAAATGTATTGGACACTCTCCACTTTGTTTTGAAGAAAAGTAACATGCAAACAAGGTGTTACGTGAAAAGAATGACAGAAAGAAAAGATACAGAACTAGTATCAAAAAACAGGAAAGAAATACAATTTATTGGACACGTTCCACTTTGTTTTGAACAAAAATAATATGCAAAGAAAGTGTATTGTAATTTTTTTTTTTTTTTTTTTTTTTTTTTTGAAATAAATCTATCTATCTATCTATCGAAAGGACAGAAAGAAAAGAAACAAAACTAGTATCAAAATAAAAAATTCACGTAATATCTGTTGAGCTTCAGTGATTTGTTGTTACAAGTCTAGTTCCATTAGAACCTATTTTGGCTTTGGAAAGTTGATTGCTATGATAGATGTAAGACGTTTCTGATCTGTCTATTTCTGTAGTTTGTATTTTAAAACCATCCTGGAAGAGGCTGATCTAGATACAATCAGCAAACTAATCCCTGTTATCCTGGAAAGATCTGGTATGTTGTATGACTGTCAGTCCTATAGAAAGGAGATACGAAGGTAAAAATGATTACCTGTTGGATTTGTAGTGTTTTATTGAGAAAGTTGTAAACTGGTTAAATCATTGTTGATATTGTTTTTCTCTGTCAGTTTTTCGACGTTTGTTTGTATTTGTTTGTTTATTGATATATTTGTCTATATGTTTGTTTGTTTGCTTATTCAATATTCTGTGTACTAGATTCTTTCATCGCATAACAGTGCATGCATGCCCTCCAATAATTACGTTTTTATTTGTTCAGTATATTGGCAGATAATTTGGTATCAATCTTTCAAAAGTACCCAAGTCTTGTCTCATCACATCAGCAAGATCTTATGGAGTTTATAACAGGTTTTAAGAACCTTGGACCAGATAAAGAGCATGTTTTCGTTAATCTGGTAAGTGTTTCTAGGCAAGTGTTGTGTTCAACTAAACATCACGAAACAGACATTAATGTCAAAAATAATAATTTGAAGAAGGTAAATGCAGGAATCTTTCTGACCAAATTACCACTCCTATGACGCGGGGAAAAAGGATCGTATTTTACTCAAGAAAACATCATTTTTACTAAAAATCAGCGGAAGAAAATTGATTATTGGACTGGTGCCGTTGTACGACGCTTGAATAGCGATATCCACCGAATAAATCTCTGTCAAGCGAATAAATTCTAAAAAATCCTATAGAGTGGATACCTTCATTCAGGCTTCGTGCAACCGGCCCCTGATGTTTATTCAATCCGTTCAAATTGCAAAACTGAGGACTAGTGTCAGTATGTGCTTTTTCCCGCCATTTTGATGTGCGCACTCGCGTCAAAATTTTGTGCTTTTTTGCGCAAACGTGTTTATTGACATTATCTAATCTTACATCTACACATCTATTTTTCGCAGGTTTGGTCAATTGGAGAGTTTGCTTCAACAGCTTATGATGGAGGATGCACAGTTCAAACAATAGTCCAGTATTTCGAGGTAAAAAGCTAAGAACTCTCGTCAACGGCTTTCTCTATGAAAAAGTGTGTGGGTGCATGTATTTATTTAGTTTGAAATTCGTCTCATAGGTGGAGACTGGGAAAACAGACCAATATTCTCTTATTTAATGTTTTCTATATATTAATCATTTCAGACTCTTGAAGCTCTTACTTACGAGATCGTTATGCAAACATCACCAGGAAAGGTAAGACCAACAGGAACAGTAATATATTAGAAGGTATGGAGGTTTTTTTCAAAGTCGTATTAAAGATTTATGAATCATCTGTTGTATTATGACGGTATGACTACCGAAAGAACAGTTTTGCGTCCATGCGAAAAGGCTATCGGTTTTCGCGCTGCTCCTTGAAGTGTGTTTTTATTTTTAAGTGCACTTGAAAGCCCTTGAAAGAGAAATGATACTGAAAACTCAATGTAAATTCTTGCAGGTGTCATTCTCTGGAAAATTAGTTTCTGTTTTTATGACAGCTTTAGCTAAGGTATGTATTGTTTGAAAAAAAAAACATCTTTCTCTTTGTCTACTTTACAGGCTAATTCATTGTATTGCGCACAGAACTGACCAAGATCAGTTTCATGGGACGAACCTTGCTAAAACGAGTTCTGTCATTGTTTGTCATATCAGGATACAATAAATTTGTCTTCAACAGCCTGTGTACATCCGTTCCCACCCATCCCCGGCCCTACGGGAAAGAAGGTTTTCTTCTCGTAGGGGGAGTGTTGTGAACGGATGTACACAGGCTACCTTAATGAAGCTATTACTGCCTTACAAATAAATATTCCTGTATGTGTGTATCTTTGTTGGGTAAACAAATAAAGCAATGCTTTTTTTTCCAGTCAGGTCCTTTACGGAGGGACTTTTTACGGAGTGCTATTTGCAGATTACAAACATGAGTGTGTGTTAGTGATTAGTGCCCCGATGTTAGTAAGTGCAGACACTGAGGATGGTTGTACCTGCGTCGTCAGTCGTTCTTTAACGTCCACAGCTGGATTAGAGTATAGAGTAGACGGGACCTCCGATTTTACGTCGTTACTAGAGAGGATGTGAAGATCTTACCATTCGCAGACAAAGAAACAAAGGCAGCAACTTCTCCTCGATTATTTTAAGACCCTGAGTATTGGTCCGGCCAGGGCTCGAACCCGTGACCTCCAGCACCGCATTGTATTCTACTGTTTATTTTCAATGAACAATCTCCAGTATTATATTTGACTTTTTATATAATTTATTGAAATCACAGGATCGTAACCAGTTGAGGGTTAGTAATTGGTGTTACGGTTACGCCAATTAGTGCGATATGTTACCATTACGTCAAAAAGTGGAATACAATAATAGTATAGTAAAAACAGCAGTATTATACTTTAGGAAAGCGTAGTACTCAACAGTGGACTTCCAATTCCACTATTTGGCGTAATGGTAAATTGGCGTAACCGCAACACCAATTACTAACCCTCAACAGCCACGGGGTTCCTGTGTCTCCTCTTTCAAAGCCAAAAACCTAAAAAAAAACTTTGACAGCTCATGACGTCAGTTGACGTCATAGTGACAATTGAATATTTTATTGTCCCCTCCCCTCCCCCTCAATAATGAAAAATTCTGAATACGCCCCAGTATCATTTTGTCGTTTGTTTACTTGCAGCTTGCATCACGCTGTCAGGATCTCATACAAAGAGCCATAATGTGCTGTAGCAAAGTTGTTAGACAAAAACCTGTAAGTAGACCAGCTAGCTTCTGCATTGTTATCATTCTCATTGATCCCCCACGGGAATAGTATATATTGAGCAAATAAACCCCGATTTACACGGTACGATTTGTCGCGTACGATTTGTAGCGTACGACTAGTCGTAAATTGTAAAAATTAGTCATAGGCGTTCCAAAACGTGTTTTAGAATGTCGTACGACTAGTTCTACAAGCTATTGAACCCCACACTAGTCGCTATTTTTAGATGGTGAAGTGTCGTGACGATGCGACTGCGCTTCCTACGATCTGGCCAATCACGTTCCGTTCACCAAATAACTCAGTCTAAAAATAGAATGAACGGGTCTCATGATGTGTGTAAAGCCCAGCATGGGGATAAGTTCTCGTTCCTCATTTTCTCTTCTTTTAACCCAACACTAAAGCCTAACCCTTATTTACCTAACACTCATTGCTTTTTAGGACATGTTATCTGACCCAGACTGCTACAATGATTTAGTCACTCGTGCGCAAGAGTTAATTCAGCTCCTAAAACTACCCAAGTGAGTGTGTAAATGAAAATAATATGTACATTCAGTGTCACTGTTGTATATAAAAGCATGGTTACTAATTATCGCTGGGTTTTTTTCAGTGTTGCTCCTGTTATTCTCAGCCCAGATGCTGAATGGGTCACTGGAAGGTATAGTTGACTTTTATAATCCTCAAATCGTCAATCTCCAAACTTCCAATGAATGTGAAATTAGCCAACTTGTTTCTCATATCTCTAGTCTTTCTCCAATCGAGTTGGAAGTAATCAATGCACATAATCTAAACCTGATATGAATAATGTTGCTTTTGGCCATTGGCCATTGGT
Organism: Diadumene lineata; assembly: GCA_918843875.1. Taxonomy (NCBI): domain Eukaryota; kingdom Metazoa; phylum Cnidaria; class Anthozoa; order Actiniaria; family Diadumenidae; genus Diadumene; species Diadumene lineata. The sequence continues at coordinate 6,666,653 of OU974073.1, forward strand.
GTTTATATCAAAGCACAGTTAAACTACATTTAATTTAGTGATCCGAACTGGTCTAAATCTAGATTTTCTGGTGTATTTCATTCGTTTTGAGACATTTTCTCTCATTTACTTTAATAACTATCCCACATCACCATCGTTCAATCTCCAGTCGACATTGTCTCCAGATAAATACAGACCCTCGGTCATTCGATACTCACAAGACAACGCCGAACAAGTGTTTATTAATATCACTACTGTTTGTTTTAGATGGCATCGAGACAAGAATACATCGTTACCTCTTCTTCTTCAGTCCACTAAAATGGTTCTGTCATAATTGTCTCATGTAAAGGGCCAACCTTTTCAAATAGGTGGTATAGAGTCGTAATTACTGAAAAACCGAGAAATACTCTTTAGCGTATTACACCTATTGCGACTTATTTCGCTTTAATTGTCCACATTTCCTTTTGTATTTTTGGGTATTACACTTTAATATTTATTGAGACCTTATACGATACTAGGCGCGCAGAAGACGAGTGAAGTAAACTGATACTTTACTACACTGGAGATATTACACTTTGTTTCACTGGTATTTGAAAAGAACACTCGGTTTTTACTTGGAGTCGGCTATCAGCACTCCTTAAATTGCAAATTAACCGCAGACCGCCGGCAACGCAGGCTCGTCTAAATCGGACAATGTAATGAAACTATAAAAAGTCTAATGTTCACAGTAATGTACAGTATAGAAATAACAATTTATATTTTTCAGCAAACGTTTTCAAATATAATATATATATGTCAAATAAAATTAAGACAAAATGTAGTAAATATCCAATGAAGACAAACAAATACAAATTGTATATTATTTTTGCAAATAAATCAAACGAATGTCTACGCTAATGATCTAGCATTGTACATGTCTACCCTACCCACCACCAAAAATAACCGCTGCGTCATCGTCAAACATTTCAATGATATGTATATATTTATGTGATTTTGTACATATATTTACACAATTAGTGGTCACTCAGCTTCAATCGACCTGAGGTTTTTAATTTTGATGGTTTTAAAGCTTAGACTGTAGTAAACCTTTGACAATTCTACCAAAAACTAGACTGAAGGCTAAATGTCTCTTCCCACCATCTTTTTATGTTCAACTTATTATTAGTGAACAGCTGTATAGAACTTTTAAATTGCCCTATTTCATTATCACGTCACATCAAAACAAATCTATTGTTTAAACGCTAAGAATTATGGTCGCTAGAGGGGATACAGCATGTTTAATTCAATTAAAAATAGGCTAAAAATCTATTTATAATAAAAGAACAAAATATACGTTCAAGTGCAAAACAAAATGTGCGAGACGAAAACTATTTAGCCCGAATTAGGTCTGTTGTAATTCATGTAAACAAACCATGACGTCATAGTGAAATAGGGCAATTCTAACGTCTGTTTTTAAGTCCGTTTAAAGAACCCGGATATCTTAGCATGATTTTGTCATCTTCATCACTAAGTTTCAGTATTGCTAGAAACTATGGTTACGTCAAAAACTGAACGCGTGAGGCGAGAGGCGAAGTTACAACTGCGCTAGATTATTTTCACCTGTTGTGCGCACCATGCGTTTTAGTCCCATGGATTTTAGTTCCCGCAGGGTGATGCTTCCTATGCCCCAGTCCCTTGCGTGGTATATTGCCGGGGTGGTGTGGCATGAGTTTAGCCTCACCTCCATGTCCCCCAGGCCCTACCGGTAACGCCTCTAGTAGCACAGCTACAGACAAGAAAACAAAGTAGACTATCAGAAGAATATATCCCAATCGTTTATCGAGCTGCCACTTATTCAAGTGAACGACTATTAAGGTAATAAATACCGTACCGAATAACAACAAAGCCGTGTACATCATATGACCGCTCTGGATGAGCACGACACTGTGAGGGTGAACGACCGTCGTGGCAAGAAACCATGGCAACCCAAGACATAAAATATCAAAAATATTACTACCGACACAGTTAGCTAGTGCCATGTCTCCCATGCCGTGTTTGGCAACGACAAGACTGGAGATGACATCCGGGACACTTGAACCTGCTGCTAACAAAGTTAACCCCATGATGCATTCTTGGATTCTAAGGGTCTCGCCTATGACCGATACGGTCCATACTAAGATGTACGATATCAATGCCATCCATAATATAGATAGGATGAATGTCAGTGGGTACCAAGTCTCCCACTCCTTTTTCTTGCAGTCGGGCATTGTTACGAAGAACATTATGTGTATCGGTAGCATTATGAGCCAAAGGGCCCTCTTAGCAAAGGTGTCTGGAATAGTAAAAGGAGACGATGGTTCAAATCCTTGTGGATGTGAAACTTCTTCTACTTCATCCTTCTCCAGTTGGCTTTGATCCTCGGTTTTATCGTCTTCGTTTTCCTCAGGAAGCGATTCATTTCTTTCTTCAATATTTTCTTTATAGTCATCGCTGTTGATAAACTCCAAAGGATCTTCCATTTCGATCATCTCCATGCCTTTGTTAATGTTGAAACACTTACCACAGACAATCTCAAAGGTTTTCTCTAGTCTTGTATTAAAGATCATTATGAGAATATAAAAACTGTACATCAGAGGGAACAACAAGGCTTCGTAAAAGTGTATCACATTGTCATGTAAAACAGCCAAAAGGACTGCTAGATTTATTACGTACACTACAGAATCTCTTATCAAAGGCCAGGAGTGAAGAGTAATGACCATACCGGCACATAGACCGCATATCGCTGTGATGAACAAGATATTGAACATTGTCGAACCAATAATCGTTCCTAAGCCGATATCACCTTCATCCATATAAACCGACGCTATTGCTATGAACATGGTCGGCATAGAACTACCAGCTGCCATAAACGTAGCGCCCGCAACGTCTGTCGGGATACGAAGCCTGTTGGAAAAAGATTTTTAAAAAACAAGACGTGAAAATCAGATGTGCGTGGATTTGGATTCTCATTTACTGTAGACGTCGTCAAAATAGAAACGTCGCCATGGTAACTCACCTTTTACATAGTTTCTCCAACGAGGCGCAGAAGTAATGATCGCATAACACAGCCAGTGCAGCGAAACAATATAGACTGATCAGGAAATGAACTAGTACAGCACCATTTCTCCGCTCTTGTAGAGTGAATAGGCTGCTTAACTGTAGCACGCTTATCACGTTTACGGGTCTGTTGGCCAACGAACAGTTGAAGAAATATGGCCTGTTGTCATGGTCGAGGTGCAGGACGCCAAGTTTGCGTGCGAATCTCTCTAGCATCTCCATGATAGAAACTGGAAGAAAATAATACAAGCAAAGCAAGTGTGTATTTGAGGCTGTCACATTGTATTTGGAAATGTAGAATATTGTTGGCGAACTTAGTTTTGTCTTTTGGAACAGTGTGATGCCATTTTTTATAGCTTAGTATACATTTGACGTTTTCGTTCTGCTTTTCGTTTGCTGTAGACTATTAGACTGTTTTGTAGTGTGGTGTGATGGTGTAAGGGCATAGTATTTGCGTTATTTTATTGGTTTTGCGTGTGTAATTCTGTGCGGTGTAATGGGTGACATGTAATTGTTGTGTGGTTTACTTTGGTGTGGTGTCGTTTGGTGTGGTGTATTATTTTTAAAGTTGTTTTGGTGTGTTGACAATTGGATTTTATGGCCTGACATGGTATGTAGTAACTGTGCTGTGCTGTATAACGTGGTACGTATTGGTGATGCTGTGTCATGTGGTGATGCGAAGTGGTAAACTATGGTGTAAGTGTCGAATGAGGTGGTGTTATGATGTGGTTAGTTTTGGAATGCATTTGACGAGGCCGTGTACTATTTAATCAGACATACATATGACATTTCATGTTATTCCAAGTCATTACAAACGTTTTCTTAGCTTCAAGTTTTTATTGTTAATAATTTTTAATAACATGAATAAGCTAAAACATATACAATTGGCTGTAGCTAAAACAAAATAACTAGCTAAATGAACTATTTCACAAATGAAGAAAGTACTATGTTCTTTTTTTCTGTCTTGTTGGCGGCGTTTTTAAATCTTTTGGTTTTTTTTAGTTGCTTTTGAATTTTGTTGAATTAAACATTGTATGACCTCATCTATATTATTTTTCTTTTGAAAATGAGATCCATTAACTTTTCGTTGTCTAAAATCAAATTCTGCATTTTTTTGTAAAGACGGTAGACTGATTGTTCACGTTGAACAACCTTAGTGGATTTACTTCCTATATGTACTGCCGAACAATTTTTGTTGTATTTCAGTTTATGAGAAATGAGATTCCTTGTATTTCAGCTTTACAGTCTGGGCTCGGGTAGGATGTCTTGCGAGCCCAGCAGCAACGGTGCCAAGTCGCCTCTTTTCAATCTGTTGCCTGTTTTACTGCACTTTCCTTGGTATTGTCCTGATTAATAGCCATACTCGGCGTTGGTTTTATTTATCTAACGCCTGCCAGCCTGCTGGCATATATAAAAACCTTACGTTTATTTTAATCAATTGTATCTGCTCCTTAGAAATGGTTCGTTTCTTAAAGGATTATTGTGATTAATTTTTGTTAGGTTTTGAAGTTCATCCTGGACGTTTATAATCGTAATGCAGTAATGTGTTTGCAGCCATGACAGTTGGCAGGGTCAAATGAATCTGGACTAAAATCATTTATAGTAGTAAGAGTTAAGTCTTCTAGAGGAAAGCTATCCTTTGGTCCTGCCTTATGGCTGAAATCACGTGGTGATGCAAAACCTGGTTTGGTTAGTTCTTGACATCTTTACTCAAAAAATAATTCTTGTTCAGCACATTTGCTTTGAACTAATTTTGGCTTGAGGCTTTCACTTTGTCAGTGGTAGTTTTTGAATTTCTTAATTTTTAATAGCAGTAGTAAGCCGAAGGTTTAATCTTACATTTATCATATTAAAATCAGGTATTATACTTAAGCTCCTTTTGCAAGTCCCACTCCCCGCTGTGAGTTGCCTTACGTTTTGGTTAATAGAAGCCGAGGCAATTCCAGTTCTTGCTTGCCGCATTACCAAGAACTGTCCTTTTTTGGCTGCCAAACGTGAGCCACACTGGCAGGCGATGTCCTGTCGTTAAATTTCAAGGCAAATGTTCTCAAACTTTTCTAATGACCCCTGTCTTTGTTCTGGCTGACAAGCGTGAACTCATTGATTGGAAATGGAGAGACTACTACCCAGGTAGTGTACTATCATATGTATTCTTGAATACATTTAATACAAGGCAGAGACTCGATGTACGTTGCAACAATAAGAAACAGGAAATACATTATCAAGAAACCAATACCTATACGCACATTGAGTGTCCAGTTATTTAGATGGAATAATAAAACCGTGCATAGTATACTACCAATCAACATTCCTGATGTAAAGAATATGTTCTCGCTTTGTATGATGACTGGTTGGTTTGGCTGTAGAAAGGCACTTTTGATTAGCCATGGAATACCCAAGCACAACATATCAAACACGTTACTGCCTATACAGTTAGACACTGCCATGTCTCCGCTTCCTTGCTTAGCAACAACCAAGCTTGCAATGGCATCTGGGAGACTGCTACCAGCAGCTAAGAAAGTCATACCCATGACGCCTTCTGGGATTGTATAGGTGTAGCCTATAATGGCGACCATCCAGACGAGAAGATAGGATAGGAAGGCCATCCATAGAACTGCAATCGTGAAGGTAACCAGATAGAAACGACGCATTGATAATTTACGGCAATCTGGTATGGTTAGATAAAATGCTATAATAGAGGGAAGAGTAAACACCCATAGTAGTCTTGCGCCCCATCCGTCTGGTGGATGGAGACGGGAGGCTGGCGTCTCGTGGAACCCCCAGTCGTCGGTGCTATGATCTTCTACTTCTTCTTCCTCTTCTTCTTGTTCTTCCTCTTTGGTTTGACATTTTTTGGCTAATTTCTTGCAGCACTGTTCAATGGAGCTGTTAAAATACATTACTATTATGTAGAAAGAGTAGACGATCACAAAGACTAGGCCTTCGTACCAGTAGACCTTGTTGTCGTATATGGAGACCATTAAGACTATCACACTAATTATATACACAGTGGAGTCACGAAGTACTGGGTACCATGCTAAATGAAGAGTAACCCCAGCACCGATACAACACACTGATATGATAAATAGAGTGTTAAATATAGTCGACCCTACGATAGTTCCTAAACCAATGTCTCCCTCGGTGAAGAATATGGATATGATAGCGATGAATAGCGTAGGTGCTGAACTGCCAACGGCCATAAATGTAGCTCCGGCCACATCGGGTTTGAGGCCAAGACATCTGCTGATCTGATTCAACGAAGCAACGAAGAAGTCTTCACAGACGACTGTCAGAGCGCAGAAAATATGAATCGAGAATATCAAGTGTAGGATCACGCCGCCATGGAAACGTTGTTCTTGGCTGAGGACGTCATGTGGAAACTCCTCGATATTTGGTGGTCTACAAACTACGGCGCAACCTATGGCTAACTGGTCAAGTTGGTAGTACGACGTAAGGTTGTCAAGTTCGGTAGCCATTTTTGATGTTTTAGTTTCTACAGTGTTTTTTTATTATTATTATAAGGTTATCTTTTGAACTGCATTAATTATGCATTACCATTAATCCTCGCTTTCTTGGTCAATTTCCCAAAGTTCAAACCAATAGTCCCAGCTGTTGGAAATTTAGTTCTATTTGAAATTATATTTGCTTTAATAGTTAAATCAGTTTGTCTTGAAATTGTCAATATTAACTGTTCGTATGCTTTGCTAATAAATCGTCGATTCCACCGGCATATCCAAATCCGTTCTGTTGTGTCGTAATCCTCCCTTTTATAATGTTAACATGCGAGATTGTCTTACTGCTGTCGTGGCATTCCTTTTTCCCTTTCGAAGTTTAACCTTTGCCAACACTGAAATGGGGCACAAAACCAAGGCACAGTTTCCCGGCTTAGTTGGCCACAAGCTTTCAGCGCGAATTATAATCACCAGTGTGTCACATAAACTAACGATCAGTCATCATCGCAAGGCAATCAACCAATCAATTCGTCTTTTGTCTGTACATTTGTGTTCGATGAAAGCTTTGATACACCTCCGATCAACCTCCTTCAAAGGTTAAAAGTCAGTACGAAAGAAAACATCTCAGTTGCGTTGTGATCTGCGATATAATTTTTCTCGAGTGTATTATTTTTTATGCCTACAGGTGGTTTATTGAGTAAATCAACAGGTGATCTTTGGATACTATGTGTCAGCAGTAGAGTGTCGCAAAGCAGGTCGTAACGTGATCACTCAAAGTTTACAAAATATTCACTTGTGTTTCCAACCTATAATCACAACACTTTCACAATTTACTATGACCTTGGGTAAGGTGCGAACAACTGAGAATGTACTAATTCTTCGCTTTACTTTCAAACAAGGCGGTATACAAGGGCGTTCTACTTGGTTTAGAGGATTTAGCACATATGCACCACTTAAGCCTACTTATCCGCTGATTTTTCGGTCAAATTCCTCTAAATCGTTTGCTTTGTTTATCTTAATGTTCAATCGGGGTAAAACAACAGCGACAACATTTTGCCAGATATATAGGTGACTGGTGAAATAGATAAAAAAAATAACAAAGAGTATTTATGAGTGCATTTCTATTACATATGGATACGTCAAATAAACATATGAAGATTTTCAAGTGGATGTCACCTCCTTAGCTTTGGGTATTTTGGTACATCCTGTACCAGTGGATAAGGCGTTTAAAATTTAAACACTACATAAAGTTCCTAAACAAGCGTAACACTGGCGAGCAAAAGTTAATGATTCAATACGAAGGTGGCGAAACTAACGAATTAGCCATTTTTCAATTTTTTTTAAGCATAGTCAGCCTTCATGATGAAGTATCAGCCTATATCTAAATTATATGAATATGCCTGGTTTGTTTTTTTGTCTGTTTGTTAGTTTGTTTGTCTGCCTGTGTGTTTGTTTGTGTTTGTTTGCTTCTTTGTTTGTGTTTGTTTGTTTATTTGTTTGTTTGTTTGTTTGTTTGTTTGTTTGTTTGTTTGTTTGTTTCTTTGTTTGTTTGTTTCTTTGTTTGTTTGTTTGTTTGTTTGTTCGTTCGTTCGTTCGTTCGTTTGTTCGTTCCTTCGTTGGTTTGTTTGTTCCTTCGTTGGTTGGTTGGTTGGTTTGTTTGTTTGTTTGTTTGTTTGTTTGTTTGTTTGTTTGTTTGTTTGTTTGTTTGTTTGTTTGTTTGTTTGTTTGTTTGTTTGTTTGTTTGTTTGTTTGTTTGTTTGTTTGTTTGTTTGTTTGTTTGTTTGTTTGTTTGTTTGTTTGTTTGTTTGTTTGTTTGTTTGTTTGTTTGTTTGTTTGTTTGTTTGTTTGTTTGTTTGTTTGTTTGTTTGTTTGTTTGTTTGTTTGTTTGTTTGTTTGTTTGTTTGTTTGTTTGTTTGTTTGTTTGTTTGTTTGTTTGTTTGTTTGTTTGTTTGTTTGTTTGTTTGTTTGTTTGTTTGTTTGTTTGTTTGTTTGTTTGTTTGTTTGTTTGTTTGTTTGTTCCATCGTAGGGGACTGTTCTGAAGTGCCGCTAGATCATCGCTAACACTGGCCACGCGCACGATTAGGCGCAGTACTTCAGGGGCGGATCCAGGGAAGGGGGCCTGAGGAGACTTGTCCTCCCTCCCCCAAAAATGTACTGATTTTTATACTTTTTTATAATTTATAAGCAATTTTTTTTCATTTTATGTACTGAAATAAAATGATTAATATCATCCGAATACATTTTGAGTGTTTTATTCTAATAAATGAACTGCAATGACCGACGTACTAGAATATGCTAATCCAAAAAAAAAATATAACGAAAATAGTTGGAAAATTCCCATTGGTCCCTCTCCTTAAAAAAATCCTGGATCCGCCACTGTGCTTTTATGCCTTTTTATAGAGTATATCCGCAGAAAACGTTTTGGCTAACAAAGTCTTCAAGAATATAATATTCATTTTAGAATTCTCTTTGATATAGCTTTATTGTTTAGCCTCAATTGTGCGTAAAACAGTCGGTAATGCAGTGGTTTTTCTCCACATTTCCGCGAGCGATGTTGCTAAATCAAAATACATATTTCGTCTGTCTTCGGGCTAAGGCAGCGATATATGGAAAACCACCGGAGGCGCAAAGCATTGACCCCATATTGTTAAAAAAAACAGCAAAATGTCCAGGTTTGCAAGGATAGTAGTAGCGAATCGTTTAGGTGAATTAACCAACATCGAAGATAGATTTTTTTTGGAAATTAAATATTTTCTATATTCGAAAATCGAATATTTTCAATATTCGATTTCAATTCCAATTGACCATGAGGACTTTCCACTTATATTTTCAAACGGCTAGGGTGTTTAATGACGTTTGATCAGCCGTGAAATGTAAGGTCCATTTTGTATCAAAATAACCATTGCTTTCTCTATAAAGTAAAACAAAATCTAACGTAGACTGAACGTGTTTCTATATTTTGCTACATAAACACTTCAATTTCATGTTAAAATAGAACGTTTGACAAGAAGTTGATTAATTCAAACTGTTTTGATAAGGTTGCTTGCATGTTTACTTACTTGGTATCTACTAGATACGTTCTTCTAGTCCAAACTTTGAACCTCAGGGCATGGTCGTACGCTGGAGCACTAAAAGGTCTCTGAAACCATATTCTTCCATGAATTTGCCGTTGGAAAATATGCAATACGATCAAACATTCGAATATATACGATCTTGTTTTCGATCAAAGATTCGGTTTGCACCTTTATAGTATGGGTCGGTGCTTTGCGGCAGGTACCGGCTCGTCAATCGTATAACCTTTGATTCTCCGATTCTTTCGCGCAAATTAACGGTACAAATCTGACTCGCGAATATTTGCTTAAAAAAATCACTAAAATCTACGGCATTTGAAAAAAGTTTTTTTTAATATCTTTTTCGGGTAAATGTTGGATAACACTCCTCTTAAAACGACGATACAGTCGCAAACCAAATTTGTTGATTTTGACTATTTGTCATATATTTTAACAGTTATAAAAGTATTTATTAACAAACAGAAGAGGATTTTTTGTTGCCTGCTATTTTGCTTTGTAAAATTCACTTTCACAGAGATTAGTGTTAGTAATCTCGTGGCTTTAAAACAGTGATCAAATTTCTAAGTTTGCTTGAATCAAGAAACGAGTATCGATAGTTTTTGAAAACATAACCCACCGGTTAGAGTTTTTGCAGTTAGAAATAGAGGACCGAAGATCGGTCGGAAAAGGAAATAAAACAGAGGTCGCCTTATTTTTTCCCCCACTTGCGTTTTCGACCCTCTATTTCCGTAAAATGTTTGGGCTTTCGGCCCTCGTGATCTGTGCTTGCGATAAAATATAGAATCGCATAGTAAATTTAAGATTGAATAACGTCACAAAACAAAATCAAAAACAAGTTTGGCGTACTAGTTTGCATCATATAATATTATAAAAACAAGAGTGCTACCAACGTTTTGTCTTTTTTCGCTCAGTTTAATTTTACATCAGCTATTTTTTTATTTATTTATTTACATCATGTATCTTTAAATCTTGGAGAATAAATCATTAATCCTGACTAGACGTATCAACAATGACAAGATACAAAAAGAGTTGTTGTAAATCTCATTTAGCCTTGGTTTCTCATGATTCAACCTTGATGTGTTTATTCACTTTTAACTTTTGTTGCTATGCAGCAGTCTCCTTTGTCAACGCATTCAAAGAAGCTTCCCCGTGTTGATTTCGGGAAATTGCGGAGTATTTGCGTTTCCTGGACAATTCCGTCGATTCGTCGACTCGGTTGCCATTATCTTCAAGCGCCTGTTGGCTTTGCTTGTGTTGATCTTTATCTTGAGAGAGTTCTTGACCGTGCTGCAGTGCGTTTGATGTTGTGGTTACACTATCCGGCTTCGTACTCAGCGCGTCTTCCGGTGTCGAAATCTTTGTGCCCTTCTTCCTATTCTCATTATAGTCATCCGGAAGTTCCTTCTCTGGTTCGCCCTCTTCAAACAAATCTAACAACGTATCAACCGTCGATATGCAAGCGGTTTTCATCGTTTTCCACATGCCCCATAATGACAAGACTGGCATACCGATGACTCCGAGGCCTGCTGCACCTATTGTGGCAAGCATGCGCTTCGTCTTGGAGCTGTTTCGTTTCTTGTGATATTTGTAGGCTGTCTTGGATAGATAATATGGTGGCGATAGTACTCCTGCTGCTATTACGGAACCAAAGAAGGACAAACCACCCCCTATAACAGTTAAGACAATAATATAAAAATTAGGTAAACCTAATCGCGGAGCTCCGCTATAATTGCACACATTAGTTGATTGTTGGGTTATTGTTGAAGAGCAAGACAAGTAAACAGGGCTGGGTTGTTAATAGCTTGATTAGCTCTAATCCTGGGTTAACTCTTAAGAAAACTTTTGGATTAGCACTAATCGAGCTTTAAAAAACTGGCCCCAGGATGACAGAGTTGATTAGTTAGATCGCGCGGCCTTCTGTGCGAGAGGTCACGTGTTCGTTTCCTAGTGATTTGACATCCTTGTTTCAACTTCTTTCTGTTTTGTGTAGCTTGTAATATCTTTCAGTACCCGTACAAAGGAGCGCTGATGGAAAGAGGAGGGAAAGTGCACACCATGAGATTCCTTGGATAATACCGTATGGTTAAGGAACTCCCAACGCTAAAAAAAGCTTTTCCATAATACCCAGAGGGGCATCCATTTGTACGTACTTGCAAGGAATTGAGACGATTTGAACGCGCAACAAGGCATCTGTTTGTGTGATACAGAGTTCGTCCTGATTTGCATAAGGTTTATCTTTAAATATCACGGCCAAATTACATTTAATTGCAAAATTTTAAATCTAGAATAACAGCATTAATCTAGACATTTGATAAGTAATTTGCAATATTTGCGTCCGATCCGTATAAGATTTAAAACAGCTCGCTGTTTTAAATTCTCATGCAGATCTACCGCTCGTATAGTATATATTATATATCAAAAGAATCGACTTCTGCATGCAAGCGTTTTACTTCATGAGTCAATTGTTTCGCACCACAAGTGTATATTCTTGGTCCCAACTAGACAGCTGCAGCAAGTTCTAGCATGAGCGATAAGAACAAATCAGCTCAAGCCTTTCAATTTTTGTTGGCAGAGAAGAGTAAAAGAGTACACATGTGTGTAAACAAGTGCTTACCAAGAGAGTATGAGATTAGAGAGCTTATCCATGGACCCCAACAGGGGCTCTACCCGTCGTGCTATTTTTAAAAACGTGTTAATAAACTCCGCACTTTTGTCTTGAGATGTCTTGAAGATGCATCCGCGCCTCCTGCAATCTAGCTAATCACATTCCGTTCCTGAAATAACTTCAGTAGAATGAAAAGATCCCCTGATGAGTGTAAAGCCCAATACGGAGGATAAGCTCTCTTACCTCATATTCTCTTATGCTTACCTATGACAATTACAGCTGCTATTGGAGCCCCGGTAACTACTCCAGTACCACAAGCAACATAATTCAACACCACCCTTTTCTTGCTGTACTTCTTATTGCCAAACAGCGAACAGTGCATCGCATGGTGAATTTCATCAGCACCTTTCTTGCAAACCCAGCAAAATGAGAACTTACATGCGCCACACTTTACATTATTGCAACCTCCGTCATTCATCTTCTCAACAAGGGTACCACACGCGGGACAGTAGGCAAACCGTCTAGATTTTTCTATCCACCATTCTGGGCTTTCAAGATGAGTGCACATGCATTTATCCTCGGTGCAGTTGGGTCCTCTTTGGCAGACCCTTTCTAATCTTTTGACCTCATCTTTATCGTTTTTTTCGAGTTCCAACCGCAGGTAGTACAGCCTGGAGTATGTAACCCTATGATTGCTGCTTAACATGTTTTTAATGAACTTGTTTTCGTACATTTCGTGACAGTCGGGTCTTGGGCACTCAATTTTGGTGATCAAGCTATTTACTTGGTTCTCAAAGTACTTTTTCAGGCAATCAGAGCAAGTATAATGATCGCATTTTGCAGTTTCTTTTCTAGGATCCACATCAAAGCCCAGTAAGCATGTCTCACATTCGTATTTGTACTGTTTATGATCTCCGTCTTTATCACTTGGGTGGTAAAGTCTGATGAATTCTTCGGAAACACCATTCCATTCTGATTTGAAAGAAGAGTCTTTGAGTTGCTTTGTTGACCTCTTCTTTTTCCTCCACCAGTTTGATTTCGTCTGCTTGTCGCCGCTAACTTCGCGTTCGACTGCTTGGCTTTTTTTCGGAGTAGATTCATCATTTTCAGGCGCCACTTTGGTCGAGACTTTCATCACTTGTTTCTTATTTTCGGTCTTTTTCTTCCCTTTAACTGGATCAAAGGCCACTGTTTCGTACCACAAGTGTATATCTTTGGTCCCAAGAAGGCGTACAATGTCCCAGGGATCATAGATGTTGGAACATCCATTATTACAACAGCGAACAGTATCACAACCGCGAGCTATTTCACCCACAATGTACCACTCTAGATCGAAACGCCGTCGTCTACTTCTTCCTCCACATTGTGGGGACGGTGTACACACGCCGTTCTCATCAATGAAGAACCTACAGTGAATGTACTTAGATTTTCCTCTACGAAGAAATCGTTGACTTTCCTCAGTAGTGTCGTCAAAATCATCGATGTTTTCGTAGTGGTAAATTTCATCACCATCCAAAGCGTGGCATACTTGTTTGACTTTTTCCATTGTGGCCGAATCCATCGGTTTTGGGACTGACCACTTCATGATTTGCACTTGACTGAGATGGAGGTCGTTTATGTTGTCGTCGTTTTCAAGAGAGCTGTTTCCGTTTTTCGGCGTTTCGTCGTTTTCTATTCTTATTTCGATGTTTTCCATTCTGATTTACTTTTCTTGTTTGTTTCTATAACACTTTTTTACCTTGAATGTCTTTCTAGGTTTGTATGTACAACGCTCGGTGCCGAGAGACAAGAAAAAAGTAAGCCACTGTGTAACTCGGAATATTTCGCTCGTTCTTTTCTTTTTTTTTTTTTTTTTTTTTTTTTTTTTTTTTTTTTTTTTTTTTTTTTTCTATACGAGAACTTTGCACCTTACTTGACGAGTCCCGAAATTAGAGAGGTAGATTTCTACCTTTGTTTTGTCAGAACCACGTTTTGTGCTCAGAAGTATTTTCAAGCAGTTGGCACTGATTTCGTTTCAAGTTTTTTTTTCTACGGCGCCTCGTTTGCTCACTGCTTCTTCACTGTTGCCATGTGCACGTTCAAATCAATTTTTACGTCATTATTTACGCATGACATAATAACGTACTTTGCGCGCGCACATTTTGGGTGCACGTTAATTTAGCACCACAGGGATCCCGCGAACTACAAATTTTAGAATCGAACTTTCGAACCAAGTTCCAAAGAAAGTAAAATTCGAACGCGTCATAGAGTTAGGTACGTGCAAACGAAATTATTTAAGGTAATTCCCCAGGAATAGCTTCTACCTGTTTTTCTGATATTTTACAGTTTTTGAGTTGATAATCATCTTGAAAGAAAAAAAGTTGGGGTCACCAATTTCGTTTTTGAGATAATTGCCTCTGAACATAAGGTGGTTTTGCTATTACGCGCGCAAATTCGAACAATCTTTTCAAAATTATTTACAGGTCTAATTCTAAAAAAAAGTATGTTTCCTTTCCTAATACTTAGTAGCACTATTTGGAAGAGTCTTAATCTTATAACCTACTATTTTTTTGGTGGTCCATGAGACATTATCATTGGGTTTTTTTTGGCATGTAAGCGAAGTGTTCCTCCTCTAAAACATCCCATTTTAGCACTTCTGAAGGTCGTTTCTAACTTCTAAAACTGTGAATTATTCAAAATCCTACCTTTTATTTATTTATTTTTTTTTTGATTTCTAAATATGTTGTAGAATTCATTGTTACAAGAATATTTTTGAAAAAAAAAACTGGGGGTCACCGAACTCGTTACGGAGTTATTTTCGTTCAAATACGCAATTTTAGGCTTTTTACTTTGGGTTACCTGTGTTAATATGTTGATAAGTAATGGCTTTTTGGTTATATTTTGCTTATTGCATTAGTACGCCGAGGAAAATTACCGCCATTTCAAATTTCATAGTTTTACAGTTTGTGTCGCAGTTGGAGTGCGCAGAAGACATGCGCAGTGCAAAACTGTGGAATTACTTAATTACACTTTCACTGCTTAAGGAAATTTTTACATTTCAAGTCATTAGCAAAGTTCCAGATAATTATAACATTACGTCATAGTTCCAAATTTTCATTAGCGATAAATTAGCAGGACAAACTGTAACTCGTGGATTAAAGGACTATTTCCTTGGTGTATCTGATACAAAGTAAAAAGTAGAGTAAAGTAACCATATTTAACGTCAGGAGTCCCTTTAGCCGAAGCTAATCTTCCAGAGAGCCGACGGTGCGCTCATTTTACTCCCCTCTTTCTGTCAATGCTCCGTTTTACGGGTATTTAAAGCTACTACAAGCTACACAGAACAGAAAGAAGTCGAAACAAGGGTGTGAGGTCACCAGGAATCGAACTCAGGACCTCTGGCACAGAAGACCGCGCACTAACCAACTACGCCACCCTTGCTCCTACATTCGGTGGAAAGCGAAATTGTCCCAGCTATTTCGTAGGCAGCATACTGAAACTTTGATTTCGAGATTTCTAGTATCGTTCAGTCTGTATTTACGATAGTTTTTTAACGGGATACGGAATATTAGTCATATTATAGACTAAGCTCGTGATCGAGCTGGATAGCGGGATTCCCAGCAATGAGCGGGACGGCGGGATCTGAGAAACCATATTTCAAAAAATTCATATTAAAATAAACAAGGAAAAAAATATTAAAAACAAACAATGGCTGCCAACATCAGGGTTTTTTTTCGTATTCAGTTTATTGACAATAAAAATGTAATATATATTGTGTATGTTAAGTCACCTTTAAAATTCTAGCTGTGCATTGCTTTAGGTATTTCCCTCCAGGGGTGGTGACAGGGGTGCTATTCACCCCCCCCCCCCCCCCCCCCCTTTTGACCAGTAAAATCTACTTTTTTGTTAAAATTTGTTTTCAGCATACTTTGGACATTCAACTTTTACGATCTCAGTCACTCCCCTTTCAAAATTCCTGGATCCACGGCTGCTCTCGATTTGATAAAACTAATAAAATTCTAATTTGATGGTGTTTTGTTATCGCTCAGTGTTTATGTACAATCTTTGATCATATTCTAACATTTTCTGCTAATAACCTTTCCATTCACTACACTAAGAGGGATATAGGGCGTTCTTTGACGGTTGAAAGACCCAGAACAGGCCTTTTTCATGATTAACTTTTTTATTGTAATTGGATAGAAAGTCCCATGGCAGAACATGACCAAAAGGAACTATGAATTGTTTTAACAAGAAATAGATGAAACATTGATGTTAAATAGTAATCAATGGTCTGCTTATGATCTAGAAACTTTTGCTTATAACGTTCTAGTCAGGCTTATCATATTTTTGTGCATGAACACTACTTGAATATGTATATAAGACTGTATCATTGCTAAACATTTGGGTGCCAGTAGAGAAGAGTGAAGTCTCTTTGACACAGCCTTTGCATCAGTTACCTTAATTCACTATTACATCATGTCAAACCAATCTATTGTTTAAACACAAAGGATCATGGTAGTTGGACAATGTAAAATCATAACAAATTCACTGAAAATTATTCTAAAACCCATATTAATCTACTAGAAAGTAAGTGGAACAGACCCCAAATGTCCTGAATATTATTTAGCACATATATCAATACATATTATATCAGAAAACCAGGTCACTATTTTGCTAGAGATAAAATTTGTCAAATCTTCCATACAATTCTATCCCCCATGTAAAGAAGCAGTGATGTCAGCAAATTAGGGCAATTGTGTGTAAAATATTGTCTTTGTTGCACACACCAGCATCACACTTCCGCATACGTTTACAGAATAAAGGATTATATTAGACTGTCAAAACTATTAGACTCAGTCTGTAAAAGAGCATTTGAAACTGGACTATAAAAATATAGGAAAACATTGAATTTGGGAGTGCAAAAAGACTGAGTATTTTATAAAATCTTGACTACCATTACCTACCCTTGACAGTGTGTGTACCACATAAGTGTAAAGCAATTCTTAACTAGTCAGTGCTATTGTAGATATTAAATATTTAGTTATGCACTAACTAAATATTCACCGAGGTATGAACAAAGACAGCTTGTATTTCAATTCCATTGTGTGTGTTTATACCTCAATGAATTGTTAGTTAGTGCATACCTAAATCTTTTATATTTATCAGTTAATAGTTTAGAATTGTTTCACACTAATGTGGCGTGCACTCCACATATCATTTATTTATTAAATTCCAGTAAAATTTCATGTGAGTCGGCGCATTCTTTAGTAGGAACTGAACCCATGATTTATGGTCTGTCAAATAATGTTGAAGTGTTGTGGGTATTGGTAAATGATGAACAGCTGATGTCTTGTATTTCAAACATTTTCTTATTTCCCAACAACACAACTGCTTTAGAGGTGGGATATAATCTGAAATAACAAACAGTCAACACTTGTATTATAAACATTGTTCAAATATAAAATCACTAAGTAGTTGACCATTGTACTTTAGAAACAGGCTGTGTTACCAGCATATACTCATGCTTAGCCAATTTCACTGAATAGCATGTTCTGTTTGGCTGGAGTTTTTATGCAAAAGTAGTCAGATAATATATGTTTTATTCAAATGGTACATGTTGATGTCAGATACTGATGTAGCAATCAAACGTCTGTCTCCTCCCTGTCTACTATGTTGTAAAATCATGAAACTTGTAAAATTTGAAATATCAGCTATCAGTAGCAAAACTTTGACACCCGACCCATAAAATCCTTTTTTATCAAAAAAAAGTATGAAATAAGATAAAAATGTCAGCTTTCCCCCTCCCTATTAGATCAATATTGTGTATGGCACATTCTGAACTACAATATTATTTTATAAGAAGTGGTGCTGTCCATCTGATCCAATGAGTATTACCTGGCCTATCTACTTCGCACCTAGGTGGGGCACAAGGCTCAATGGTTTCTAAATTCTGTAATATTCATGAATGTTTTATGGGAGTGGGTTATCAGCCCTCAGCCCAAACCTGGAGAACCAGGTGATACCACATCGTCTGGTTTCTAAACTTTGATCTGTCAGATGCAGCAGTATATTACAGCCGACCTCCGACTCAATTTGTTCAACCGAAAACTCGTTTCTCGTCAAGGAGGTTACCATGACAATACTCGGTCCAGTCTGCCACCGTGAATTTGTTGACAGCGTGTGTTTGACACTTTCTACATCTTTCTACACGAAATTTCTTTACAAAGATGTCTTTCCAGCGATTTCTCGAGGATTTTGCTGGAGATTTGTCTATACTTGTTCCAGTCTACCGCCGTGAGTGTGTTTTGGCGGAATTTTTGTTGTTGAAGTACATTGTACTAAACTTAGATCAAGCATGCTCATGGAGAATTGTCATTTCGAAACAAAGAGGTTTTTCAGCGAAAGAGGTTGCAGAAAGGCTTTTTGTAAGCCAGACATTTGTGAAAAAAGTCCTGAGAATTTACAGAGAAAGGGGATCGGTGAACGATTCACCCAGGAAGAACAAATCCACGAAAAATGAAGATAACTTCAATCGATGCTTATGTGATAAACAGAAGCACGCGTAAGCTCGAAAATGTTCAAACTTACAGTTTCATCTTCTTGGTCAAATATTTGTGAACTTTGTGTATCCTCACACAAGTCTTGAGACAAATCTCCAGCAAAATCCTCGAGAAATTGCTGGAAAGACATCTTTGAAAAGAAATTTCGTGTAGAAAGATGTAGAAAGTGTCAAACACACGCTGTCAACAAATTCACGGCGGCAGACTGGACCGAGTATTGTCATGGTAACCTCCTTGATGAGAAACGACTTTTCGGTTGAACAAATTGAGTCGGAGGTCGCGTGTTATCAAGAACGGCTGTAACAAAGAAACCACAAGGCCTTCACCTTCAACTACTTGGTCATTTTATTAAAACATTATCTGTCAGACCTTGTGCTTCAATACAACTGTCCTCAAAGGGACGTCACAGAGTCTAGAAACTAAGGGACTGGCTCAGTAAGGTGAGAACCCAGACTAAAGGAGGGATCTTACTTCTCTATAAAGGGGTGTAGACATGGGACCAGGGGCACAGCGTGTTCCTTTTTGCAGGTATGCACAAGTACAAATGATCTAAAAAAAACTTAAGTAAACTGAACACTGAATACTGCATTTTTGTTTTCACGCTTAGATTCAAATTTACAATCTAATCAAAGTGTTTTTTATTTGTCAGAAAAGTCTTGCTGCATGCAAAATAAAATTTTCAAAATAGAAACAATTTGTAAAAATTTCAAAATTTTCGGTACCTTAAAGCACATGCGTATAGGACGCTGCACCCCTGGGGATATGTTGCAGTGTGGATTTTTGAAGTATTTTGCAATTGATAAAAGATAACATGTTTGAAGATAAAAAATCACAATGGAGAAAAAAGCATATCCAAGTGAGTGTAAATAAGTCCCGAGAAGGACATTTCAACAACCTGGATTGTAGATATGCACAGCTGTAAAATTATTATTAATGAAACAGGTTTTTACCTTGATATAATTCAAGCCATGCCTTGAGTAAAGGATGTTCTCGAGCAACCTCTAAAGGGGTTCGACCTTGATTATCCTTAGCAAAGGGATATGCTCCATAAAGTAACAATAGTCTACATGTCCATGGGTCACCACGAGCTGCACAGATATGTAGTGGAGTAAATCCATAGAGCTGTTTGTAGGCTTGGTTTATGTCGCACCCTGAATCCAGAAGCAACTGTGGAAATAACAACGTTATTGGTACCTGCACTCAAATGGTATTTATTCAATGAGTGCATAAATGCAGGGCTTTCAATAATAGGTGGCTACTGACAGCATGGTACCGATTATTTTAACTCTTACCACTGGTTATTTCCCCCTAGAAAACGTTTGAAACACAGACACCTAATCAATTACTCAGATGCTTATTCAGGGTCCGGTTGTACGAAGCCTGAATAAAGTTATCCACTGGATAAAGTTATCCACTCCATAGAATTTCTATAGAATTTATTCATTGGAAGGCAATTTATCTGATGGATAGCTCAATTCGGGCTTCGTGCAACCGGCCCCAGAATGCATGATAATGAAACCCCTGCAATAGCTCATTTGGAAAGTATTTTGCAGTTACAAGTCTGTGATACATGTACTTTGAATGTATTTTTTTTACTTATTACCTCTAGAATTTTAAGATGACTGAAATCAGGTTGTGGTGACTGACAGACAAAGGATAAAGGATTTCTTCCCATTTTATCATTGGCATTGACATCACTTCCAGCTAATATCTGTTAAGAAAAAAAAGGTAAATAAGAATTAACCTGATATCTAACAATATACCTTTTAAATCAGTATTTGGTTGTCTAAAAAAACAGGGACCGCGGAGTATGTTGGGTTGACAGCCAAACGATAATAACTTTTTCCTTAGGTCACAAAGAACAAGACATCCACGGCATGCATCCATATTTAAAAAAAATGATAATATTAGAAAAAGGGAGAAAAACACTTTTCAGGATAATTATTATTATTTGGATTATTTGTATTGCTTTTCTTTAGCACTAAAAAGTTAGGGGGGGTTGCAGTTCCCTGGTCCCTGAAAAAATATTGTGTTCTCAGATTATCCTTCCTAACACTCAGTTAAGCAGAAAAACATTTCATTGCATAACATATTTCAGCTTCTAAAATTAGTTGCTACGTGGGCATACATGTAGTTATCATTGATTATGAATTACATTTCTTCTACGTTATAATTTATAAGCCCAGCTTTTGCACTATTCACACATCTTCTGGGCATAGATGGAAATATTTACAATTTGTTTTGTATTTACATTCTCAAACAAAATGTTAATACAAAACAAATAAAAAATTAGCCAAAATACTGTATTTACTTAAGCCATTTTCGCTTTAAACCCTTCAATTGTTAATAATTCCATCTTTGCCCTGAAGATGTTCGGCTCAGTCTCCAGCCGCCATGAACCACTAGAATAGTGAGAGAGCTTTGTTTGTTTGGTTTTTTTTTAATTAATTAGAACATGAAAGAAACAAAATTGATAAATGAAAATAAGATTTCATCATTTTTCCTGTTTTAATGGTCCACCATTTTGGATCAAATGACTCACTATATGGTTGATATTTTTGGTCAAATGCCCAGGGTTTTTCCAGGGGAGGGAGATGTGAAACCATGGAATTGATTGATACATGATAGATTATCCGTGCTATGCCTTACCAGCAATTCAATAGAATCTTTCTGGTTTTCCCTGCAAGCTACACACAATGGAGTCTGCCCTGTATTATTTCTAACTTCAAGATCAGATCCTGCATCAACCAGTAACCTAAGGCACTCAGTACGACCCTCCCTCGCTGCAATATACAAGGGAGTCTCGGGATGTTTGGAATTCAGATTAGCTCCTGATTCTATCAAGAGTTTCACACATTCTTTATGTCCTGCATAAGTTGCCATCCAAATTGGAGTAAGAGCATGATTTCCTTCTGCAACACCATCCACTTTAGCTCCTGCATTAAGCAGTAGTTTAACACACTCAGCATGTCCTTCTTTAGCCGCTAGAACGAGTGCTGTCAACGCTGAACTATTGACGGTGTCAACGTCTAACTTTTCACCAGAACTATTCTCGCTTAGGAGACTTTTTAGGAGATGAATGTTTCCAGTTTGAGCTGCATGAAACAGCTGAGTAGCTTTTGGTCTTTCTTTGACTATTGTATGCGTATCAACGACGTTGCCCATGCTTTCAAATCACTTAAATAAAAAAAATGTCGCAGAACATACAGTACAAAAACATCGAGTTATCTTGCCCTTTGCTATCAAAAAACAGCATCTGATCGCATCACATCGACCTCTAAGTCTTCCATCATTTTTACTTTATATATCTCTTCTGCTTTTTCGCGTCCACAATTTATACAACAAAGTAATAAGATTTCGCAAATTCACTGTGTATTTCTTGTTCGGTCCGCCATGTTTGTTTTATTGTGCAATAAAATGCCGATGTTCCTGGGACTTGTGTGGTTTCCAACTGACCTGGGATCTTGCAGGCGCTTCCATGATATGTGTTCGATCAAAGCGGTGCGGCAACAGCTTCACGTACACTCGTAAACCAGATTTGGGAAGGCACGTGTCGACCTGAGAACCTATCAATGTACGTGATTGACAAAAAATAATCATCCAAATTCACCAGACAGACATCAGTATGTGTGACTGAACGGACTGTAAGAGCAAAATTAATGTACAGTTTCTTTAGTGGTAGTCAGTTGCCCATCGGCATAGTTTTATATTATCGATTCTGATGGGGTTCAACAGGGTTACAACCAACAGTTTCAGAGAAAAGTTGTATATCTTTAATTCATTATAATCCTGGTAGACAAAAAAATATGTTTTTCAAACATGGCGATGATTGTACTTGCATTAACTGTCTAGATTATTTATCATGGCCACTGCCGCATTTTTTGATCAACAACATTGAAAAAAATATTTTCGTATGTTAAGTTAATTGTGCCATTTGAGTTTTTGAGTTTTAATTTCATTTTTGACAGAATCAATACATTATATGGAACTATAAGATTGCAATCAGACCTGAAGCCATAAAAACATGACTAAATATATCTTCTGGATCAGTAAAAAAAATGAGTCTGATTCTATCATCATACAGAAATCCGTACGTTTTCAAGATCATTTTTATGCAAAAAAAATCGACCAAAATTAATTTAATTATAATAAAGGACGTAAATTATAGAGCGGATGAATGGTTTGGAAACACTTTTTTCAAGCGTGACCGTACATTATCTTTTTATTCACTATTGTTTCACCATTGTTGCTGAGTATTAAAATCGTTATTTGGGCTGCTGGCAAAACAGCAAATTGAGCAACCCTTACCGTGAGGTCAGACAAAGTTTACATGAGTTTATACCGACTTATTGCACAGTTTCAAATCAAAATCAATAAACACATGTGCACGGTTCAACCTCAAAACTGAACAAGGACAAAACCATAAACAATTCTTTGTAGTGGGCAAAGCACTGGTTGTACAGTATAGTGTCCAAGTTGATGTATTTCATATTAACTCATTACTAGATTACTAGACTGATTTTACGTTGCATCCATGTGTGATATGCTTATACGCAAACAACATTATTTTTGTAATGACATGATTTGCCAAGGAGTATGTAATCAACGCGCACAGAACTTTGGACTGTAAGGTGATCACGTGAGCAGTTTGAATGCATCGCAGCCTGTTCTATGTGATGTACTGAAAGATACACCAATCTTGATCTAGAAACTGCTAGGAATATAAAAATCGTTGAAATATTCCTCAAAGTCATCATTAGTCTTATTCATATTATCGAAGGTGCATGTATTTGTTTCAATCATAGTCATATTTTATTAGTTTCAATAATAGTAATTTTTGTTCAGTTGTCATTCCATTCTTCTTTTTTTGCTGACAACGTTTTTGGACGTCTGTATAGTTTGTTGTTGTTGTTGTTGTTGTTGTTGTTTTTTTTTTTTTTTCAAAGAGTGTGTAGAGTTCTTCCTAGTGACATGCCAAAAATTGCTCGCGTCTCAAAATAATAACACAAAGCATTTCACTATACACATAAATCTTTAATTTGTTTCTTATTCTTGTATAATATCGAATACGTGACGACGCTCAACTTCTCTGCACACCCAATTAACTTTGTTAGCCCGGCTCCCATGAGACGTTATCCGCGTTTCTGATTTGTCAATTATATTTAATATTACTAGTTCATAAGAAACATAACTGATTTGGTACCATTTTGGACTATGATCGCTGTTGAGTGCAGCAGGCTGGAGGTCTAATTACGAATGAAAATTAAACATGTCAACAAGTATGACTTTCGCTTTACCTAAAAGCAACCGAAGTACAACAGCAAAGTCATTTAGTACTGTCACAGAGCAGAATTTTCAACTACACACCCACAGAAATATTGTTGGTTTTACAAAAACAGATCAGATTAGACCAAGAACGTGTTATACCACTTTCAGAAGCCACTCTGAACCAGTTATTTTGACTGCATCTCTTTCTAGAAGCTTAAGACCGTCATTCTGTAAATATCAAATGACGATATGAAAGATTCCACAAAGTGTTTTTTTTCATATCTTGTCTGAAGATAGGTATTAATAGGCTTATTCAAAAAATATAACTCCTGGTTCCATCAGATTTTTATTTTTGAAGAAAATTAATAAATTAGATTTTGAGCCCCAGAGACCCCTTTCACATGATAAAAAGTATAGTTCCATTGCAGATCAATAAATAAATTCCTTCAACATTTTATTTAGTTTAACTTATACCGTTATAAAGAACAGATAATTCCGCTTTACTTTATGTAACATTTGTTCAAAATTATCAAATTCTTAATATTTTCATGATTTTTCAATTTGTGCTAATTTTGTTATTTTTTGAGATATCTAAAAATCGCTAATTTCACATGCAAAAATCACCATTTGCGCATCCATTTTGAAAGAAGACATTTTAATCTAGTGAAAGAGTATTATTTCGTCTTCACTTTTCTGCAAAAAAATTTTTGGGCTAAGCAAGTAAACAATTTTTAAAAGCGCTTTGACAAATTGACCTTTGGTCAAAACACGCGCTCATTTCACATCAATTTGCAAACGTCAGATGAATCAAATAATGACAAATCCCCAAAAGAAAACAACGTAAACCAACTTCTAATCTACAATGTCTATTAGAAATTAATATGTTATGCAATATAGGACAATGTCTTCAAAACTAATTGGCTTTTTACCTGAGAAAAACTGGTTTTCGGACATCATTTGTGACTGTTCGAGTGTGCTTTGAAATTTCGTAATGTAAACAATTTCAACACTAGGATTCTTGTCTCCTGTTTGTCTTGAAAAAAGTCCCTTTCAGAAAAGAAGTCCAATAAAATTTTGAAGAGGATATAAGTATCGTATGTACCTGTTAAATAGCAGTTTTTTAGTACCAAAATCTAGAAAAACTTTAGCCGAGTTTTTCAGAAGTTCACATCAAAATGTCAAGGTGACACTGAAAGCGTGACAAACACATAAAACACAGGAGCCCCGGCCGTGTTGTCGAAATATGTTAAATAATGCAATAATTTATTCAAATCTCTTTTGTTCTTCGGGCAAATTAATATCAAACGCAAATGAATTTGCAAAAACTAAAATCATGAAGAATCAATAAAATATCATCTACATTGTACTTTGAAATAAATCATGTTTCGGCAACAATTTGCAATACTCCATAATGAGCATATCTCAGATTGCATGGTCTTGCGAAACATCCAAAGTAGAAAACCAGCTACTAACTGGTCAAACCAAAAACGTACCTTTGTAAGAGCAGTATTGATATAGTAACCAGCATTTCCAGCATGACCATCAGCTAACATGGCCACGTGCAATTACGCTGCGCATGTTGGAGGTCATTGTGGCAATAGTCAGTACAACCCAGCAAACTCGTCCTGTGTGTTACTCGCCGATTGCTCGAAAAACATCAAAAGTCATTTGAAAAGTCTGAACTGCTTTGACTCCACTTTGAAAGATGAGAACGAACTCTTGTTAGCTAGAGCAGGTAGGTTAATCAATTTATTTGATATATTGATGATGTAGTTTATTAGTTATGAGATACGCTTATTTTACTTTTATCAGTCAAGTTGTTTCTCTGTTGTTGAACCTTTATAGCTGTTATATTGTTTTTTTAAGCGCGCAAGCAATATTTAAATATATTTGATCAATATTGTTGCAACATATTTTTTCGCAGGCATTTTTGATAAAGTCAAAAGCACAGACAAGATATCAATATGTCCAAGGCACAGAGAATCATACGGAGTGAGGTGGCGCCCAACATCTCGTATAAATTGTAGCGCTCCATCGTTTTGGGCACCTCATGGTCAACGGAAAGTCAAGGGAGATCGTGGAATTACTTCCTACCAGTCTAAAATACTTTTTGATCTCACAGCACAACTTATTCCAACTGCGTCACGTAAGTACCAGTTGAATGCATATTCAGCGACTCATTAACAGAACAATGGAGAGAATGCCGGATGTTGAAAGCAATTTGCTTTATTAAAACGTAACAAAATTTGCAGAACGCAATCATGTAAGCAAATTTTTAAAGTACACCGTATTTGATGTCCTACGTTTGAAAAATCGACGATAACCGTGTCATCCGGCATTGTCTGGAGCCTTTTGTGACATAAATAGATTAGGTAGATATCGTTTTTTTATTGTTGTTCTTTTTATCGACTTATTCTCTCTAATTTAATGCTAATGCTAGCTTAGCCCGTGTACAGACGTCTCCTCCCCCACTCCCCACCCCCCACCACCCCCTCCCCACCCCCTCACAGGGAAAGGCTTTTCCTTGCGTGCGAGTGTGAAAGGGATGTCTATGCACAAACTACAGCTAACTGTATAGGCCAACTATTCACAAGAAATCAACTTTCAACTGCTTTTAAGGTCGCCTTTAAAATCTGGCCCGTAGTACATAACTGAATTGGATAAATATTACTGTCCGTTATCCTACTTTTACTAGCTCCCAGTCCTTCACGGATCTTTGAACCCAGCAGAGATGGGAGTTCCATTTACAAGAAAAATAGGCTTTTACGGAAGAACAGTATTTATCTATGTCAAACTAGTCTTTTCACATCTTTGTTTTTAAAATAAAATTCTTGTTTCTATATTTAGCAATATGTAAAAAGTGCAGACTTTTATTAGCAAAGGAGCCACCTAGCAAAGTTGATGATGATCCAGTCGCTGAACTACCTGATCCCTGTCCAGATCCTGAAGTAATGGGAGAGTCTTTAGATAAAGAGAACATACAAATAGCTACGACAAGCAACGAACAGGTATTACACAATATGCGGACCCCTATAATAAACTGCATTGTTCAGTCGAATCTTTGAGCCCTATTGGTGTGTGTATGGGATCCCTTTGTTCTTTACGTAGGTAGGGGCAGTGGCCACTTTGTTTTGGCCACAGGAATGGGAAATTTTTGAAAAGTGAAAGGGCAAGATATTTCTGTCAAAACCGTTTAAATTATTGGAATGAGCGCTTAAAAGAAATAAGAACGTAACCCAATTTCGCTATTTATTTTGCCATTTTAGAATAAAACAAGTGACGAAAGCGATGATTATTGTGAAGAATTTAGAAGACTTGATATTACATCTGAACACAGCATGTACCAACCAGAAAGCTCATCTGAAAGCTCTACAAATGGTAATACAACCACAGCGTCAACCATCACAGAACGACGCATCAAGCTAAACGAACTCCTTTCGTTGAGTGGTAAAGACCCAGTGAAGCAGTCAAAGAAGAAGTGGGCGTACTCGAGTCAACGCACAAAGAAAGATCGTGTTTCTCATGCAAAAGATGCTGTTGTAACTTCTCTAGAGTTGATTTCTCCTGATGACCCAGGGTCCCTTTGGTTGGATCTGAAAAAGTCGAAGTCCGTTGAAAAAACACTAGGCCTGACGTCCATGTCTAGTGAAGCAGATCATAAATACCTAGCTGCCCTATCGGAAACATACGAGAACGCCTCCAGTTGGGATACTCGTAGACAGATTTTGTCCATCATGGCAGACCTTGTCCCATCAAAGGTGATTCAAGAATACATACCTGGTATCACAGAATATAGGATAAGTATTGCCAGGCAACATCAATTTCGGTATGGACGGGGTGTCCCTGTGGTCGTTCCAAAGAGTTCTCGTATGCGAGTCGATGAAATCCAGCTTGATCATTTCCTGTCATTCATAACAAGTCCCCATGTTATCCAAGACCTGCCTTTTGGACAACGCTATTTGAAACTAAGTAATGGTGAGGTCCTTGAAACTCCAAATGCCATACGAACCATGATTCCTCAACGGATCGCTGATCAGTACCGACAGTACTGCACAGAAACTAATTTCATCCCTTTCAGTGAATCAACAATGTTGCGCATCTTATCATCTTGTTCTGCATCAGTACGAAAGTCTTTACAGGGGTTAGATTATTTGACAGCAGATGGCACAAAGGCTATTGATGACTTGGCTGCAATGGTAGAGAAACTAGGTGACTATGGCCAAGACAGAGAGTGGGTTCAGCAATGTGGACTGTCATTAAAACGAGGGAAGCAATATCTGAAATCCGACTACAAGGTAATTGGATATGTTTTCTATACTTTTGATAGTTTTAGCTGTCTACTAGAAAGACAGTAACGGCCGGGGGTGCATTCGGGGGCAGGGTCGTGGTGGTGTGAGAAATGTTGAGTGCGCTGGGTTTGGTGCTAATGTCTGGGTTGGGTTGATTGTCTCATGTTAATATATCGAAATATCCTATTACAACAAACGGTTTGTTGCTGCATGTATCTCGTGTAATACGTATAACATATTGCATTTAAATTTGAAAAGATCCATTCACAATGACTATCCATATATTTTCTATTTCAGTTACATATCTCCGACAGTTCCAGTGTTCCAGATCATTGCAGAACGTTTGCCTTAAGTGATCCCAACGAGAAACACCACAGCTCTGAATGCGATGACCATATACATACTGACAGCTGTTCTTCATGTGAAAATCTAAAGATGACAATACAAGACATCAAAATAGTTCTTGACGACGCAAAACTGGATGACGAAGAACGAGACAACCTGACATACATATACAGACAGGCCCTTCAGGCACTTGATGCATGGAAAGCACATCAATTAAGGACGACGCAGCAAGACAAGGCACGAACTGATATACTAGACAAACTAGACAATTCGACAGCACTCATCACCCTAGATTGGGCCATGAAATTCCTCCCTCAAAAATACCGGGAAACGCAAGCTGACTGGTTTGCAAAAAGAGGAATATCATGGCACATTAGCGTGGTTGTCCGCAGAGGTCAAGCCGGTCAATTACAACATCAGGCCTTTGTGCACATCGCTGAGAACTGCAGCCAGGAAACTGACGATGTTCTTTTGATCGTAGAACATCTTCTTAGCCAGTTGAAGTTGAGCCACCCAGAAATACAGAAAGCCTACCTTCGTGCAGACAATGCTGGCTGCTACCATAGCGTAGCTATGATACTATCTTGTAAGCAGATGACTTCAACTGGTATAAAGATCGAGCGCATTGATTTCAGCGATCCGCAAGGAGGAAAAGGCCCTTGCGACCGTAAGGCAGCTACAATCAAGGCCCACGTGCGACGTTACATAAATGAAGGCAATGACGTATTGACAGCATCACATTTTCTAAATGCGATGACATCATATGGTGGCGTGAAGGGTGTCCGAGTTGCGTTGGTAGACTTGAAGCCAGGTCACAAGACTTCGACGGAGGGGAAAATTGAGGGAATTAGTACCCTAAACAACTTTGGCTACGAAGAAAGTGGCCTTGTTATCTGGAAAGCTTATAACATCGGGAAAGGAAGAGTTATTCCATGGTCCAGTTTACAAGGTGCGACTCTCTCATTGTTATTAGTTCATCCATTTATTCATCCATTTTTCATTAATCATTCATTGCATCGATTATTCGTTATTCTTCAGTTCAATATTTATTCGTTGGTTCATGCAATTATTTCTCATTTATTCATTCAAATCTTGATGAAACCCCGTATTCGTTTGGCAATCAGAAATGTAAAAAAAACTAAAGTAGGTGTTTCGTTTTTATTTCGACTTTGTTGTCAGGTCAGTTCATATGTAAAGTTAGTAGTCTTCCTATTCAATGTCTTTGTTTGTTTGTCATTGCGTTGATTTGTTTGTCTAAAAGTCCTAAAGTTCTTCACCTAGTAAGTATGTTTGTGGTCCCACTCCCTTTCAGTATTTTAATTTATTTGTTTGTTTAGAACTTGTTTCTTTTGTTTATTTATTTTTTCAGTTCGTAGCTGTCTATCTCAGAATATACTTGAAACAGCGAAAATTACTGATGGTGACTTTACTGATATCCATGTCCAGTCTGGACAAACAGAAGAAAGAAGTGGTGCATCAAGTAACAAGTCGAGTGAGGAAGAGGAAGAGACCAAGCAAGCCGCATTTCCCATTGAGAATGAAATTTATTCTTGCCCAATTGAAGGCTGTATTTGCTCATTTAAGCTATATTATAATATGGAAAATCACATTCTCTATGGAAAATGTAAGTTCGTAACGGAAAGAAGGACTTTACTCGACAAAGCCAAACTGAAATATCGAGAAAAACTTGAAGACGGAACAAGTCAGTTACCCAGCCTAACCACTCCAAGTCAGTCAAGTGAGTCTTCTTCAGTAGAAAGTTCACCAAAGGGGTGGGCCCTAAGAACGTCCAAGAAAGGAGGCAGGTTTAACTGCAACCAACGCCAATACCTTGATGAAAAATTTCAACTAGGTCAACAAACTGGCCACAAAGCTGATCCAGAACAGGTTTCAGTAGATATGAGGCGCGCCAAAAACCTGGACGGCACAAGGAAGTTCACAGTTGATGAGTATCTTTCAGCGCAACAGATCAAAGCATATTTTTCACGCACCAATGCAAAGCTTCGTAATATCCAAAGTGATGCTGATTTGCAAGCCGTAACGGAGCAAGAGCAATTCATTAATACACGCCAAGCTGTCCTTGCTGAATGTCAAATTACTCACCCGATCACATACGACACATATAACATTTGTGAATTGCATAAAACTGGCAAACTTCGTAGATTTAACGTAGCAATGCTGCGTTTAATGTGTGAGTATTTTGGAATAGGTGTAGATCATTTGTCAGGAACCCGCTTCAAAGCACCTTATCTTGAGTTACTGAAACAGCTTGTTGGTGCTTGCTCGTGTGAAACTAACCATTGACTATATAGTTCATTATATGTACAGCATGCAGTCCCTATAACCGTTTGTATATAATAGACCAAATATATACTTTATAAACTGAACATACAATAAACTTTAGTTTTACACAGAATATCCAAGTAAAAGTATTTCTTGTTTCTTGGATGGGTCAAATCAAGTTTTAAATGGCATTAGCTAGGTCAAAGCATAGCTGAATTATCCCCCCCCCCCCCCCCCACCACCACCCGATTGGGGCAGCGAGAGGGGAGCGTGTCCAAAATTACATAATTACGATCTCCGCGGAAAATCAGTAGAAATTCCCTAATAATAGAAAGGATCTTCGACTTAGAAAAATACATGAGTCAAACATAATAGCAAAAATCCAGTAAGTCTTGATAAGTAAAAAATATTCAACAACCTTGAATGAATACTTTCGGGCTTCCTGTTTTATGACACGTTAGCTTTCTCGTTAGATTGACAGATTGACACTTATAAATTTGGAACTGAGCTGGGTTTAAAAGGATTTCTTAGAGTCATTGCCATGAAAATACTTCTGTGTAACAGATGCATACTTCTTATACCCTCGTCATTATTCTTGAGGATGGCTTCTGCCAAAAAAGAGATGATTTTCAAGGTTACCAAGCGCTAAAATAATGCTGCAATGTGTTCAGAATCGAAATTGTTTGCGTAATAACGGAAATATCAAATCGCTCCACAAATGATTTAAAGAAATCGCGTTTGTCAGGTAAACAACCCGTTAAATCTCTTGAAAAAAGTATTATAATCGCAATCAATTAAGTTCTATTAGACATTGTAGATTAGAAGTTGGTTTACGTTGTTTTCTTTTTGGGATTTGTCAGTATTTGATTCATCTGACGTTTGCAAATTGATGAAATGGGCGCGTGTTTTGACCAAAAGGTCAATTTGTCAAAGCGCTTTTGAAAATTGTTTACTTGCTTAGCCCAAAAATTTTTTTGCAGAATATTGAAGACGAAATAATACTCTTTCACTAGATTATAATGCCTTCCTTCAAAGTGGATGCGCAAGTGGCGATTTTTGCATGTGAAATTAGCGATTTTTAGGTCTCTCAAAAAATAACAAAATTAGCACAAATTGAAAAATCATAAAAATATTAAGAATTTGATAATTTTGTACAAATGTTACATGTAGTAAAGCGGAATTATTTGTTCTTTATAACGGTATAAGTTAAACTAAATAAAATATTGAAGGAATTTATTTATTGATCTGCAAAGGAACTATACTTTTTATCATGTGAAAGGGGTCTCTGGGGCTCAAAATCTAATTTATTAATTTTCTTCAAAAATAAAAATCTGATGGAACCAGGAGTTATATTTTTTGAATAAACCTATTAATACCTATCTTCAGACAAGATATGAAAAAAACACTTTGAGGAATCTTTCATATCGTCATTTGATATTTACAGAATGACGGTCTTAAGAGTTGAGAATAATCAAAGTGGAAACAAACAACGAAAAGAAATTTTTTTACTTTTTTTACCGACTCAGCCGGAACATACACGAAAACTTTGTAATATTCGAAATAATCGCTGCAGCTTACCTGAGGTTAACGTGGAGAAGTCTGTTGAACACAGAAGGATAGAGATGAATCAAAGACTTCCTACAATCGATCCTACAATGACAAAAAAATGCAGCGTAAGAATTTTGAATGGTCTGGAAAGATGTAAAAGTTTACCAACAGAATTTCAACACAGAATAGGAAAATTCCAGCAAAACAAAAAGAGAAAACTAAAAGAACACATAGATAGGGAAAATCAAGACTATGACGAGAGTTCGTCTAAGGCCAAGTTACTTTTTGAATGGATTTCAAATCAATATTGATTAATTTATTGGACATTTTCTAGCCTTTTATTGTTTACAACTTTATTCGTGAGATAATGCTACACATTTGTTCAATGTTATTTCGTAATTTGTTTACATTATTTAAACAAAGCTACATGAAAGACACTGAAGTTTTGATCAAAGTTCAATGAATGTAATATTTAAAATAGTTCAAAATATTCAACATATACTATCAGTCGAGACTTACCTCATAAAAACAGTAATTCCAAAAAAGTATCCACACGTTATGAGGTGGACTTCATAGTTTTTAATGTAAATAGACACATATGTATATTAAAGGTTGCATTTATGAATCAATTTTGATATCTGTTGAGTTGATCCCGAAGGGCGTGGTCAGCGGCGAAATACAATTGAATGGAGTTTTAATTGTCAGATCCAAAACATAAAACAATGGACCTCTTTTGTAGCATTTGTACAAAAAACAATTGTTAATGAGCAATAAAAACAGAATGCTGATAAAAAACTGTCAATCACACAATTAACTGTCGGCGAGACATAAATTCGGGTCTTTCTGTGTGAACTCATTTCGTGAAACAAGACGAGAGCGTGTAGGACCGTCATCAATTTTTTTTAAATTGTTTCATTTCCGGTAGTTTATCGCGTTGAAAACTCATTTTCTTAACTTTTAAATGTATCATCCAAAACGCTAACTTCTTACAGGTAATTTTAGCTGCATGAATGTCTTAATTCACGCTTAATTAATCAGCAGTTTCCAGATCAAAAGTGAGTTCGACTTAATGAAGTGGCGGTCCTTTCACAGCCGTGAATCTCGCTAATACACTGAGATGCATGCATCGCAAAATGTTGAAATTTACAATTCAATGCTGTTTGTTTATTACCATATTATAGTTAATGTGTTGCAATAAATGGATAGATAAATAATACAAGAACCAGTAATTCTTACTCAGAATAACTGCGCATGCAGAGAGGATTCAGCTTGATTCATGCATATTGACACATATAACAACTTACAATGTTGGATGCTGAATTTGTAATAGTATTTTAATGTGTAAAACGTTTAAAAAAATGTTCACTAAGACGGATTCAAATTAAACTGTAAACATATTGTTTATTGTCTAATTTTGCATACAATTTGCGCACTTTTGTGTGACGTATGTGAACTAGAGTCTAAGTGCATTGCGTTGGTGTTGTCTACCTATTTCGAAATGAGAAATAGGCCTAAAGTAATGCTTTGCAAAAGTACGATAGCTCACATTCAGGGGACCATCTACAGCAGTCACGTGCCACGAAGGGTATTTAATCCGATTCTGGCACGTGAACGGTAGTACGAAACATGGATAAAGTTATCCACTGGATAAATGGGGGTACTACCCTATATCGACTACTATACGGGGATGATCCGCTGAACAGGGTATGGTTTTTCGACCACCTACAAGATCCCAGCGGAACACCTCTACCCAGATCTGAAGGGAGTACCCCCCCTCCCCGGGGATAAAAGTTATCCATTTTATAGAATTTCTTTAGAATTTATCCGCTGGATAGGGATTTATCCAGTGGATGGAGCTATTCGGGCTTAGTATAACCGGCTCCAGATGAATCTATTTACTGTTGTTAGCTACTCTTGAGCCAGTACATTTTGGTGTATAACTATGAATGAACAATTAGCTTTTCAGTTAATTATGCGACGCTTTTAAATAGATACGTGCATCGGCAATGGTCTGGTGTTTCTGACTTTCACAAAGTAGCCAGATAGCTTAGCAAAAGAATGTATTTTATAGCGGATTCAAAAGTGGCTAAATAATCAGAAGTCTTTACGTTCGATTTGCTGATTCGTTGGTTTTGGTCAAATAGTAAATTAGCCAAATTTAATTACGAAAACAAAAACTTGATAGAGTGCAAACACTCAACGTGTGCAACAGTTCTCACTATTTAGTACTAAATAGCACTAATTATACAAAAGAAAACAATAGAACTAGCATAAAATAGCACAATATAGTGGTATTTATGCTGCACACTTTTAGTACGTGCGCTCTATGCATTTCAATTGAATATTTTGCGCTGAATCGCTAAGCTAGCTCAGCTCATTCGAAGACTGACGTCATCAGATTCTGTTGGACTTTGGATTATAAGCTCTCTTTCTCTCCATATGACTAGCTCACAAAAATAGTAAAAAAAAAACCTTTTACGGTGTTTGATAACGTGAGTTAATTTATGTTGATTTAGCTGTATATTTATTGCTACAATCAGGTCTGGATTATAAATTGATCTATGTTTAATACGTGATCACATGTGATCAGATCATAAGTGCAACTGACGAGCTTTATGTGACACGATACAGAATCAAAGTGCGTGACTTTTATCAAAGCCTTTTAATACATTTCCAAATAAAAAACATTGACAGTGTTAAATTAATCGAAATTAACGTTTATTTTAATGAGCTCGCTCGTTATTAAATATCGTACGATGTATAAAGGATGTCTGCGCGAACATATATCAGTTTCCTTCGAGTCCATGTGTTGGGTCACTCACGAGTGATGTAGTAATCAACGCGTGGCCTAACAAAACAAAAATTATACAACATTAGCTAGAACATTCAGCTCAGTGATGTTGAGATCCTGAGTGGTTGTCCGGCTTGAGCGTAAACCCTTGGCCTGGCTTACCGGTTGATAGTCCGGCCCAATACTCCTCCAACTGACATGTTTCTTTATCTTATTCCTTCCTTACTTTGTCATGCAGATATATGTTTTTTTTCTTTTTTAATGAGTTGATTTAGCACAAGCTGTACATAACAACATACACACCAGCTCAAGCAAATATCTATATATTAATTTGAATCAATTTTTCCTCTTTGCTAAGTTTACTCACATTTAGATCGGCCAAAGCAATTAAAATAAGAATAGAAAATTGCACGAAACCGGTTATTCACACCGGCTCTCTGCCACGGGGCAACGCATCTTCCGTGTTTGTCGACGGCGAACAATAAATGCAATAAAATTAACGTAAGGCTATTTTTGATCCAACCCTCTAGACTTCAGCAATATTGTATAGGATCAGCATTGAAACGGAATAAGTGATATTCAAAATTAGAATTGCGCATGGTTACCGCATTTACCGAAACAAAATAGTTCAGGGCGGATCGAGGATTTTTTTTCTAAAGAAAGAATAAGAATCCGTTTAATGCAAGTTTTTGCTTAGCATTATGTTGTTGTGGTTTATTAAGTTTTTTTTATGCCATAAAAAAATAGGTACAAAGTAAAAAAAACTAACATAAAGATGCGGAAAGTGTTGAAACAAAGTTAAGCCTTGGCGGCTCGTTCCAACGACGGAAAAATATGAAAACTCAACTTTATTTGACCCGTCAGTTGTTTTGTCAGTGTGTCCACGCTAAACTGTATGAATCCAGAACAAATTCAAGCAAGTCATGCCGTTTGATCGACACTATTTGCATGTGCAGTTAGTACGTGGTCATTTTACGTTTTTCACACAGCCAAATTAAACGCACTGATGGCTTATTGGCTTTGCATTTCACTATTGTTATTTTAATTTTTTTGCAATTCACACGGCGTTATGCAGACGACCCTAAAATTGCACCCGGTTAATTATGAATTAAATCTTTTAGCCCAATGCAAGTTTTTTGTATTCCATGATTAAATTCACTTTACAAAAAGGTTGCAAACATCTATTATACTTTTCAAGTATCTTTTTAATGCCTATTATATTAAAACATGCTTAGCATTTTTTTGATAGCTACAAATTTTTGTAAGTTTGCAGGCATAAAAACTTTTGAAAGTTTCTGTATAGAGTTTCTTTTGACTCAGTCCAAGGTGAATTGTCGAGTCGTACGCTGGTCCAAATGAGTCGCAAAGTCAATTGCCAACCGTAAAGTTGTTTGTTTTTACGTCTGTTTGCTCGTCTACATAATAATTACCACTTATTAAACTATTCAAATACATTAAGTTATGTCATTGACAAAAGTCGTGTGATAGCGCACGATTTTGACAAGCGGAACAAACTGAACCGATCTACAACTGATTTTCAGCCAATCAAGGCACATTCATTGACGTCATTGTCAGCCAATCAAAATCTTTGACAGCCGCGGGCGATTTTTGTGTCTGTTGATTAAACATTTACTTAGTTTGAGGGCAAATTTAATAAAAAATCAAGCAGGAGACTGATTGAAAACAATTACATCGCCTATTGAGACATTGATGATAAGTAGCCCGTGAAGAATTCACGTTCCAAAACGCTTGAATGATCATCTTTGTTAAAAGTGCTGTGATTTTCATCAGATTGCTCATTTGTTTCTATTCACTCGTTGAGACGGTATGTTAACAAGTTGTGACATTTTATGATCAACTTCAAATCATACTAAAGTACTTAAAGACACAATGTGTAAAGAAACTCTACCAGAGATTCCGTTCGGCTCAAACTTGATGTGTACATTTCGGCCAAAAACCTCTTTTGCTCCGACACCTCCAAATCATTACCATCATCTCCAAAGTGAACAAGATTTGGAACCAGTAGATTCTCCGAAACTTAAAAGACAGAATTCCAATGGCAAGATTTCTCACGAAATTCCATCAAGCAATATGAATTATTTGATAGACGAGACCGTGAGATTGGATCAGCCATGTCAAGCGCCAGTCCGGCCAAAAACTGTCCGAGTCACTTGCAGTGAAAGAACTTCATGTAATCCTGGATTATTAACAATGTCCTCACAAAATGAACAAAACCAGAGGACACCTCTCAAAGAACACAGAAAAAAAGAAGTGGTGGTATTTCTACCCACTTCAGGAAACAGTACAAACCCACAAACCTCAAAGACAGTTTTGCAGGGACTTTCAAGTCACTTGCCAGAAATAGGATCTGAAACTCGAACATTATCGCGCCCTGGTGAAGTCAGTGAGAGTCATAGATGTAAAACTCCATTTGAACACGATGTACTTTCGCCACTACCCCATAGACTGAGTAAGTTAAAGAATATACGACACTCAATTGGTTTACCAGTCATAAGCAGCCCAAGACCGGATAGAAAACCACTTAGAAGAGCGAAGAGCGATAATTTGGAAAATCATCTCAAACAGGCTGAAAGGGAATATGACAAGTACGAAGCAAAGGCGTTTTTAGTTTATAATTGGATGAAGGCTCAAAATGGACAGGCTGAAACATCAGATTAATGCTAGAACTATTCTTAGGTATTTAGCCGGATTTGGACTGAAATGAATTTATAGCTAATTTAACAAATAATATAAAAGAATTGAATGAGATTAATCAATTTACAAACTCGGAGAATTTTTAGGAATACCATTATATGATTAAAATACATATCATAACGATTCAATTTTTCTACACTAGTGTTTTTACACTTTTTGTGTAATTGTGTAAGTGTTTTCCCAGTTTTTTTTTAAATCAGATGATAGACCCGAGAAGAAAAAAAACATGAAAAAATGACTTATTTTGCTGCTAAAAATGAATAGGGGATTCTAATTATGCTTTGATTTATCTGGGTTTTTTTAATATTTTTTATTATAATAGTATAGCATTGTTAGAATTCATTTGTAAATAATTAATTTTAATGTTTTATATTTAATAGTTGAAGAACTTGCTCCACGCATTTTGATGCGCGCTCACTTTTGTCATTTCATCACGTTTTTCACGCAGTTTGTAAATTTAGCTTGTAAATCGAAGATTTGTAATACAAAATAAACTTATTATAAAAGTATTCAGTGATATTCAATGATCACTTCATTTACTCGGTTGAATTTCTTCAATAACTTCCAACTTTGTGCGTCAGTAGTAAAACCCACAAAAGAACTCCCTCTGAGTTGCAGAAAGAACGTTGCACAAATAGCAGGAAAAACAGAGCTTGCCACTGACAAAGCTAGATTTGTCTATACTTTGTCCGCATATTTTTTATCAACTCAATTTCATCCATACATTTTCCCATTTTTGAACATCAGGAATTCAGCTGCTATATATTATCTATCGCATTTGATTAAAAGAACAGATTTTTTATCATCATTTTATTATTACGGGCTGATAAACCAGTGTAAAATGACTAAATTCTCGCAGAAGCTTTGCATCGTGGAACTCCGATCAAGCTACACGTACAAAAATCCTGTTTGGCCACTGCTCTAGCAAGATAAATAGGATTTAGGGGCCAAATTTTCGTGATATTGGTTTCTGTTTACTTGGTTTCTTAGTAACATTTTGATGCTTCGACATTTTGCACGTATCCGTGATGTGAAACTTGCTGAAGCAAGCAACGCCCTAAGCATAAACTATATAGTTTGTAAACTATACGGCAAGCGTGACTTTCACAACTTTTCTAACTTAGTGTATTTATATTATACTTGAGAAGATAAAATTGATATCAGCATATAGTTTATTAAAATTGCCTTAAGCGCGGAATAGTTTTTTCTCTCTTTTTTTCTGCTTTTTCACTTTTCAAGTGAAATCAATTTGATAAAGTCACTTTTTTCCTCCTCCGACTGACATATGCCTATTGTGTTAAGATTTTTCATTGTTCAAAAAATGCAAACATGTCCGATTTGTTTGGGTTTTAAAGTTAAATTACTGGTAAAAACCGTCTTTGTTTTTATTAATCCAGAGTTGTGTCTATACCCTGTAATAAGAAAATTAGATAATAAAATAAAAGATCATAACCACCAACGATAGCAACATGCATGCAACGCTCGCGGGCTCACATGCTGGAAATTTCACAAGGTTCCATCAAATTTCTGTGATATTATGACAGTAAAAACTAAAAATGATTATAATGGAAATATTCAGTAATAGTGCATATTGAGGTAAAAAAAAAACCGTAAGAGGTCTGGGTTTTTTTTCGAACTAATTCTTCACAAGATCATCAGTGAGACCGCTCATCATACCAGCTTTAACTTTGCGCGTGCACAGAGTTACCCACTCAGTTATACACCTTTCCACATGCATACACCAAATGATGTTCTCTAACGTTTTATATATGTCACTCAAAAATACAATTTACAAAATGGCCACTAGATGTATATGCATTTTTTATGTTTTTTTGACCAAAACATTGTGTTATATAACTTTCTTCAGGCAGGCCCCTTCCAACACGTGCATATCAGATAACACTCAACTGTGACGAAAAACGTACAAAATATATAAAATCATGGCATACTTATTTTTTATGTTGTTTTGACCAAAACATTGCATTGTGTTATATAACTTTCTTCAGGGAGGCCTCTTACAACACGTGCATATCAGACAACTCTCAGCTGTGACGAAAAACGTATAAAATATATTAAATCACAGCATACACAGTTATTTTCCCAGGAACTTTTACAAACAAAATTGCCTTTCTTGATAGCATGTATAAAACATCAAATCGGAAGTCATTTTTCTGTGTAGAATTCAAAAATACCAAAATATGGTACAATAGTATTGTTATATTAATGTACCATGTTTTACTAGTTTTACTATCAGTTCAACTCATCTTTAAATTTTGTCCAAAAAATATTGCCTTTGAGTGGATCGCAAACCTTCGTTTCATCGTTTTCGTTCATTTTTAGAACTGAATATTTATAGTGTCGCTGGAAACTCATGGAAACGTTTTCTTCAGGGCAAAGGAAATCAATAGCTAGCATCTCACAATAAGCTTTAGCCAATAAGTTATATACAGTGCGTCTTGTTTTCACAAGTCCAATATCCCTTTTCTGATCAGTAAATCACAAACACGTCTAAAACGCTAAAAAACGCTAAATACCCTATCACTAGTAGGATTAATGGAATATGTTTTAAGTGATAATTTTTAATGCTTTTGTATTCGAGTTAATCCTGTCTCTATCAATTAGATTTTGTTAGGATATAGTTAGATGAGTTCGCGTGACTGTTTTTTTTGTTGGCTGTTTCATGAATGACGTCATGGTTTTTGCGCTTGGTTAGTGAAAGTTCACGCTATATACTAATGATAAAAGATAAACAAAACAAACATCAAAAAGGAACAAAAATGTAACACTGCCATTGAAAAAATAAAATAAAAAATAAAAAAATTAACAAACAAGTTAAAAAACAGAAGGAGTACCAAACACACACACACACAAGAAAAAATAATGGGAGATTACAAATGAATGATAGTATGTTTATCTGATTGATTGATGTTATTCACTTCGGCCCTCGTGTATGCATGCAATTTTTTTTTTTTTTTTTTTTTTTTTTTTTTTTTTTTTTTTTGATGATTCTTGTTGAAACATAGTGAATACTGATCTAAAATGTGCATAACATTCAAGGAAATGCTGAGAGTATAAATATCACTTTTTCAGTTTTATTCCATGTGATTTCGCATACCTTTAGACCTTCCTTTCTCTATTGTAAATAAGTGGCACTACCACATTGCATTATGGGTCATGCAAACACACAAAATGCAGACGCCGAAATGAACTGACAAAGCAAAATAAACTTCTATAATCTAATTCTTAATAAATGCAAGTGGGACAACAGTCTTCTTATATATTTTAAGGGACTTTTAGTTTTTATTTTAGTCAAACTGCAAGCGCTGGGGCCGGTTGAAAGAAGCCTGGATAAAATTATCCACCCTAAAGAATTTCTTAGTAGGGATTTATTTATTTTTCTGGATAGGAATTTATCCTTTGGATAGCGCTTTTAATCTGCATGCAGCTAGGCTTCGTGCAACCGGCCCCAGAGCAGTAGACTGAACAACCGTTTATTATTATTATTTTGATCAATGAACATGAATTCATAATTCCAAATAGACGTCAGCAAAGCCACCATGGTATCATTATAAAATCAAAACACCTTTCATTCGCCCCTAGGGAACTCAGTTCGACAATTTTATTCCCCCACACTATGGTAGTCTATCTACGTACGCCATTGCACAGTTGCTGATCACAGCAGCTCCACCCAGTACCAAAAGTACACGTCGACAATAAGTGCATTTATCAAGATCCAAATAAAAACCACCCCACGTAGAGATTAAAGAAAATAAAGTGTCGCCGAAGAAGGGAAATTGTATGCGTTTCAACGACATTCTTTGAATGCGACTTTTTTGAAACGATTGTGGTTTGTATTTCTATCATAATGTCGCACTATTTGCCAGAAGTTAAAGCAAACACTTTTTTTTCAAAGTTTTTAATTTTTTTATAGTAAGCAAAACTGGGGGCAGTCAGTTGTATTTCATGTTTATCATTTGTCAGTTGCCAGTAAACCCTTACCCTAGCTCCCCTATACAATATTAATATACACAAAATTGTGCACTTGCAAAAAGGGTCTTTTTTGACGAGCAAATCATTTCGTCATTAAATATTTTGCGCTGTATTTATGTATTGTTGTTTGAACAAATTAGACGTAATTATGCTACAGGGTTTGTTGCATTTTCAGTATGTTCCATAACATGCAATCATGATCAAGTGACTATTGTTTCGATATTTGTTAACTTTTTCCTTTTCAGGATATGTGCTTTGTTGCGGACGGTCAGTGTATCCGGCGTAGCATTAAACGGAGCCGGCTAGAGAAGTAGTACTTCGGTTTGGTATGTTGTTTTTGCAATTATAAAGCAATCAAGTACAAAAAAATGATTGTCATAATATCAATATTCTATACACAGCCAAACTAATTCGAAAGCCTCACTAAGAGACCAAAGACCTTACACATACAAAAACGTTTCTTCTACATTTATAAACAATAATAATAAAAAATAATCACAATTGCCGATGAAATATTCAGAATGTAGGACGGCTCGGCATTTCAGCATCCAACTACATTTTATCATCTTTTTTCAATTATTTTGCTGTTTCCACTTCATCCTATTCGAAATTCCGCAGTTTTGAGTCTTGTGCATTTCATGGCTTCTCTACTCTGCATGCTGAGCCACTTTTCTCTCCCGACGAAAAAAATTGATTTTTTTTCTTCAAAATATTAAAGTTTCTCCTTCAATCTCTGCCGCTCAAGCTAACTGCTGTGTTTCCAATTGTTTTCTTTCATTCGTATGCCGACTCTCAACGCAGTGTACTTTAACGGACTGTCTATCTTCACCGAGGACTGTTTATATTCACTCAAGCCCTTCCGACAAGGAACAAAAAAAATCCTTCTATAAAAGTAAGCTTGAAACTCAAACATTGGGCTATTTAACAAAAATTATCACCGATCGTGAGGCGGCATATTCTATATGATGCGAGGTATAAAAAATAACTAAAATAATCGTGCTCTAAAAATTAAGACAAAATAAAAATTAAATTCATAAAATTGCATGTGTAGGAAAATTTAAGGAAAGAAATTTGACCACGTTAACTATATACACTGCGAACAGCTTTCTTGCCCGGGTTTCTTGCATGCATCAATTCACTACCTCACGCAAAGTGTGGAGACACAACAAAATTATGCTAATGGTACAACTTATTTTACGATCATTTGTGCTTTTGTGAACATGCAACAGCACGCCGATGAAATTGATGTTAAAATTCACATTCATGCATAACATTCTGACTCGTCCCCAGTCGCCTCTCTTCTCTCTTTCTTATTCTATCGCAAAGATGCTTTGCGTGAAAGAATGGAGACGACTGTGAAAGATGAGAGGCGACTGGGGACGAGTCAGCATAACATTCACATTGCGCGTCTGCAAGTTGGACAGTGCCATTTGTTACATCATCGTCGCCTTTGCTCGAGTTGCACTACAGGCTGCCCAGGTTTATTATCGGCCGAATGTTAATAAAAACATTTAACTGTTGTTCATTAGAGAGCAAACACTAAATTTGTGCAGTTACAGTTGTCACTATTTACCAGTAAATAGCACTAATTACTAAACAAAAGAAAACAATAAAACTAGCATATAAAATATCACTATTTAGCACTATTTATGTTGCTCACTTTTAGTGCGCGCACTCTAATGTTTACATGGAACAATTATTAAAATTCAGAGATAATAAACTTAATTGGGCTGCCTGTGGTTGCATTTGCACACATTCAGTGAATTATACTCACTGCAGGATTAGTCGCTCTTACTGTGCGCCATACAGAAAGTTTGATATTCCAGCTGTCTAATGATGGATTGTTTATTTATTAGTTGTCTAATTAGATTAAATCTGGTCGGGTCTGAGTAACCCTTGCAGAGTCAGCAGAGAACCCCGAATGAGTTATTGTATACAGTTTTGTATAGAGTTTGATACAAACTGATAAAGCTGCATGCTTGATCTAGTCAGGTAGCTGCGAATCTGCTGTGCGATACCGGATACAGTTGTGCACAATTCCGAACTGAACTTTATGAAACGATTACTAAAGAACCGATCATTAATTATCGAGAGGGCCAAATGGGGGCTGAATAGGGATTTTTTTATGAAGGCCAACTGAGAATTGCCTCTAAAAAGTGGGCTGAGAAAAGGAGGGTCTAGAAAAATCATGCATGGCTTCTCATTGATTCCCCCTCCCCCACCCTTTCCAAACGATAATAAATGACCAGTTCCTCACACCATACATTATATTAACTGATGTTTTCCAAGAGAAGCAGAGTTTGGTATAATTCCTGTAGATCACCTGATAATTTGACTGCAATCATGACTGATGATGTGTTGATGTGTACATCACTTGTTGTACCTGAGATTGGGGGAGGGGCTGGTGTGGAGTTGATTTGTCAATTTAAAAATTATCAACAATAACTGGACTTAATGTAATTCCGTAGTTTTGCACTGCGCACAGTTCTGCGCATATTTCGAATTTTAGAGTTTTACATTTCTTGTCATCAATAAATACAGAGCAATGTCTGAGAAACACTTCAACGTAAAAATACGAACAGTTTTCACATTTTCAAGCGAAAAATTACGAATTTCTTTAACTCGCCCCATTCCTCTCTAGGAAAATCCTTGATATTATTGAAATTTGAGAATATTTCTCAAAATATCTCGCAAACCAATACGGGCACCTATCTTTTTTATTTCATAATATCATTTGAAATCATGTTTTTTAAAACATATGTGATCGATGACAAAATTCTATGGCTAGATTTTTCGATATTTCGAAAAGTGTGTCGTTCAAAGCGTTAATGAGGCCCGTAAAAATTCGAACATT
Organism: Diadumene lineata; assembly: GCA_918843875.1. Lineage (NCBI taxonomy): Eukaryota > Metazoa > Cnidaria > Anthozoa > Actiniaria > Diadumenidae > Diadumene > Diadumene lineata. Next base: position 6,711,458 of record OU974073.1, read on the forward strand.
TTGTTAATTTTTGCTTTATTTCTCTTTGCTATTGAATTTTAGTGAAAATCTTTTGCTTTAAATCGGTAGCCCAATGTATAAGGGGCACATTAAAGCACATTAAAAATATTTGGTATTGACCAAGCTCAGTCAAGATCAAGAGATACTTTTATGTATGATGCCCATTTTCGAATGTTAGACGCTAAATTGACAAAAGTTGGTATACTTTAAAAAATTTTCTCGCGAAATCCAATACGGTGACCCCATTTTTTTATTGTATATTTTTGATGAAAAACTCAAAATGTTTTACCGTACAAAGTTTTATCAAAATTCTATGGCTAGTTCTATTACTACGGAATTACCTTAAATTGCTGCATTTGCAGAAAAATTAAGTAAATAAATAGATAAAAATAAATGTGCATTTTCAAAGAATATCCCGACTGGAATTGAAAACATTCTTCAAATAATCGCACATCGCATGGATAGATATTGCCGGTACCGTGAAGGAACAAAAAAGATATGGAAAAGAATTGAAAAATTTAAATAAAGAATTTTTGCCTTCATTGCAAGCGTGTTTTTAGTAGGTTTAATTTTTCGGGGAGGGAAAGGTCGGATGGCCAGGAAAAAGTTGCCTTGAATGTGATGCTGTTCATTCGGTAGGCCAGTTATGGGGATCCCTGTGTTAATTTTTCACTCGGTTGAAACTGGACGAAAATTTCCGAAAAGATTTATGAAGTTACCATATCGCTACTATTAGGACTTTTTTATTTTATTTTCCTTTCATTTTTTTATTTTTATTATTTTATTTTTTATCTTTCTTTGCTTATTTTCCTTATTATTCATAAATAAGCCCCTTGATCCTGCAAGATTAGATTTCTTACCCAGAATGCTGTGCATACGTCACTCGCTTGATCAGCCGCCCGTGAAAATCTGAAAAAAAGTTTCACGAAAATTGCAATTTATGATGCAAAAGCAAATAAAAAGTGATATAGTGCATTGAAAAAATAATATTTCATGATAGCTGTGAAACGATTTTTCAAGAACGTTTGAATTCTGCGAATTTTTCTCAAAAACATTTCTACAAAAAGAGCTTGGTTGATAAACACAACGTTGCTATGGTGACAGTTTCCGCCATATTAGATAACCGGGCTGCAGTAGTGAAAGGTTGCTTGTTCCCTTGAGCCAAAGTTTATCAAATTTAAAGCCTGTAAATTACCGAACGAAGGCTAATGACTATCAAGAAAGAAAGATAACTATTTGTTCCAAGTTTTTATGCAAGATTTAAGTGGAAAAGTTTTTAATTTACCCAAGAAATTTGTAAATATTTAACCGTTTTTGAAGCGCGCTAAAATCTCACAAGAAGCAAGATGGAGTTCAACGATGTTCGTTTTGACTTCATTGCGGACTATGTACAGAAAACTATGAAACTGAAAGCCGACAAATGGGCTAAGCTACAAGGAAATGAAGAATATAGACAGTTAATTTTGGATTTTTTCGAAAAACCTGACACAAATACGTTGGTTATTTCGTTGTCCAGTGCAAGTCAGTTGGTGCCCTCCTACGAGTATCCTTCAAGTATGAAGAACAAGGCTGTCTATTTTGTCAAGAAAGAAAAAGGCATTAACATTGGAAAAGACAATTATAAAAATTCATTAAGTTATGGAGATCTATCTGCTTCACCTTTGGACCAATTGTCAGTTCTAGTTGAAGAGGTATGTGTCTTTGAAGTATTTTTCGGGGAAGGGGTGATGGCGTCAGCCAGAGACCATATCATTTCTCAGTTTGTTTGCTTTTTCCCTCTGTAATATTATCATTACTTTTCAGAAATAGTTTTTTCCTATTCATAAATGTGTTCATGGAATTTCCCCTTAAATAAACATTTTTCTGACCATTTTCACAAAACGTATGTTTAATGTTTGCTTTTCAACAAAACCAAAAAAATTAGGTTATAAATTATAATATGTAGAAGTCCTTACAAACATTTCTACTCGCTGAAAACTAGAAATGAACTAGAAATACATGCAACTCTTGATAAATATCTCAAATTACAATCAACAAATTTTGACAAGTGTTATATTGTTTTTTGTTTTGTTGTTGTTGTTGTTTTTTTTTGTCCAGGAATAAGCTTACAACACTTATAACACGCTTCCTAAACACTGCATCCTGCATAGTTCTCACTTTCAAAACTTTTTTTTTTGTTCGGGTCGGTTTACATGTACACTTGCAATTTTTTATTTTATTTTCACTTGTAATTTTTGCACAATATTTGTAGCAATTTTTTTGCCAAACAAAATTATTGGTAAAAACGATCTGCAATTCTTCCATTTCTTGATACACAATTCTATGCTGTGCCAAGAGTTATTGACAAAATGTGATAATGATATTTTGTATATTATTTTGTTAATTAGATATTAGTACCATTACTATCCAACCCTCGTAACCATGAGCAATGGCCTGCAGTGGTTTCACAAGATGTTATGCGTCATGTTCATCAGCTGAAAAGCAATGTTTTTGTTATTGCTGGTCAAGTTAAAGGCAAAACATTGCTTCCTTTGCCAGTTGGCTCAGAGCAGGTCTCTGATGCAGTTGAAGCAGAGGAAAGGTGGGTAATAAATGATGAAATGCAGTCAGAGGCAATTAGAAGGCTTCACTTTTCATAGCTTCTTCTGTCAAGGTATAAGTGTGGGCCATACTAATCTCAAATTGTTTCCTGGTTATTGTCCGTATCCATTATTCATGCTTCAGGGCGAAGAGAGGTAATGTGGAAGTCAGGTATCTTGCAAAAGGGCACAACTAAGCTATCAAAACAACAATCAAACCCAGGTTATCAGAACCTGGATCTGATCCACCGACCACTAGACAACTTCCACAGAATATCTCATTTTGATATTTGTCAATTTTTTTTTTAACCGATAATATTATTGTTGCAAACCAACTTTAACTTGTATCTAGTTTTGATTGCATTTGATTAGAGATTTTAATTAGCAATTTAACAAATAAGCAAACAAGCAGACAGAAAACAAAAACAATCAAAACATTAAACAAACAAAATTAAGTAGATTAAAAAATGCAATTTCTAATACCTAGTAATAAGCCTGTACAATTATAATTTGTTAACATCATTGTGATGTTTGTCAAGAAAAAAATATAAATGACTGTATTTTTTGTATGTTTTCTTGTCTAGGGGTGACCAGTTTGATAGAAGTCTTGTCCACTCAATTGAGTCTGTCATCATTGACTGGAGTCATCAAATACAGTCAGTATTAAAGAGAAACTCTGCCCAGCCACTGCTTGATGGGATGAACCCAGGTCCTTTGGTAGAACTAGACTTTTGGAAGGCTAGAGCAACAAATCTTGAATGCATCTTTGAACAGGTAATAATTTATGATTGATACTGTGTACAGATGTCCCCTCCCCCTCACAGTTAAAAACAGGGAGGAAAATGTCTATGATTAAGCCTGGATCAAGAAGGGATAGGTTGTCTGTACACAGATGCATACCGGGTAATGATAACTGTAGATTTAATAATTAATAATTAATTTAATAATTATTAATTCCCTTGGATATTCTGTTTTCCTTATACATAGACTGTACCTATTTTTTTCCTTGACTTTAAAACACCAATATAGGACATTTTATTGTACATTGTACAGTATAATCTTGTTTTCAAAACACTATGTATGTGTAAAGACTCTACATGATCTATCTAATGTAGGTGTGTAAATAACATAACTTTCCTTTTTTTTGTGTGTGTAGCTCCATGATGTGAAAGTTAGAAGAATGGCACAATTATTAGAAAAGACTCAGAGCAGCTACTTCCCAGCTTTCAAGAAAATCTTCAAAGATGTTGTAGCTGGTAAGCTAAATAAAGGAATTCAAATTATCTTAACTTCATTGACAAAATGTTGCTACTTGTATATGCTATCAAAACTATTTTGCTTAAACTGTACAAGTCATGTGACTACCAGTATTCATACACCTCAGTAAGATCAATGATTGCTAACCTTGGTATGATATTTGAAATGGGGATGAAAATCCAAAACAATAATGCTGCTGTGTTTTGTGATATTCAAACTATCATCATGTTTTTAACTGGATTCCCATGATTACTCTCAGTTTGTATATTAAGCCAAATTTTGTTTTTAAAGTGCCTATGATTATTGTTCACTATTCTGACATTATAGCGAACTTTATTTGTAAAAATAAAGAAATAAATACTTATGGACAAGACTCTCTCTCATAATATAGGTCACAAGACCCATGCTCCTATATGATATGTTTACTTGTATATTTTAGCTTTGGATGAAGCAAGAGATATCACTGTCTACCTCAAGCCTCTTAGAAGACTATTAGAAGACATGGAACAGTATGACTTCTCTGAGCTGAACAAGATTCTTCCAGCTATCTTACATGTAGTTGGCTTGATTTGGGCTAACTCCAAGTATTACTGCTCAGCTCCTAGAATCATTGTATTACTCCAGGAACTCTGCAATATGATCATTGAGATGGTAGGTCTATGATTTACTGATTAATAATCCCTAAGATACATGTATATATAAGCTAGATTGTGTCTTGAATAATAAGTTGATAACAGATAGCTATCAAATAAAAAAAGCACAAGCAAAATTAGTAATCAAAATATATACTGTAAATGGTCATGTAAGGGCACAAACGTATGTGATCATTGAAATTACTGCAGTGGGAAGTTCCAAGAAAATGCAGCTCTGTTTTTATTTCATGTACATGTATTTGTTTACAACCCCAAAACCTTTTTTAGAGTAGTTTTCGTATGAATAGGAAACAGCACTGTATCGGATCATAGCAGTATTTTCTAAGAAAACATTTGAATTATCTGCCTTATCATAGCAGTGTTGTAACCGTAACTCTAACAAGGATGACATATTATTAGACCATAGGGATTATTTTCTAACATACATGTATGGCCCTCATGCTTGTGTTTACATACTACTTGCAGGCTAGAACATACTTAGATCCAGCTGAAATCTTTAAGTCAGAAATTGAAGAAGCTCACGAAAAGACCAGCAAAGCAATTGAGATATGCACTCTGTTCAAAGACACATTCCAGGAAAACAGAAAGAACATTGCCAAGTTCTTCAAAGAGGGTGCAGAGGTCAAGCCATGGGAGTTTGGTAATGAGCTAGTGTTTACAAGACTGGACATGTTTGTGGCCCGACTCAAGATAGTGGAGGTGAGGATTTACCCTTTCGTTGTTCATGAGTAGGTAGTGTTCACAAAATTAATATGCATATTGACCTACAGTACTAAGATAAAATCAATAAATCAAACAAAGATTGATGTGTGCATTTTCCACTACCAGTATTATTAGTTGACTACTTATAGCTGCTATATAAGCAGTCCATAAAAGTTCCTTATATATAGTTCCTAGAAAGGGAGGTTCTCTTGTCACTAAACAATAATAATTATAAGTTGTCTCTTTGAGGAAAAAAATAAAATGCCACTTCTGTTATTTTTCTTAATGGGGTGTCAGCTTTAAAAAAAACAAAACAATGTCACTTGCCACTTTTTAAGGCCATCCTATGTCCAACCCCTTTGTAGGCCTTCTATATATTGTTATAGTAAAATTGTGAATAAAATTTTTTTATACTCGTTCTAACAAACAATTTTGAGAAATGCTTACAGAAAATACAATAAAAAAGGGGGGTCACTGACTTTGTTTTTGTGCAATATGACGTCAAAGTTCATGCATTTTGGTGACTTGAGAACGTAAAGAAAAAAGCTAAAAAATCGAAGAGAAATGGAACAAAAACACAGTAATTTGTCTTTTAAGAGCAAAATTCGTGTTTTGTTCAAATGTCTGCACTTTATGTTATTTAAAAAATATGGACAGATATATAAACAATATGTGATCTTGAAAAAATTGACGAAATACCAACGTGTGCACGAGCTGCTAATTCATTCGAAAAAGTCCTAAGCGGAAAGTATTTTGGAAATTTCTCAAAAGTTAGCCCGATGACCTATGCTCAATTTTAGATATATTTGATGTTATGTTATAACAAATAATTTTATCAAATAAAAAACATAGGTCACCATGCTAATTTGCGAAATATTGCAAAATATATCGTCATTTTATTGTCCAAAAACAGGTTTTCCGAGAGAGGACTGGGTCGAGCTACAAAATTATCGCGTTTTCTCGCTCGAAAATATCACAATTCTTCAAATTTTTTATTCAAAGTACTTTACAAACATAATTTGACTAGATTACATGATAAAAGTCCTGAAACCAAAAATCTTGAAACATGCGCAGAACTATGCGCAGTGCAAAACTACGGAATTACCTTAATAATAATAAAAAACCGAATGAGTGTCATTATGTTTATGTCCTAACTTTAAATCATCAATGACACATGCTCTGATTGGATGATTGATTTACGCTGTTAACATAATATACTAAGTACAATTCTAATCATTATTTTGTAATTTTGTAGGATGTGTTTTCCACAGCTATGGAATTTAGTAAGCTGGAGAAAGTAGAGCTTGCTGGCATCAAAGGCAAAGTGTTGAGCCACCAAGTAGTTGAGATATTTGAAGAGTTTAATGAACTTTATGCTATGTTTGGTAACAAGACATATGATGGTCTGGATGCTACAAATAAGGTATGCAACAAGCACATACAGGCTGATCATAAACACTTGAGAGGAGCTGTTATGTTGTTTTGAGAAGCAAAGTAGAGTTTCTGCCCTCTGAAAATTATTGATTGAGTGGAAGGGTCAGATCAATTGATCAATAGATCAGTTGTATGTTATATTTCTCATTGTTTCAATTGGATTATTTTGCAGGAGTTTGTAGATGATTACAACCAATTTAGGGACAGAATAACAGACTTAGATAGACGACTTGCATCAATTGTCTGTCAGGCATTTGATGATTGCCCCAGCACAGAGTCTGCTCTCAAGGTATGCTTTTTGTTGATGATTTTATTCATCATTTGCAGTGATTAGCATTTTGAGGCCATGTGTGGTTGATAAAAAAATGCCATGAAGATCATAATTATGGAAACCAGTACTACCAAATTTTCAGAGTAGCATTTGCTCTCAGAAACCAATCCATTAGCTGATGATTCTTTCATTGGAAAAACAGGAAATACAGTTTACTGCTCTTCTTCTCACTCACAACATATGGTCAGTTATAATATATGATTTCACACATTTCTATGCCAGTCTACATTTTAGCCACTCACCACAATGTTAATTTTGTTGTTGTTGTGGTTTGCTGAGTGATTTGGTTAATATCGATGTAATATTCTACTGCTTTAAGTGGCTATACTAGCTTATACAAGAAAGAGGATTCATCCTGAGCATTAAACAGCTGGCCCTGTCTGTTTAACCTAATAGTAACCTTTATTTTTTTTTCTTCTTCTTCTTCTTCTTCTTCTTCTTCTTCTTCTTCTTCTTCTTCTTCTTCTTCTTCTTCTTCTTCTTCTAACCTAAATATAAAAAGAACTAAATATACTGGGGGTTAACTAGAAAACCTAACGGTTAATTTAGCCCTCAGGCTCTTTTCAAACAAATTTCAAAAGCAGAAATAAATTGTAACGTTTTTTTCAAAAATTCTCCATGTAAACTTTTATTATTATATGAAGAGCAAATAAAAATATGTTATGTTATGTTATGTTATGTTAAGAGGTAACTATCTTTACCCTTTATATTTATTATTTTTTCTAGTTATTGGATTGTCTTGGATCTCTTCTGGACCGTCCACTTATCCATGTAGACTTTGTCCACAAGTATCCCGTACTACTGAGAATGTTTGAAAAAGAATTAGATCAAACTAAAGTGATATTTGACCAACACATGGTGTTGGAACAAGACCATGGTCAAGCTCCAATTAATAAAAACATGCCACCAATCTCAGGCTCACTGAAATGGTCTAATGAAGTAAGAGAGAGGATTACTAAACCAATGCAGGCACTTAAACTATCACTGAACCATGGGTAAGTTTGACATATGATCAATGAGTTGATTTGACCTGACAAATATTAATGATCTACCCAACACAATCCTCTAAAGACCAGGACAAAGCATAGATTTTAACCAAAGCTGTTTATAACATGAATATTCTGCCAAGCAGGGACAATGAAGTTCTATTTTCTCAAGTCACATGCATACATAAAAACATGAGATTTGTTTCAGCTTTCTGCAACAATACATGTACATCTTTCTGTGGATAGGACCTAAGATCCTATAAATGCTAGAGTAGGTCACAGTGAAAGCTGAGCTGGCAATTTGGTGTTGGTATTGCCAGTGAGGGCAAGAGGTCCAATCTTTTATCCATATTTTATTTGACAACTTTTAGATTAAAATGATTAACATGCTGAAATACAAATGTAATTGTGGTGATAATGTTCAGTAACATAGGGGTGCTACAGTTAATTTGTCTCGCAATATAAGTAATGCAGCTAGATTAACAAGCAGCAATAATGGCTATAATTGAGGATCAATTATTGATAATGATAGGGTACTATTTCAACTAAATAACAAGATTACACTCTATCATTGATCTCTGACTATTCCTGAAGACATGAACCGGAACACAAGTAAACACTTTCTGCATTTAAAGAATAAAAGAAAAATATCAAATGCTCTTGGCCGCATTTGAACCCACATTTTTGGTATTCTAGTCTGATGTGTTAACCGCTACACCACAAGACCCACCACACTAGCAATGAAGCCAGAATATGAAGTATAACGCATTTGCTTGGGAGTGTGTGAAATGATGGTTTTAAAGTAAAACAGGCAGTGATTCTTTTGAAATTCAAGGCCTTTCTTGCATTTTAACATATGTTGTGATTGCTAATCAAAATAATGCAGAAAGTGTCTGTTAGTTATAGACTGAACGTACAGTATTTGTCTTCATCCTTTACTTGTTCCTCTTCTTTTCTTTTGCTATATTTACTGTCACATGCATGAAAATGTCTTCCTTACTATATCATGCTATAATTTTGCTTGAAAATGCATTTATTGGAGAAACTGATGTCCAATCCATCTAATGATAATCATATGTGGGCCTTGAGTACCATCAGTTTATACCACAGCATGCAATTTCACACATCTTAATCATGTGTATGCCTGGTATAACCTTAAAGTTTTGAAGTGATGGATAAATGATAATCTTGCATGGTAGTTTGGAGCTTGCTGCATGTTATCAACACTTGCATATTTTCTGGTGGTTTTGCTTCAATTACCGGTATGCCAATCTTTCTAGTTTCTGCATTTTCTTTGGCTCGAGTCTGTCTTTATGTTGTACATATTGCCTGCTTAGATTTTGGTCAATGTGAATTCTATCTGTGATTGACATCTTGTTCATTTTAACTATGCACTATGACCATTGTCATTCTCTGACGTCATTGTTCTTGTGTGTGTTTTTGCATATGGTATTATTATGCAAATGGTTTTGCACCTTTTATTCATTCATCTTCAACTTGCCTATGTCTCATATACAATCATTGTTATGAAGGCCACAATCTTTAGTTGATTTATTGCTGTGTGCTCTTGCATTTGATACATTCATGTTGTCTCTTTCTTTCTCTTCTTGATATCAAGGCCATATAGTGAGTTTGCTATCATTCATGCTCTTATAAGGTACATGTACACTGTCTTCTCATTGCTATTTCACTATCCCATCATTCCTCTCACTGATGAGGTACACTGGTATGTATGTATAAATTAGTTGTGTATAGCATCTTCATTTGACAATCAATTCCCTGGCTCATCCTGTTCTTAGCAGGCAAATTGTTCAAGCTATGGTCCACCGCATCTGTGTGTATTCTTACATCTGTCTACTTAATTAAATTGATCTTTTATAATGCGAGTTGTTTTATCTGTAGTTTCCTTCACACTCTGTTTTAGTTTAGAGCTGTAGGTTCACACAGGGAATCCAAAACTCAAAACACACGAGGTGCAAACAACTTTTTCTTTTTGATTTCCTCAACACTTAAGATAAAAACATATTCATGAGATAGAAAAAGTAGTAATCTATATAAGAACTATTCAATTACCCATTGGTTGACTTTTGCCTCATTGTTATTTGTTGTTTATTCCAGAACTCTAGAGACGGCAGAAGCAATGATCATCTTCAACAAGTATGATGAAATGAACAAACTACTAACGAAGTAAGTTATTAATATTTGTCAAAAAATTCAAATAATCATAGATGAGGTTTTAGTACGGTGTTCAGTAAAGACCCTTTTACATTTGCAATTTGTAGTTCTACAATACATAAAACTTGTTCCAAAACATTAAACAAAAATATTAAAATAAGTATTAGTACACAATCAAATATTTTCAGACGTTTTGACTAATTGTGTGCTACAAACTGCGTCTGCCAAATCGCACTTCATAAATTAGCCTTAATGAATCTAGGCATATAGGAGAACATGATCTGTTGAGTCATCCTTTCAGATAATACTGTATTTCCACAAGACAGTGTATCTGTTGAGTTAAGTTAAAATGTGTTTGTTTCTGCCAGTTATGATGAGAAGATATACAGTCATTGGACACAAGGAGTTGATCAGATAGCCCAACAGAACTTAGATAAACCATTGATCATCAGAGATCCAAATACAAAATTGATTAAAGTCAACTTTGATCCTGAGGTGAGTGTTATCAATAACTTAATTGATTGATGTGCTTATTTTCTATGTGGTCCCCTCTTGATAAAATGACATTGTGACAGACAAAATCACTCTTAAAAGACAATTCAACACGTTCCCAAAAAGGCCTATAATCATATGCCTTTTATTACGGACTCGGAAAAATGGTCAATCCTTAAAAATTATTCATTCAAAGTTTCCCAAAGGTGAACGATGTTAGGGATGGAGTAACATTAATTTATGTATTTGTTTTTTTTTTAGCTCATTGCTGTTCTTCGTGAAGTCAAATACCTAGAAACCGCCCAAAATGAAATCCTAGAGTCTATACCTGATAGTGCCACAGCTATGTATTCTCGCAACGAAACCTTCCATAAGTTCTGTGCAAACTTAGACTTGACTGTCGCATGGTACAACAAAGTTCGTGAGACTTTGTTAGATGTGGAGTTCCCACTGGTTGAGGGTCAGCTACTGAATATTGACAATCAACTGGAGCAAGCTGAGAAGAGCTTGAACTGGAACAGTGATGGTAAGCAAATCAGTTGTAGAAAGAGCATATGCAGTAAATAAATTGGTTATGAGCCTAGAAATAGCCGGTAAGCCTAATAGTGGAAGTACCAGAGTAGCCTCTTAACCATAAAAAAACGGCTATTTTACGGCTCACAAATTATTAACTGCACATGCCTTATCTTCATTTTTTACGAGCTAAACCCACATGGCTTGTTGACTTTACATTTTATAAACCAATTGTAGCTTGTTGACTATAACTTACTCAACTGATATTTCTTTTCTTTGGGGTGGTAGTGAATGGGGACAGCAACTTAAGATTTTTGGCCTCAAAATATAGGTTTTAAATATAGTTTTTCTTTTTTCCCGTCTATTATAGCGTGTTAAGTTAAAATGTTCACAGTATTTCTTCTAATCACGTTTTTTTTTAATATTTAGGTGCTTGGGAATATATTGAGAAGACTCGAGACATGGTTCACGATCTTCAAACTCGTGTCCAGGCAGCTAAAGACAACGTTGAGGAGATTGGTCAGATTATGACAAAATGGAGCGAAGCTCCGCTATATGAAAGGAAAGAGGGAAAGAAAGAGGGGTTACTGAACTTAGAGGTAAATTCACTCAGTCCACTCTCAGCCTGCAGACACCCTGTTATTACGGACACCTCGCTTTTGTGGACAGCAAAACAAATTTCTTCCTTCTGAAAAGAAATTTATGGAACCAGCTCTCACCATTGCCTTCTCTTGCTGTGGTCAGCAAGTTGCAGTCCTGAAAGTGTCCGCTTTAAAGAAAGCTTACTGTACTTCGCTCAGTTCTATTTCCACGTCTTCATATATTCTTTTCAGAAAATATCTAAAATTTACGCATTGCCAAACTGAGTGTTTTTGAAGAGCACTTCAAAAAGGCATTTATTTCTTGCTAATTTCATGTTTGAATTGTTTTGATATATATAGGATCGTGAATCGACATTACAGAAGAGATATGCTATAGTTGAACAATCTGGAGAGAAGATACATGCCTTAGCACAGGTAAAATGACTGGGAGTCGTAGTCGTCTTCATCTTTGTTTTCCTTCTTCTATCTTCTCTTCTTCCTCTTCTTCCTCTCCTCCTCCTCCTTTTTGTTTTCTCTTTTTTTATTCTTCCTTTGTGTCATCTTCTTCTTCTTTATCATCTACCTATTTATCATTGTTTTTTTTAATCCAGAAAAACCTTGAACTTTTCCAAGCCGGTGCAAACTCAGATATATGGCGAGCGTACATCGATTACCTAGATGACATGGTACTTGATGGATTCTTCAACTGTGTCCATTGCTCTCTCAACTATCTATTAGATAATACAGATCCTAAGCATAACTCAACTTCATTATTTGAAGCCAAGTTGGAACTCCAACAGCCAGATCTTGTGTTTATACCATCGTTAGACTTTGGTGTTTCAGATGGGTATTACGATCTTGTTGAAAGTATCATCAATGATGTATATAAAATGGGATCATTGGTAAAGCGACTGGCCGATCACAATGAATCAGAACATTATCAATTAGATGTTGAAGATATGCTTGATTTGTCCGAGATGCGTCAAGATCTCATGGATCGAGTGACTGGTATTATGAACAAAGCTAATGAGTATCGTAGTTCGTTCGATAACTATTCCTACCTATGGCTTGACGATAGAGTGGAGTTTATGCGACAGTTCTTGTTGTATAATCACGTGCTAACGGCTGAAGAAATCGAAGCGCATACTGAAGACGGTGTCCCCGAGTGTCCGCCAACGTTGGAACAATTCAAAGAACAGATAGATACTTATGAGAAGCTGTATAGCGAAGTAGAGGAAGTTGAAGGGATGAATGTGTTTGATACGTGGTTCCGCGTAGATGCCCGCCCCTTCAAACAAGCCTTACTGAATATCATCAAGAGATGGAGCTATATGTTTAAACAGCATCTCATTGACCACGTTACGAACAGCTTGAATGACCTAGCTGACTTCATCAAAGTAGCAGATGTCGGCCTAACCAAGACCGTACAAGAGGGAGACTATGATGGGCTTGTTGAAGTTATGGGTCATCTCATGGCTGTCAAAGATAGACAGTCGGCTACTGATGAAATGTTTGAACCACTTAAACAGACAATCGAACTCTTGAAGACATACGGTCAAGAAATGCCTGAGGAGGTCCACACCCAACTGCAAGAACTACCAGAGCAGTGGAACAACAGCAAGAAGATCGCTGTTACCGTCAAGCAACAAGTAGCTCCACTACAGGCTACCGAAGTCGCCATCATCAGACGCAAGTGCGGTCAGTTTGATATTAAACAGCACGAATTCCGTGAAGATTTCCGTAAGACAGCTCCATTTGCTTTCTCATCAACCAACGTCTACGAGCGTCTGGATAAGTCTAATCGTGAAATCTGTGCTATGGAGAAACAGATGGACAGTCTTCACGAAAGTGCTGGTCTTTTCGAGGTGAACTTCCCTGACTATAAACAGCTACGTGCCTGTCGTCGTGAAGTGCTGCTATTGAAACAACTGTGGGATATGATCTTTGTGGTCACGTCTAGCATCGATGAATGGAAGTTAACACTATGGGGCGATATCAACGTTGAAGACATGGAAATGGAATGCAAGAGATTTGTTAAGGAGATTCGTAGTCTTGATAAAGAAATGCGTGCATGGGATGCCTTTGGTGGTCTTGACTCAACCGTTAAGAACATGGTCACTTCACTACGTGCTGTTGGTGAGCTTCAGAATCCAGCTATCAGAGAACGTCATTGGCAGCAGCTCATGCAGGCTACCAAGGTAAACACAATATCGATTTTCCTCTTCAATTACGGTATATGATGTACTGCTGTTAGTTAAGTTATTTGGCTGGTTTGTGGTGGACCTTAGACATGGATTTATTAATTAATTAATTCATTCATTCATTCATTCAGCCATTCATTCATTCATTCATTCATTCATTCATTCCTCTATTTTTCACTAAATCATCCCACCATTTATTAATTCATTCCTCTATTCATTCATTCAACATCTATTTATTCATTCGTTCGTTCGTTCGTTTATTCATTCTACTATTTACTCATTCACTCATTTATTCATCTGCACCACTTTGTTCCTCTAGGTCAAATTCGTTATGAACGAAGACACAACTCTTGCCGATCTCCTAGCGCTCAACCTCCATAACTATGAGGACGAAGTTCGTGGTATTGTTGACAAAGCTACTAAAGAACTTGGTATGGAGAAAGTTCTGAAAGAACTCGACGTTACTTGGTCGCAGATGGAATTTGAGTACGAGGAACATCTACGTACTAAAGTTCCTTTACTAAAATCAAGCGAAGAACTGATTGAAACTCTCGAAGACAACCAAGTACAACTCCAGAACTTGATGACTTCCAAGTATATTGGTCATTTCTTGGAAGAGGTCACGTCCTGGCAGAAGAAACTGTCTACCGCTGATTCGGTAATTAGTATTTGGTTTGAGGTGCAGAGGACTTGGTCTCACTTGGAGAGCATCTTCATTGGCTCAGAGGATATCCGTAAACAGTTGCCAGAGGATTCTAAGAGGTTTGATGGCATTGATGTAGACTTTAAGGTGAGAGCTTCGTATTTGGTTTGTAGTTGGTTTAATTGTTTTTATTTGTTTTGTTTCTTTTTTTTTAATTTGTTTGTTTGTTAATTTTTGTTTTATCTTTCTGTTTGTTTGTTTGTTTGTTTGTCTGTTTATCTTTTCTCTATTTGTTTATTAATTCGTTCTCGCTTCGTTCGTCGTCTTTATTTGCTTGCTTATTTATTTATTCGTTTGTTTTGTATATGTTTCTTCTGCCTTTCTAGGAACTTGCCAGCGATGGTGGTAAGATCCCTAATGTTGTCGAGTGTACAAACCGGCCAGGTCTCTATGATAAACTCGAGAACCTTCAAGAGAGGTGAGAAAGTCACGTTAAGCCCGATGTACACGATGCGGTTTGTAACTTCTAAAACTAGTCGCAAGCTAACTAAAATGGGTTTTAGAATGTCCTACGACAAGTTTTAGAAGCTTTTGAATCTCACGATTAGTCGTACACTACAAGTCTCACACGGCAAATCGCACCGTGTAGCCTTTACAGTCCCTGGAATAGATCGGCATTGAATTTCCGCATTTTGATTTGATAATTAAATTTCAAATATTACACTGCTGATTACAAGATCTGGACTAGTACAATGTTCAATCGATGTTACCTTGATAATTCCCCATTTTATAAAGTTGTCAATGGCTTTTTCTATGTATTGCATTGTCGTGATATTACGGTAACCTACTCCTGACAATAGTGCGAGTTTACCGAAAGCGTGTCGAGTCAAAAATTAAAGTATCTGAAAGGTGTATTATGTTTCGTGATTTTAATTTCTTATATGCAGTAAAAGATCGAATATATACATTGGTTTACAAAGAAAAGAATTGTATGTATTGCAATAAAGAACGGACAGTTTCGACACCTTGAAGGGGACTTAGAGGCTGTTTCGGCTTAAAACAAATAATAATGATAACGCTGATTTTTTTCAGCTTGTCACTGTGTGAAAAGGCTCTTGCAGAATACCTGGAGACGAAGCGTCTAGCATTCCCACGATTCTACTTTGTCTCATCTGCTGATTTACTGGATATTCTTTCCAAGGGCAACCAGCCTGTTGAGGTACGGTATTTCCTTTGTATTCCAAGAATACATTTTGATTACCCTGTTCATCATCATCTTCATCATTGTCATCGTTTCGTCATCATTATCACCATCGTTATAACCATTATCATTATCACCACCATCGGTATCATCGCCACCATCATCATCAACTTCATCATCATTTCCTAGAGAGTAAGTGCGTGATTGGCCACGAGGTGGTCACGATAGGCTATATGGTCTATCAGTGGCAATAAGACTGTGTTGTCCATCTCAATTTTATCACATGGTGGACACTGACAACCAGGACCGTTCCCAGGTGGAGTATAGTGGACCCCCTATTAAAGCAAAAAAAGGCTTCTAATATTTGATGTGCACCTTCTTGTAAAGTTTCCTGGTTACCACCCTGTTTAATACGCCTTGATCCATATTTTACCGTTCTAATCGTACCTGTAATGTCCATACGGTTCTATTCCAATCGTACCATAATTGTACACAAAATTCAAGTGATCACATTCCGTCCGTTTTTAATTTCGTATATTTGTACTGACATTGTTATCATTCCTAGGTGTGTCGTCACTTGTCCAAGCTATTTGACAACATGGCACAGTTGGAGTTTAAAAAAGACGATGAAGGCAATGTGACTAAGACTGCTGTCGGCATGTACAGTAAAGAGAAAGAATATGTGGAGTTTGTCGAAGAGTGCGACTGTTCTGGACAGGTATTTTGGACTTTACATCACTTGTTTGAGTTAAACACGTTTGAATGTTCCCACATTCAGACCTTTTAAACTTTCACCAGTGCGAAAACTGTTTGGTATTTTATAGGAGATTCTGTACATGTTTTTACGCTATAATTTCATAGCATTATATTGTGATTCGCGCTGGCACACTTGACTTGTGTATGTGAAAATCCAGCTAGCTGATAGCTTATTACAAGACAGTTAAATTTCGAGATTTGTACTGTGGTCCTAATTTGAGTTCCCAATATTTTTAATGCTTAAGCATTTTTTTGCTTGATTTTCAGGTTGAAATCTGGCTTAATCGTGTAATGGACTCATCGCGTGCTACTGTTAGACACCAACAATCTGAGGCAGTAGTATCATATGAAGAGAAACCACGTGATCAATGGCTGTTTGACTTCCCTGCCCAGGTTGCACTGTGTGGTACACAGATCTGGTGGACTACAGAGGTTGGAATATCATTTGCTAGACTGGAAGAAGGTTATGAAAACGCTCTAAAGGATTACTATAAAAAACAGGTACATTTACATAATCACACATCCGTTCTTTCAAACATCAAATCATTACCTCAATGCGAGTTTCGTTGTTTTCATTTGCTTGTCCATCCATTTGTTCCAAGATTCGTTTGAATGCATTCACTCATTCATTCGTTCATTTGTTCGTTCGCTCGTTTAATCAGTCATTCATCCACTCACTCATTTGTTTGTTCGTTTACATTTTTCTCTAGCTTCTAACCTAACCTCGAATGACCTTTATAACCTAGAATATCCTCAACATCTATCTATTCTACCAGAAATTCATACGGGGATTGAAAGATGTTGCACGATTCCATGCTCCGAAATATTCACATTAATAAGCATTACTTTGACACTTGATGGTGCAAATCAAACAATTGCGAAATTTAACGGGTTTTGTTTACAAAAAAAATCATTTCTGTATGTTAATATGTGTCGATTACTTGATTTGTAAAGTTTTGGAAGCAAAAAAGATATGCTTCTATTTCAGAAAAGCTTTTAGAAGAATATTCCGGAGCATGAAACCAAAGCAATGTACTGTCGCTACATGATTCAATCTCCTTATGGGATGTCTGATGCTACCGTTGCGTATCACGCCCATCTTCATTATTGATTTGCTGATTGCTATCTGATTATCCAATATTCTATTGTTTTCCAGGTCAGCCAACTTACAACCCTTATCAACATGCTGATAGGCGACCTAAGCTCAGGAGACAGACAAAAGATTATGACAATCTGTACAATCGACGTCCACGCCCGTGACGTTGTCGCCAAGCTTATCCAACAGAAGGTTGACAGCGCCCAGGCGTTCTTGTGGCTGAGTCAATTGAGACATCGTTGGGATGATACTAGTGGTCATTGCTTTGCTAATATTTGTGATGCACAGTTCAAGTATTCGTACGAATATCTTGGTAATACACCCCGTTTGGTCATCACACCTCTAACTGACAGGTAAAGTTTTATCAGATACTGGGAAATGCTTGTTTTTTGTTTGTTTGTTTTGCTAACAATCAAAAACAAAATCTATCGTCACGCTCATTCTGTTTGGATGAAATTTCTTTTATGTGCGACTTATGTTTATTTTCTGTCAATATTATTTCCATCGAGTCATACTTTTGTGGGTAACTATGTTGCTACGCACTCTCACACACACAAAAAAAAACAATAAATAATATGTTGGAATGGTTGTTTGTGTGTTTGCTGCTTGTCTATTTATTTATTTATTTATTTATTTATTTATTTATTTATTTATTTATTTATTTATTTATTTATTTATTTATTTATTTATTTATTTATTTATTTATTTATTTATTTATTTATTTATTTATTTATTTATTTATTTATTTATTTATTCACTCATTTATTTATTCACTCATTTATTTATTTTTTTATTTTTTATTTTTTTTATTTTTGACGTAATATTTTGGAAAATGTAGATGGTAGAACCATCTTTCGTTCAAATGTACTTAAAATCATCTCGTTACTTCACCCTTTTCAGATGTTATATTACTCTGACCCAGTCTCTTCACTTGACAATGAGCGGTGCTCCCGCAGGACCTGCAGGGACTGGTAAGACAGAAACCACCAAAGATCTTGGTCGAGCTTTGGGCATCATGGTGTACGTGTTTAACTGCTCTGAACAGATGGACTACAAGGTACACACTCTCTTTTTATACCTAGCGAATATTAGCAAGAAACATAGAAAGAGGGGACTAGCTGTAGGGGGTCACGTGACCACATCAAGCTTCGTGAAATCGAGGCTCGGAAATAAAAAAAAGAACATTGGTCAAAATTAGTGAGAGCACCGTCGAGAACACACAACCAAGAAAATGACAATAAGTGAAATATTAATGTTTTGTTCAGAAAAATATATTGGGTGGGAAAATCAATTAGAACCAATCATCGTTTGATAAACCAACAACATTACATTTTTGTTGTATTATTTTCCTTCTATGCCTTTTTGATAGTCGTTTTCCCTACGTTGATAATCTAGAAGTTTTTTTTCTTTTAATCAACTCATTTATTTGTTTTTGTCCTTATTTCCACACCACTAACATGATCTTGTGCTATTTCAGTCTTGTGGTAACATCTACAAAGGTCTAGCCCAAACTGGTGCATGGGGATGTTTCGACG
The DNA here is from genome assembly GCA_918843875.1 of Diadumene lineata. Classification (NCBI taxonomy): domain Eukaryota; kingdom Metazoa; phylum Cnidaria; class Anthozoa; order Actiniaria; family Diadumenidae; genus Diadumene; species Diadumene lineata. The sequence continues at coordinate 6,730,593 of OU974073.1, forward strand.
AGTTCAATCGTATCTCAGTAGAAGTGTTGTCTGTCATTGCTGTACAAGTCAAGTCTATCCAAGATGCTATCAGAGACAAGAAAGAACGGTTCATCTTCCAAGGTGAAGACATTTGCCTTGTACCTACTGTCGGCCTGTTTATTACTATGAACCCTGGTTATGCTGGACGAACAGAGTTACCAGAGAACCTAAAGGCACTTTTCCGGTAAGTTTGAAAAAACATTTTTGGCAAAAATGTGATTTATACAAAACAAGCAAACGGACAAATATCGTAATCCTTTGAACTGCAATTGTGTCCAACGTTATTAAAATGACTGCAAACACTGCACTGTAATAGTACATCCATAAAAAGACTTCATTTTATAAACAAGTTACTGACACGGTTAGATCAAATTTATAAGTTGAATTTCACTTGCGTCGAATACAATTCAAATTATAGATTATTTGACAGGCGATTTTCTATGATATAAGTAAATTTGACGAATACAAAATGCGGCTTATGAACCAGGACTTTATGTATAAGTAATATATACAATATGAGTGGGAGATCTGTATAAGGATTATACCTCATACAGATCGCCGCGAATATTAAATATTATGTACTTATCAAATGTCTAGATTAATGCTGCTATTCTAAATTGAACATTTTGAATTTAGATGTAAATTGGCCGCAAGATATTTTAATCTAAACCTTATGCAAATCAGGACGAATTCTGTATCTGAGTATTTACTGATGCCTTCACTGTAGTGATTTTCATTTCATTTTTATTTATCTCCAATAATTTTCAATTTACAGGAACACAAAGATTTTGCACTTTTTTTTAGTGTACTAATTTGGTAGTGATTTTGCATTATTTCCGTATTGTTCATGAATTTGATAAGCGTATGTAAATAATTAAACAAATGTAATTAATGTATGTCTTTCATTACAGACCGTGCGCTATGGTTGTACCCGATTTTGAGCTCATTTGTGAAATCATGTTGGTTGCTGAAGGCTTCATCGAAGCTCGTGCTTTAGCCAGAAAGTTCATCACCCTATATTCTCTATGTAAGGAACTTCTGTCCAAACAAGATCATTACGATTGGGGTCTACGTGCCATTAAATCCGTCCTGGTAGTAGCAGGTTCGCTCAAACGATCAGACAAAACTCGACCAGAAGATCAAGTACTGATGAGAGCTCTTCGTGATTTCAACATCCCTAAGATCGTTACTGATGATGTTCCAGTGTTTATGGGCTTGATTGGTGATCTGTTCCCTGCCCTTGATGTACCACGAAAGAGAGATATGGACTTCGAAGCATTAGTCAAACGATCTGCATTGGTACGTGCTGTGTCAGATATTTGCCAAATAGATTCCATTTTTATTGCTAAATTCTTATAGCTAATTGATATAAGGGATGTTAAATACACACATTATATCCTATCTTGTAAGTCGTTTCATTTCTAATTTTAACGTTTCCAAACCTTTCGTTCCAGTTGGCGTTATGTAACTTTGTTTCGTTATTTTGCAGGATCTGAAGCTTCAGCCAGAAGACAGTTTTATTCTTAAGGTTGTACAACTGGAGGAACTGCTTGCTGTACGTCACTCTGTCTTTGTACTGGGTCCAGCAGGAACTGGAAAAACACAGGTAGCCCAAATCATACTTATCACTTTAAAATATCTGTTAAAGTCGATAAAGGCTTTAATTGTTCTGTAAGTTTTATTTGTATAATACTGAAGGAATGGAAACGCGTCAGCATGCTCTTTAGAGTAATTGAGCATGCGGGTATTTTAAGAGGGCGAGACATGCGTTGGGAGAAGCATGATTGCCACGAGTCAATACTGCTGTCGAGTTTTCCATTCCTCTTATAAAAGACAATCGCGGTTTTCGGCAGATTTTGTGAATTATTCATGGCAAGAAATGTGCGCGCGCGTGCTCTGTGTTCTCATAGAGCACCGTCTCAGCATATTTTAGCGCGAGTTGTATCGCAGATATTTTAATAATATTTAATCATATTCATTAACTTATATTGCGCTTATCTCAATATATACTTTCATCAGCGCAGATAAATAAATACTGTGTCAATTAAAATATGTAGTTTGCTATTTACTGGAAATGTACAGACCCTCTATATTATACTGTTATACAATAGTGACGATATAAGAAGTGATTGTAATTAACCGCTCCTGGTTTAGTAATTCATGTTTGTGTTGCTATTTTTTAGGTCATTCGTACTTTGAACAAGACATACTCGAATCAGAAACGTAAACCGTTGCTTCATGACTTGAACCCTAAAGCTGTAACTGCAGACGAACTGTTTGGTTTTATCAATCCGGCAACTCGAGAATGGAAAGATGGTAAGTGGTCATTGGCCTTATAATTAGAACAGCAACAACTGATGATAGCATTCGGTCCGTCATAGTTAAATTTTCATTTAGTTCAAGTACTATTTCTTTAGATTATTGTTATGATCAAACGTATTATAAACGTATAGATGTTGGTGAATTAACATTAATCTTCATAATTAACACGTGGAAAAAGGAGAACGTCGCATGAATGTGTATAAAGCACGGTTTTCCACCGAACAAAATGTACGATACGATCTAATCAACAGTAATGATATGTTTTTCTTACAGTAGTGTGAGCATGTGTAGTAGATAGGTTGTGAGCTGTGAAATATGCTTTAATAGCATAAGATCCTCAATGGCTTCTTAACCACACCAACAAATATTTGCCAGTATAAGTAGCAGCCGTGGACAACTGTTTCGGCCTTTCGGACCTCATCAGCACGGCTCAGCTAGAACACTGGCTTGCACCCACTGTAGAACTAGAAGTACAGTCTATCATAATAACTATAAGTGAAATTTAAAGCCAATAAACCATGTGGATTCGGTTTTTGTTACAGGTCTGTTTTCGACTACTATGCGTGACCTTGCCAACATCGCGAACGAAGCACCAAAATGGATTGTACTTGATGGTGATATTGATCCTATGTGGATTGAATCCCTCAACACTGTCATGGATGACAATAAGGTAACAGTTACTTTAACAGTCAAGTAAAAGACAGTTCTAGTTGGGTCAATTTAAAAATAAAGAGCTATAGTAAATATGTCACATCTCATCCGCATCCTAGTGGTTGTTTTTGAGATGGACACTCACTGCAAAAGTACTCATCCATTCATTATCCAAATCACACGCTACTCGCATGTTACTGGGAGGAAAATCGTAGGGTCCAAACTAAAAGAAACCTAATAATGATTATGTATAAATGAAATAACAATAGAGTGGGAAATATATATGAACGATATTCGCGATAGATGAGTCGTTTGCTTTTTAAAAATCATATGCGATAGGTACTATGTCCCTATCATACTAGAGCTAACATTAGTAGTGCCGGTATTTATCTTTGTGTTTGTGTTGTTCAGGTGTTGACTCTAGCCAGTAACGAACGTGTTCCCCTTACTCCATCAATGAGACTTCTATTCGAGATTGGTCATCTTAAGACAGCCACTCCTGCTACTGTATCCCGTGCTGGTATTTTGTTTTTGAACTACGCAGATGTGGGATGGAATCCGTAAGTTTATGCCGGTTTATACAAGCGTGTTATCTTTGTACTATGTCACTGGCAAGGATCATCATAAAATAATCTTGGTCGTCATAATAGGCGATTGGCATTATGTCGTCATTAGCATTCTTTGCGAATTCTCTTCCGTATTCAACTCAATTGATTTGATTTTTTGGTTGTTATAATTGAAATGTCACCATGCAAATGGTCTTTTGGGGTGTATCATCTTGATCACCGTTAGGGACGGTCACTGATAAGGATATGTGCAGCAAAATGTGTTATTTTTCAAATGCCGTGACTAATACAGATTTGTTGTATTTTGTTCACATTAGGTATGTATCCAGCTGGATCGATACTAGAGAAGTCCAGTCCGAGAAAGCAAACCTGCAAATCTTGTTCGACAAGTATGTCCCTGTCTGTCTTGACGTTCTTCGAGTACGATTCAAGAAGATTACCCCCGTACCAGATATTACCCAAGTCATGACGCTGTGCTATCTACTTGAGTGCCTCCTCACACCAGAAAACACTCCGCCTGATTGCAACAAAGAATTGTATGAATTGTACTTTGTGTTCGCTGCTGTGTGGGCCTTTGGTGGAGCAATGTTCCAAGATCAGGTAAACTTGAACTATGTGTTTCATTTCATCAACATCAACTTGATAAAGAAAAAGCCTAGTTGGACACAATAGCTTTTCCGTGACTCCAGCTTATATCGGCCTAGAAGAGTTATGCATGTTTTACCTGCATCTATTTTGTTGTTTATGATAGAAGAATGTGCGTAAGGAATTGGTGATTGAAAATCTGTCTCGATTTGCTTTCCATATGTCCTTCGCAGCATATGCGTTCCTAATAGATTACACTGACAGGACAACTTGTGCTACATTTACTAACTACTCAACTCCATTTCTAGCTTGTCGACTATCGTGTTGAGTTCTCAAAATGGTGGGTAACTGAGTTCAAGACTATCAAGTTCCCGTCTGCTGGTACTGTGTTTGACTACCAGATTGACCGTGAGACCAAGAAGTTCCTTCCATGGACAGAATGTGTCCCCAAGTTTGAACTGGACCCTGAAATTCCTCTACAGGTAAGCTGGGCTCAATTTGAAATCCGGTTTGAGTGTCGGTAGTATTTTGTCTTTTTTTATAATTTGACGAAACCGAAAAGGCTGATTTACATGGTGCGATTTGTACGTATACTACAAATCGCGCGCGCGAGAAATCTGACCGTGTAAATCGGACTTAGCACAAATTAGTATCCAAATAAGCATTTACTTCAAGTAGTTCAAAGCTCGGGTTTCAGAGTGCTTTAGCCAGAGACCTTTAAAATGTCGTCGTTAGCTCTATGATTAAACCATCAAAAGTATCGAATAGAAGTTGTGATTTGTTATTATTTCTACGATTAAAGTACCCCTCTTTGTTTGAATTCTTTCCAGGCTGTCCTTGTACACACTGCCGAAACAACACGTGTACGATTCTTCATGGATTTACTGATGGAAAAGAAACGACCAGTGATGCTAGTAGGCAACGCTGGTACAGGAAAGACTGTCTTAGTCAATGACTACTTCCAGTCATTAGACCCTGATGTAACCATGGTTGCCAACGTACCGTTTAACTACTACACCACATCGGCTATGTTACAAGGCGTACTCGAGAAACCACTGGAGAAGAAGGCTGGTCGTAATTATGGACCACCCGGCAATAAGAAACTCATCTACTTTATTGACGACATGAACATGCCTATGGTAGGTCGTGCAATTTGCGTTTGATTGTCAGATAGCTTAGTCTATCTTAGACTTTTTTGTGTTAGTCCAATTAACCACAAGCACTATGACGTCACATGTAAACAAATCTATTGTTTTAATGCTAAGAATCATGGGCAAATAAAGGAAATTTAACATCTTAAAATCCATGAAAAATAGGATAAAAGTTCATTTATAATATTGGAACAAATTATAAGTATAAGTACAATGCCAAATGTATTAAATGAAAACTATTTCGCCAGAACTAGATGCATTTTTATTCATGTAAACATGCCATGACGTCATAGTGCTTGAGGGCAATTCTTTGTTTTCCTCGGTGTTTTAGAATCGCTTTAGTATGAGTAGTAAACAGTATGGTATCATAGCCATCATATTTACTCCATTTACTTGTTCTTTTGTTTACTTGTTCGTTTGTTTCGTTGCTTCTTTTCAAGATATTTCGAATTTCCTTTGTTTTAGTTCATTTGGTTATTTGTGTATTTATTTTATCTCACTTAACTCGACCGTCACTGATCGTGCTGAGGAGCCATCAAACATCTAAGTGTCGTTATTTGCTCAAAACCTGATATCTTTCTTTTCTATCCAAGGTTGATACGTATGGTACTGTGCAACCGCACACCCTAATTCGTCAACATCTTGACTATCACCATTGGTACGACAGGAACAAGCTTACATTGAAAGAAATCGGTAATACTCAGTATGTAGCTTGTATGAATCCCACAGCTGGTAGCTTTACCATCAATCCACGTCTACAGGTAACTGGAAGCTGTACTTAACTTGTCCGTGATCAATAGGCGATTTATATTATGGCGCCATTTAACTAAAACTACCAGCATTCTTTGCGAATTTTCTTTCATATTCAAATTCTTAATCCCTTTGGAGATTGAACGGTTTTAAAATCTCTAGATTTTACCGAGAATGTATGATCTCATTGGCGTTTTGCCACCCAGCAAATTTGAAAGCTTAAAAAGTGTTGCGGGTAAAGAGCTAAAAAAGTCATATATCACTCATAATGCTAATATCTTTCCACTTTTGTGTTCAGTTTGTTATTTTCTCGACTTGAAACTTTATGCTAATAAGCAAAATATTGTCAACAAACATCCGCCTATAGTTGGGCTATGAACTATGACTAATTTCTGAAAAAGAACAGAACTGGACAGAACAAACAAGCACATAATGCCGTTTTCAGGTAATACATGTAACATTTTTGTGCGTGTTTTTCTTTTCAGCGCCATTTTGCCGTATTTGCAATCAGCTTCCCTGGTCTTGATGCTCTCAAGACAGTCTACCTTAGTATTTTGAATGGATACATGAAAGTTCACGCTTTCAGCACTGCGGTTTCGAAAATAACTGAAAAGCTTCTTGATGCTGCGCTGGCTCTTAATCAAAAGGTAAGGCAGTGTAGTCTTAAGAAATGATCTTTGATCCACTTTTCTTTCTTTTTCTTTTTCTTTTTTTTTTTTTTTTCTTTAAATTTTCTACAAAGTAAAGAACGAAGAATGAGTAAAAAAATGTTTGAACGAATGAATAAATGAACGAGAGTGAATTAGTGAATAAGTTAATAAAGGTGCAAAAAACAAACAAGAAATTGACCCATTCATTCTAAATCTTTGTCGAAGCTTGGTTAGTTTCTTTCTGTCATTCTTTCTCTTTCCTCGTTCATTCCTTTTCATTTCATTTCTTTTTTTAATTATCTACGCTGCTAAGCTTTGTCTATTTCATCACAATTTCTTCCACTCGTCCGCTTCTTTATACGTATTTGAGCTTGAATTGCATTCTTTTTTGCCAGGTTACAAGTACCTTCCTGCCGACGGCCATCAAGTTCCACTACATCTTCAATCTTCGAGATCTTTCCAACATTTTCCAGGTAATTAGCATTGCCCTTCCCAAAAGGAAAAAATAGTGAGATCGCGTTGAAAAAAGAGAAAGAAACGCTTCTTCTCTTCCCTTTCCCCTTTGCAATCAACGGTGGCATTGCAAAAAAAGAAGTAATTAAAATCACCCATGCTCCTATTCGTGCTAAAAAGCAATGAGAACGAGAGAAACTGTCATAATCAATTCGATCGTGTTGGATAAAAATTTACTTGCACCTATTACAAAAAACGTTGTCAGAGAACATTCCGGTTGTGGAGTGCCGATCATTCGCTGCTTAATGCGCCAAATTAAAAGACGGTAATACTTGATAACAACAAGATAGTTAAAACAAGTGGTCCAACATTTGAATTGTGTATATTTTGTTGCTTTTACAAAAAAAAAAAAAAAAAAAAAACTGCGACTACGTTTTTGAATTGAGTTATTTATTGGCGTGTTTGCTGGCGTTTGACCAAAGCTTAGGACCTGCATTACTTGGAGGAAGCTTTAGTGGCCATCATACAAAAGAAAAGCTAATCAACCCAAATATTTTCTTTCTAGGGTATTTTATTCTCAACACCAGAATGTCTTAAGACTCCAGTAGATCTAGTACGACTGTGGATGCATGAATGTAACCGTGTGTATAAAGACAAACTAATTGAGGAGAAAGACATCGAGATGTTTGAGAAGATACAGATGGACATCACTAAGAAAACATTCGAGGTTTGTACACTATCATCATCACTGATGATGGCAGTCTAACCTATCGAAGCATGATCGTAAACCACCGAATATCAAAAGTGTCGAAATCTGCTTAAAACTACACTATTATCATCGTCAAAATACGACGTCAGTTATGGTTATCATTACTAACAGCATCAACACTGTGAACCATCTCACCATCGATACTTTTTAAGGCTATATTTACAATGTTCTTAATAAACTTAGACTTCGAAACAAATTTAATCAAAAACAAAAACGCTAGAAAGTTTGTACTTATGTTGCTTCTATATTTTATTTATTCCGCTTGGCAATGACATTCCGACGATGTCGAAACTTCGTGCAATTTTTCTAGCGTTTTTGTTTTCGATTAATTTACAAGCTTATGTGAGAAATGATTAAGGACGCGGGTCAAAATCATCCTCAGTGATAGGCTTTTACTTACCCTAATAAATACTAATTTCTAATGCTGACTTTACACCTTTCGGCTGCTCATTAACCGCACTGAAACATTCATTCAAGCTAAAGAGCATTGCCATTAGCGTGAAGAAGCATTCAGTTGTATGAACAAACACTCGATAACAGCAAAAACATTGTTTGCAAACAATGTATTTCTAAAGAAACATACTCTGAGTGTTCACAATATTGAATGCCTTATTGCGTTAATTGGTAATCATCTTTCACTTGAGTGAATGTTTCAGTGTCGTTAGTAAACACCAAAAGGTGTACTACGATTACATGCTTTCAATAGGAAGCGCACTTTGTGATTTGATTATCTTTATGTGGTCAGGATCTAGACGAAGAAGCGCTCACTGTGCAACCCAACTTGTTCTGTCACTTCGCATCTGGTATTGGTGAACCTAAATACCTACAAGTCCAAGGCTGGGATAGTCTTAGTAAACTATTAGTAGAGGCATTGGATAACTACAACGAAGTCAATGCTGTCATGAATCTTGTACTCTTTGAAGATGCTATGCAGCATGTGTAAGTATACTTCTAACCTATACCGCTTACTCATAATCCTTGCAGGTTGGTGGAATGCAGCCCAACTTGGAAGACAAAATAATGGACTTCAACTGCCAAGAGAGAAAAAAATCTTTTGTTTTGTCCTCCATTTGACGTCACTTGCGAGGGATCTATATACCTTTTGCCCCTCCCTTTAACCAGACAGTTTTATGTTGCTCCAGAAGATTGGAAGCCAATTCTAAGATGCTAAATATGCTTACTCTAGCGTTGTTTGTCCGAGTTAATTTCAATTATGGTCCTCCATGTCTAGCTCAATAAATTCCTTATAAAAGCGTTGACTGGTTCTCACTACACTAGACTGAGTCATACCATAATAGACTGAGCATTTAGCCAATAGACTATTTTACACATTTCGTGGATATTATGGGAAATGTTCTATAAAGCATAGGCTATCTGTTTGAAGCCTCTATAAAGGTAGCCACTGCCTTATCCTGTGGATGATATCGCTATTCAGTCGCCAAGCTATTACCTTGGTATACTAACCAATATTGTTTTGTGTAGGTGTCGTATCAATCGTATATTGGAATCTCCACGTGGTAATGCCTTACTTGTTGGTGTCGGTGGTAGTGGCAAACAGAGTCTTGCTCGATTGGCGGCCTTTATTAGCTCGTTAGATGTCTTCCAGATTACTCTACGTAAAGGCTATGCAATCCCTGATATGAAGGTACGAAACTTGAGGTGTTCCATGATAACATCTCCACTTGCATTAAATCCTAGGTAACTATAATACGATAAAATCGATATTAATCGATATTGACTAATCGGTTTTTATCGATAATCGTTGAAAATTGATACCTTGAAATGTGGTTGGATTTGATTTAATGGAGAATTTATTTTAAAAAAAGATTGTTATCTATTTATGGATAATCCACATTATCAATAATAAGATATTACATAACATATAGTACTTAAAATGGTGGAATGTACAGAAATTACAACCTGAGAGGCTAAAAGTCATTTCTGTACCTTTGTATGGACAATCTGACAATGATCAATGCGAATTAGTAAAACCATTTGTGATTATCTATTGTACAACAATTTTAACACTTATACAATTTGTTCCTATTATAGGCTGATCTAGCAGCTCTTTGTATCAAAGCCGGTTGGAAAAATATTGGAACGGTATTCCTTCTAACAGATGCTCAAATCCCCGAAGAAAACTTCTTGGTGTTGATTAATGATCTCTTAGCATCTGGTGAGATTCCTGGGCTGTTCCCGGACGATGAAGTGGAGAATATTATTGGTGGTGTGAGGAACGAAGTCAAAGGTGCTGGCTTACAAGACACTAGGGAAAACTGCTGGATGTTCTTCATTGAAAGAGTGCGAAGAAATCTTAAGGTGTGGAGTCTAGAAAGTCTGTTTTAGAAGTCTCGTTATTGCTATGCTGTGGATATTAGATATCTCATTCACAGCTGTTGTTTGATTTTGTTTCTGATATTTTATCTCCGTTTTCCATATATTTTGCATTCCGCAGTAGTCAAGTTGAAAAAGCCTAAATAGCGCTTTCCATTAGAGAATTGACTTACATTCTACAAATAATTACAGTCGATCGCTCGCAGCATAATTCGCCCGAAGTCATTTTGCCCAACAATCATTTCGCCAGTAAATGTTGTACATACTTTAATAACACCATCTGATAGATGCCTTTTCAAGTCTTGGTTGAAAAACAAATTGACTTCAATTAAAGTGTTTTATTTTGCGTCCTTTCAGGTTGTCCTTTGCTTCTCTCCCGTTGGTTCTACTCTACGTGTACGAAGTCGTAAGTTCCCTGCTGTCACAAACTGTACGGCTATTGACTGGTTCCACGAGTGGCCACAAGAGGCTTTGGTATCTGTCAGTAATCGATTCATTGAAGACTTGGAACAACTGGATGTAAGCCTCCGTTCTGTATTGATTGCTTGTTGGCTTATGTTCTGGGTTGTTTTTGTTGTTACTTGTTTTCCGTATTTATGTTTATTTTTACTAGCTTTTCTTTCTTTAACTATTTTAAATCTCTATTGTCTTATTTTTGTTTCATATATGTTTTCAGACTGAGGTCAGGCCGTCTGTTGCAGACTTCATGGCCTATGTACACACAAGTGTCAATGAAGAGAGTCAGATGTACCTAGCTAATGAAAGACGTTATAACTACACAACACCGAAAAGCTTCCTTGAACAGGTTAGTGAAACAGCTAATATAGCTTTTCTTCCAATTATTTGACCCGTTAATTGTGATCTTAAAGATTTTTTGCAACCCCTCGCCTTGTTCGCTTTAAAAGTAAAGAAGTATAGTGAATATCGTCGGAAGTATAGTGAGTTAGCTTCTCTTGTTTGTTCATCCAACATGGCGGCAACAGCTTTGTTCTTTATCCCTCAAGGGATTCTTGGTCATGTGGTTGCAACCCAAGAATGTCTGCATGTTTGTCAAGAAACTTAGTAACTTACGAACACACCTTTTATTGACCTATTAATTTATCTATTCAACAGATTAACCTATATCGAAATCTTCTCAAGAAGAAAGCCAAGGAACTTCAAATGAAGACAGAACGTCTAGAGAACGGTCTTCTCAAACTACAAAGCACTGCTCAGCAAGTCGATGATCTGAAAGCCAAGCTAGCCTCACAGGAGGTGGAACTGAAGCAGAAGAATGAAGACGCTGATAAGCTGATCGCTAAAGTGGGTGTAGAAACGGAGAAAGTCAGCAAGGAGAAGGCCTTTGCTGATGGCGAAGAAAAGAAAGTCCAGGTAGGGTCATTATCTCTTTCCATCTACTTTATAATAATCTTGTGACATCTGATCGCTTACCTTTTCTGAAATGCAGCAGTTTTATCAATTGATTAATAAAAATACTTTGGATATATACTGGGAATTTCCTTATTAGAACTGAATACATTTGGTTTGGCATTTGAGACAAACAAGGGTCAAAATTTGAAGTGACCATTCACCTCGTCAGATAAATTATTTGTGGAAATTCTCATCAAGTTCTTCTAATGTGAATGTATCTAGACCCATTCATTCATTCATTTGTTCATTCATTCATTCATTCTTTCTTTTTTTCTTTTATTCCTTCTTCATTCATCCACCAATTTTGTTAATATTGTTATGGGATCCCTGTGTATTTCGCAAGGCCTCACGGGAGTTTTAGCCGTCCTCGTGAGGTCTTGACGGGAAGAAACAGTGAAAATAAAGTTAGAGTTGAAAAATGTGAGTTTTTTCCTTTGTCGGACATAAGGACAGCAGGGCTCCGACCCAAAAGGACTTCAGTACAATCACACATTCATGTCTTACATTCTTGTTTCTTCTGTTAACATAACGATTATAATCATCTATAGGTGATTGCCAAAGACGTAGCAGAGAAACAGAGGTCTTGTGAAGAGGACCTTGCCAAAGCTGAGCCTGCTCTTGTTGCAGCTCAAGATGCTTTGAATACGTTGAACAAGAACAACTTGACCGAGTTAAAATCTTTTGGTTCACCACCCTCCGCTGTTGTCAGTGTTACTGCTGCTGTCATGATGCTCTTGGCACCACCTAGCAAAATACCTAAAGATCGTAGCTGGAAGGCTTGTAAAGTCATGATGGCCAAGGTAAGGTCTACCTCCATATTATTTAATAGATAATCACTGAGGCACACAGCATTCGTGGGTATAATGCAGGCAGCTGAGGTGCAGCCCGAAGCTGCCTGCATTATACCCACGAATGCTGTGTGCCGAAGTGATTATCTAGTATAATTATTGTTCTTATCGTTGTCTTATTCGTTTTCGTTATATTGACTGCTAGGCGGAAGCCGCTGCATTATTAAAAATAATGCTTTTAGCTAGAAGCATTATTTTTGATAATGCAGTTTGCTGTTTGTTGAAGTGTGACCTATGCATTCGTTGGGATAATGCTGAGTAAAAACAATGGATTGTGATGAGAACAGTGATTATTATGAAGTGAGGCTAATCAATAAGCCATATTCGACTTGGAAACGGCGGGAAAAGTCTGATAGAGCTGTCCGTGGTTGCAGTGGCACTAGCAGCGTTTGCCTTATTTGAAGCCTAATAGCTATAACATTGCTCCAAAATTATGAACTGTATTTGCATATTGTATTGGTAGATATTTGCACATTTACTATTTCAAGTGGTTTTCACCATGAGCTAAGCTGTTCACACATTGAGTACAAACATCTAATTGAATTTATGAATTTATTGACAGATGGAAATGCATGAAATAACCGGACTAACGTGTCTAAATTTCTTTAAATAGATAAATAAAAATTATAGATTGCGTGTCGTTGTTTAGAGCAGAAACAGCAATATCCATTGCGTTCCACATAGTAACAGCTTGTCTTAATTAGTATTTTAATGGGGTTATTTTCTATATTGCAACGAAATAACACGGTCATTGATGTGTTTGTGTCTGTCCACAGGTCGATCAGTTCTTGGATAGTCTCATCAATTACGACAAAGAAAACATCGCCGAAAACAACCTAAAAGCAGTCCAACCGTACCTCGACGATCCTGAATTCAACCCTGATTTCATCAAAGGCAAATCCTTAGCTGCTGGTGGTCTGTGTGCCTGGGTTATCAATATCGTACAGTTTTATAGAATTTTCTGCGATGTCGAACCCAAGAGAAAAGCGCTGGCTGCTGCCAATGCAGAACTTGCCGCTGCTGAGGACAAACTCGCTAAGATCAAAGCCAAGATTCAAGAGCTAGATGACAACTTGGCTGAGCTAACGGCTGCGTTTGAAAAGGCAACAGCTGAGAAACTCAAATGTCAACAAGAAGCAGAGACTACTGCAAAGACTATTGAACTTGCGAACAGACTTGTGGGTGGTCTAGCCTCGGAAAATGTTCGTTGGGGAGAGTCGGTATCTAACTTTAAACTCCAAGAGAAAACACTGCCTGGTGACGTGCTGCTTACCACTGCATTTGTGTCATACCAAGGGTGCTTTACGAAGCGATACCGAGAAAGTCTAATAAAAAAATGGCTCGATTTCTTGGCCAATCAGAAGGTTGGTACCTTGTAAAGTTCTCAAAATGTTTTACTTGTGCTTTTACTTGATAGACAACGTAATTTTCAAGTAACCTTTTTTTATTTTATTTTATGTTATTTTCGATATTATATATATTACCATAACTTATATTAATATTTTTTACATGTAATTTTAATAATTTAGAAATTTTTATCTAGTTGTTAGGATAGAGGGCCACTAGTTTATCAGTATCTTTTTTTACTGTCATGTGTTTTTACCCTCTCAAAATAAAGTTTATCTATCTATCTATCTGCGGTCTTAAAAGTAGTATTTTAAAAATAATGGTGATGATGATGATGATAACTCGATTGATGGTTTACTTTCACTAGGTCAAGATCGCGATCACTGAAGGCCTTGACCCCCTAAGTCTTCTGACTGACAATGCTACCATTGCTCAATGGAACAACGAGGAGCTTCCCAGTGATCGAATGTCTACCGAGAATGCTACGATCCTTGTGAACGCTGAACGATGGCCTCTAATGATCGATCCACAGCTGCAGGGTATCAAATGGATCAAGACCCGAGAAGGTGCTGACCTTCGTGTAGTTAGACTGGGACAAAAAGGGTATGTCAATTCACCGTTTTGTGTTGGTTGGTTTGTGATAAAATGTTCAAACTGTGTGGAAAGATGTGTGCAAAATAGTGAATGTGGGGGTGGTGAGTGTGAGAGACAGTCTCCTCAATTAGCATAGAAATGCTAAATAACATAGAGACTATAAAAAAATACATTATTATTATTATTTATTTATTTCATAAATGATAGCATAGTTAATCGACAGAATGGTGAAGAAACCTATTGTTTAACCTAACCATTTCGTTACATCAGCTATGATTATAGAATGAAATATTATGATATTCTGTAAGGGTGTTCAATCGTGCAATGAGTCCTGTCAATAAAGAACCCTTTGGTAACTGAAACAGAGTAGGCCTGCAGTGAGATGACGATTTGTGCACGTATCTATTCCATCACATATACAGTTTTTGTAATTCTTTTACATAAAACTTTTTGTACTCTTTTGAGAAAACAGGGCAATGGTCATAATAAGACGTAATCTGAACATGAGTATATGTGTAGAAAGGAATAAAATGTCATCTCGCTTCAGGCTTATAATATAGTTGTAATTGCGATATTTTTCCATCATTTTTTTCTATTTTGCTACCATTTTATTCGTTTAGCTACATTTACCGACTTATTGGCTTTACGAACTGACGCTATCACGTCGAGCTAGAGGTTTTTCTAATGAGTTTCTACTGTTTTCTTTAGATATCTTGATACTATTGAACGTGCCGTGTCTAATGGTGACTGTATGTTGATTGAGAACATGGGAGAGAGTATTGATGCTGTCTTGGATCACCTGATTGGCCGTAACACAATCAAGAAGGGGAGGTGAGCAGTTACAGCCTTTATATATCTATGAAGCGCTGGAGGCTTTTTTGGTTGGCTTTGCTTGGTTGCCTGCTTGGTTGCCGTTTGCTTGATGACTGACTTGTTTGTTATGCTTTGGTTTATTATTTTGCTTGCCTGCTTGCTTGCTTGCCTGCTTGTCTGCTTGCCTGCTTGCCTGCTTGCTTGCTTCCATTGATCGATTGATCGATTGATCGATTGATCGATTGATTGATTGATTGATTGATTGATTGATTGATTGATTGATTGATTGATTGATTGATTGATTGATTGATTGATTGATTGATTGATAGATAGATAGATTGATAGATTGATTGATGAATGGATTGGTGTCTTGTTGTTGCTGTTCATGCTTTGAAGATAATGGTTTAACTTTTTATGATGTTTATCTTTGGCTACAGAGCTATCAAGATGGGTGACAAAGAAGTCGAGTATCACCCAGACTTCCGTCTTATTTTACACACCAAACTTGCTAACCCCCATTACAAGCCTGAGATGCAGGCCCAGACTACTTTAATCAACTTCACGGTCACACGAGAAGGCTTGGAAGATCAGTTGCTGGCTGACGTCGTGCGAAAAGAGAGGCCTGACTTGGAAGAGACCAAGGTACACACTACTTACATTTTGTATTCATTTTTCAAGCCCCACATATATTTTGAAACCCTTTTTAATTCGAAGCCAATCTTGCCGAAGTAAGTTGTATTGAATTTGATTGAGTTTTATCAAAAGGACATAAAATGAAAAGTAAATATATAAATTGAATCAATTGAAATCATCAATTTAATGTAATTTCATTACATTGAAGTGAATTGAAACTGATCGAGTTTGCATTAAATTGAATTGAATAAAACCAAACAAAGATCACGCCCGAAATGATGTACTTTATTCTCTTATCACTTGCCAGGCCAAGCTAACTCAACAGCAAAACGCCTTCACGATCAAACTCAAAGAGTTGGAAGACTCTCTGCTTGCCCGTCTGTCCGCTGCTGGTGGTAATTTCCTTGGAGATTACGCTCTGGTCGAGAACCTTGAGACTACAAAGAGAACAGCAGCAGAGATTGAAGTCCAAGTAGGAGAAGCTAAAATAACAGAGGTCAAGATTAACGAGGCCCGTGAAGCTTACAGACCAGCTGCCGCTAGAGCATCATTACTGTACTTCATATTGAATGACTTGAACAAGATCAATCCAATGTACCAGTTTTCTCTAAAGGTACGTGCATTCTGTTTTATACTCTTCGTGTCATTTGTTTATCTTTGCGCTTACTATTCCAAGTATAGGGGCGCCAAATGATGCCCAAGTTAAGCATTTTTGCATTCTATTGATAATAAGGTGTTTTCGTATGAAGAGACTACCTAGCATAAAGATGTTTGCTACTATTTACTATATATAAATATTGCGTTGTATGCGTTTGGGTAGAAAGCAGTACCGATAACGTCACAGTTATTTGTAGGAAAAAAAACAACAAACATTTAAGTCATCTTCTGTACCATAGCACTTGTCTAATAATAATGATAATAATAATTTTTTCTTATTAAGCGCATCCCAGTATATCTCGATGCTTTTTAAAAAAATATTTACAATATAGTTTAAAAATGAAAATAACTAAGAGTTTCCCACTCGTGCAATAACGGCTCTGATGGAAGGAAAGTAAAAAAGACACTTGTTATTGATATGTCACGTTTACGATACCGCTACGATACGACATAAAATTCGAATGTTTTCTTAGAAACTACTGCTGCGATATGATACAACACTGTTTCCCTATCATGCGAAAACGACTCTATTTAGGTGATCTGTAACCTTGCGACAACGTTTTGATGATATGTATTGTTTTTCAGGCATTCAGTGTGGTTTTCGATACCGCTATCAATCGTGCAGAGCCAGCTGAAGAAGTCAAGGCTCGTGTTATCAACCTGATTGATTGTATTACATACTCAGTGTTCATCTACACTACTAGAGGTCTGTTTGAAAAGGACAAACTCATCTTTACAGCTCAAGTGGCATTCCAGGTACCATTGAAATGCTCGATTTTTGTTGTTGCTTTCTTCTCCTTTCTTCAACTTCTCTTCCCTTTCCCTTTCTCTCTATTTACCACATCTAATTCTTAATTGATGGTATTGTTTTTACACAGGTCCTTCTAATGAAAAAAGAGATCGTTCCCCATGAATTAGACTTCTTACTCCGTTTCCCTGCTGTCATGAACGTCACCAGTCCGGTAGACTTCTTGAACAACCTCTGCTGGGGTGGCATCAAGGCTCTCGGTGGCATGGAAGAGTTCCGTAACTTAGACAGAGACATTGAAGGCTCAGCAAAACGATGGAAGAAGTTTGTAGAGAGCGAGTGTCCAGAGAAAGAGAAATTCCCACAAGAGTGGAAGAATAAAACTGCATTGCAGAAGCTTTGTATGATGAGGGCCTTGCGACCTGACAGAATGACTTACGCAGTTAGGTAAGTGTTTGGAAAAAAAAATAATAATAAGAGAGCTAGTTGTTTTCTTGACGATGGTCTCGTACTTGACAGTGAAATTATTAGATATAGGGATCTGTTAAAGCGGGACCGTGAGCTTGCGCCAATTATCTTAAGCGTTTGAGCAACTAGCCTATGTCGTATTTCGGGAACTCATGAGCGTTAATTTTGAAAGTACTCAAAACCCTCGCAAATGTGTTTCAAATGTGTCTCGTCAAACGAGAACGAAAGTTGGAACTTCCGTGTGCGGACTTTCGGTGTAGTATGAAAGTTTTACAAGTTTTACAGAGAGCATGCACTCTTGAAAAGAAACGTTTCTCTTTATATGCACATTTTTTTATTTTGTGTAAAAACATTTTCTAGTACTTGACTACTCAACAATTAAGTCTTATATTTTCCTAACTTTTTTTCTCTTCGACTTCTAGCAATTTTGTTGAAGAAAAACTTGGTCACAAATATGTAGAAGACGCTCCTCTAGAATTTGCACGATCATACGAAGAGAGCTCGCCAGGTACACCGATCTTCTTTATCCTCTCACCTGGTGTAGACCCTCTAAAGGATGTCGAAGCATTGGGTAAAAAGCTTGGAAAGACGTTTGATAACAAGAACTTCCATAACGTCTCGCTTGGACAGGTAGGATATACTTGATAATGTTTGACATCGCCAATCAAGTTGGGCTGATTTTGGTAACAGGCTGGTACAAGCAGACATCTCACTTACCCTAATATAGCGATGTTCACGCTGTGCGTCTACCAGACAGTGATTGGCCGTTATTTCAATAGAATCTTTTGTGTTGTGGTTGACACATCAACATAACAATTCGGTTGTGAGGTGTTTGTTTGTAAACAATGAATATCGCTATTGGATTCGACTCTGGGGAAGACAGGTTTATCAGTCTGTTGATGTTGATTCTCCCCATAAACTTAATTATCGAATTACCGTTGCAGGGTCAAGAAATCGTGGCAGAACAATGCTTGGAACTTGCATCAAAGGAAGGTCATTGGGTCATCTTGCAGGTCCGTTTTCTCTTGCAATGTTTTTATTGCCCTATTTCACTATGACATCATGGTTTGTTCTCATGAATAAGAACAGACCTGATTCGGGCTAAATAGTTTCCCTCTAGCACATTTTGCTTTGCACTTGAACGTATATTTTGTTCTTTTATTATAAATAGATTTTTAGCCTATTTTTAATTGAATTAAACATGCTCTACCCCCTTTTATTATTCCTAGCGTTGAAACAATCGATTTGTTTTGATGAGACGTCATAATTAAATAGGGCAATTGAGACAATTGTTAGCATTTTATTAACTATTACACGTATTATCTGTAGAATGTTCACTTGGTTAAGAACTGGCTGCCCAAGCTAGAGAAGCAACTGGAGGCGTACGGCGTAGGTAGTCACGACGAGTATCGTGTGTTCATCTCCGCTGAACCTGCAGGCACGCCTGAAGCACATTGTATACCACAGGGTATTCTAGAATCATCGATCAAGATTACTAACGAACCACCTACTGGCATGATGGCAAACCTCCATAAGTCATTGAATAACTTTAACCAGGTATAGTACCAATTATACACTTATGGACTAAATGAATTAATTATTGAATGAATAATTGAATGGATGGATGGATGGATGAATGAATGAAACGAAGAAATGAATGCAT
This sequence comes from Diadumene lineata, assembly GCA_918843875.1. NCBI lineage: Eukaryota > Metazoa > Cnidaria > Anthozoa > Actiniaria > Diadumenidae > Diadumene > Diadumene lineata. Next base: position 6,750,026 of record OU974073.1, read on the forward strand.
GAAATGAATGAATGAGTGAATGAAATAGATTGATTATTTGATATGCTAATAAATAGACGATTGAGTAAATGAACAAATGAAAATGAGCGAATGAATGCATTAACGAATGGATAAGTGAATTATAGTACGAATGAATGGATGAAGGTATAAATGAATGACTGAGTGACTGAACATAGAGATGGACGAACGAACAAACACCGTGCCTTACATTTGAATACATGAAACTGCGTGCCAATATATTTCCTTAATAATCAAACTTTGATATCGTCGTTCTTGATTTGACCCTCACTTGGAACATGTTCATCTCACTGTTGTTGTTTTCCAACAGGACACTTTGGAAATGTGTGCTCGTGAGAATGAGTTCAAGAGTATTCTGTTCGCCCTGTGTTATTTCCATGCTGTTGTGGCTGAGCGTAGAAAGTTTGGACCTCAAGGCTGGAATCGATCTTATCCATTCAACACTGGTGACTTGACAATCAGTGTTAACGTCTTGTATAATTACTTGGAAGCAAATGCCAAGGTGAGATGAAATTGAGCTTCTTGCTATTTGTTCCTCACCTGCGAGATAGGCATAAACACATGCAAAATACACATCATAGAACTGTGCTGCTCTTGGGCTATTTTCACTCTTGTTCCTTGTTGTCGCTAACAAAATAACGACATAAGCCAACAAATGTTCAAATCGACACAATGGTGCTATGAGGAATATATGTGTTGTAGTGAGAACTTGAAAATATCAAAGGTCAGCATAACTTCCTCAGCATGAAAAAAAAGTAAACAAAAGATATGCTGTATGTCAGTAAGGGAAAACAGCCCTTAAGTGTGTGGTTATATTGCCAATGAATTTAGTATTAGTTCCTGATTTTGTTTCCAACCTTATGAATTGAACTTTCAATGTTGTGTTCCAGTCCGTGTGGATCTCTTGAAAGTCACGCGTTATTGTTTATGTTATCACAGGTACCATGGACTGATTTACGTTACCTGTTTGGTGAGATTATGTACGGAGGTCATATCACTGATGATTGGGACAGACGACTATGCAGAACTTACCTAGAAGAATACATGAAACCTGAAATGGTAACCTCGTGACTATGATTTCTATGATTTGATTTTTTAATTGTTTGGATGTATGTACCCTTTTCGTATCAACAAGCGTTGTTGTGGTCAATTGTTTTGAATGTTTGGTCCCTTGTGGAAAAAAATGCATTTTAAAGCCTCATTTATTGGAATCAATGTTCATATGTTATTACTTTGTTGTAGCTTGAAGGTGAACTCAACTTGGCTCCAGGTTTTCCATTACCGCCTAACTCCGACTTCAGAGGTTATCATACATACATCGACGAAACGCTGCCACCAGAGAGTCCGTACTTGTATGGCCTGCATCCTAATGCTGAGATTGGTTTCCTTACAACTACATCTGATAATCTGTTCCGTACATTACTGGAGATGCAGCCTAGAGATAGTGGTGGAGAAGGTGGTGGAGGACAAACTAGAGAAGAGAAGGTGAGGGAACCACTATAATCCACACACGCCTTAGGCAAGCCATTACTACCCATATCCTAGCGATCTGCCTTTTTTCTAACATAATAAGATTTGTTTCTACATGTGTATGAGCTGAAAGACATTTTGTTTACAATCTGTGTAAAGCAGCGAATTTAGAAGGACCTCACCCCAGCCATGCCAGTCATGTTTATTAGCGCTAGTCGATGAACAAGCACCAATACACGTAGCGTTGCGCGTAGTTTTATAGTAAATGAGTTCGTATATTGAGAGTCATCGAGTTTGAATGCAAAGGACTTCGTTACGTTTAGAAGATTTTTATCTATGGTAATCATGCAATTCAAATCAATGAAAATAAAAATAAATAAAATGGTTAATTAAATGTGAGTGTGTATGTGTGTTGTTGTTATTGTTGTTGTACGCGTTAACGAAGTGTTCCTTTATTGACCCGATAACGGCAAATCATTCATTGGCGTTGTTATGTTTTCTAGGTGAAACAAGTTCTTGATGAAATTCTTGAAAAACTACCGGAGGAGTTCAACGTACCAGAGATGATGGCTAGAGTTGAAGATCGTACACCATACACTGTCGTAGCATTCCAAGAATGCGAACGAATGAACATTCTAACCAGTGAGATGAAAACATCATTAAAAATGTTGGACCTTGGTCTTAAGGTATTTCATTGCTCTGATTTTTTTAGTTGCGGCTAAAATCGTTGCATTGCGACCGGGTGCTTTTGCAACTTTGACTCGATTTTTTATTTTTTTTTTTCCACGGCAGCAATGATGCCGCCTCGGTGGATCGTCGGTTGATGTCGCAGAAAGAAAAAAACAAAATCCAGTCAAAGTTGCAAAGGCGTAAACGTTCCAAAAACGATTTTTAACTGTATCCGAACATCTGTGAGCTTCTCCACTAATTACATCAAACTCCCCACATAACAAGCAAACATTTCTCCTGCAGGGTGAATTAACCATAACATCAGATATGGAGGAACTGTCCAACGCTCTGTACCTTGATACAGTTCCTGAATCCTGGACCAAGAGAGCTTATCCATCCATGGCAGGCTTGGCTGCATGGTTTGCTGATTTACTATTACGTATCAAGGAACTGGAACAATGGACGTCGGACTTTATCCTTCCAAATGTTGTTTGGCTGTCAGGGTTCTTTAACCCTCAGTCATTCCTTACAGCTATCGAACAGTCAATGGCTAGGAAGAACGAATGGCCGTTGGATAAAATGGCACTTCAGGTAACATAGAAATTAGAAATATTACCATTGAGATTCTTTGAAGATTGACTTCTATTTGAGTGTCACGAACGAAATGCACGCGACCAATGATTGTTTTTCTTCTTCTTCATTCTTTCTTCCTTTCTTTCTTTTTTTCTTTTTTCTTTGTCTTTTTTTTTTTTTTTTCTCTTTTTTTTTCCTATCGTCACCCTTACATATATACTGCTACTCTTTTCTGTAGTTGAAACCTTGTTTGGAAATACACTTACATCAAAGTCTGCCATTAAGATTTCATTGCTAAAACTACCCAAAATCATAACTGTGAGGAAATTGTGCTTTTGTGAAATGGAATGAACTAGTTTACATTTCTCTGTCATATCTGTTGATAGGTCGATGTCACCAAGAAGAACAAAGAAGACTTCAACAGTCCACCCAGAGAAGGTGCCTATGTACATGGTCTGTTTATGGAGGGAGCACGCTGGGACACTCAGACGGGCATGATTGCAGATTCCAAACTAAAGGACCTCACCCCAGCCATGCCAGTCATGTTTATCAGGGCTATTCCAGTCGATAAACAAGAAACAAAGAACGTCTATGAATGCCCTGTATATAAAACACGTCAAAGGGGTCCTACATATGTGTGGAACTTCTTCCTGAAGACAAAAGAAAATCCTGCCAAGTGGACCCTTGCAGGAGTTGCGTTATTGCTTAGTGCTTAGCCGTGTGGGACTTTTACGATGTATTGTTTGGTCGATTTTATTCTTTGTGGTCGATTATATTGTTGTTTGATATTGAGGTAAAATCAATTCCACTCGTAATGTGAATTTTATAAAATTATTCGGTTTGAAATGGTGTTATTTTCTTATTGACGAAAATCGGCATGTATGCATTACCAAGGAATGTAATCACTATTTTTGTATTGTTTTCTGTGGTTCCTATGTCGTTTTGGTTGTGTGCTTTTATTTTATATTTGTTTGCCGGTTTTTTGTTTGTGTGTGTTGTTTGTTTGTGTGTGTTGTTTGTTTGTTTGTTTGTTTGTTTGTTTGTTTGTTTGTTTGTTTGTTTGTTTGTTTGTTTGTTTGTTTGTTTGTTTGTTTGTTTGTTTGTTTGTTTGTTTGTTTGTTTGTTTGTTTGTTTGTTTGTTTGTTTGTTTGTTTGTTTGTTTGTTTGTTTGTTTGTTTGTTTGTTTGTTTTGTTTTTGTTTGTTTGTTTGTTTTTTCTATTGTTTGTTATTATTTCCCTACGTATAATATGCGTTTTCTGCGTGCTATTTATTGACATTGAAAATGTACACAAAATTTGTATTGTTTTCAGACGTTCCATTTTGGAACTTATGTATATAAATAATCTTTTTTAAATAAAATAAAATGAAATAATAATAGTCTCATAATTTTCATCGTTACTGTGCATTTTACATGGTGCAATGATATCCATTGCTAGAGAAGACTTGTTCTTTATTTCAGTCCTGAAAGTGGACCTAAGTTGAGCTCTCTAGAAGAAACACGTCTGTTGTCTTTACTTCAGATGTGCTCAACTCAGTCCCAACTTCGTTGTCTGTCGTCTAAGGTGCGGGGTGACTCCCCTCCCCTTTTATAATTTAAAATCAACTTTATACTGAATTAAAATAATATCAACCGAATATAGCTACATTTTGAGCGTTTCATTCTCATAAATGAACTGCAATGAATGACGTACATGGAGTTGTTTGATATATAGCCGTATTTCCGTACCGTAGTACCGTTAGCTTGAAGCTTAAAGTCTGCAGTGAAATTACAGACGACAAAAAATTGAAAAGGTCTTGCCAGCGTAAATAATTTATAAAGCTTTTAATTCTTTACCAGCAACAATTTTTCGAGATGAGTTCTTAAAGTTCCTGGTGGCAAAACGCAAACGAGTCCATACATTCTCCATCTGCAAATTTAGAGATTTGTAAACCTGGCTCACGCCAAATCTATTTCTTGCAAGTCTCAAGCTAAAATTTTAAGAATAAGCTATTTTTATTTTGTCATTTAGATATTCAGTTTTGGTGTAAATGTGGCTCAATAGAAATTCCTATGCTAATGAAATGTTTTAGCGGAGCTCCGCGCGGGCCGAAGGCCCGCGCAAGCGGAGCACCATAATTAAGAAAATATGGTAAACCATCGAGCTCATTTCAAATCGACCACAGGAAGCCCAGACATTTAGACATTTGTCTTTTTAGAGACCGTGCAAATGTTTTTTGCCACTTTTAAAATTCTAAAAACATGAACAAGCTTATTGTAATCAGAACTGAGGACAAAAAGTTCAGTGGAAAAGTGACAGTAGAGGACAAGAAACGTGGCGCCGGTATGTTTACATTTTTTGACGATCATTAATGAATTTCTTTTTTACCATTCACATGAAAGCAGTTTGCAATATTTATATTCCCTTCTTTTTGTAAGATATTTCTCCATCGTTGAGTTGTTTATGTGTGTGTGTGTGTGTGTGTTTTTTATTGGATTCTTGTAATTCTTTGATTTGTTATTGAATGCAATAAAACGCTTGTGTGAATTCGTCATTGTACTCATCTGCAAGTTAAAATTTCAAAAGTTCATATACTAGCTATTTCTTAAAGAGCTATTCACATTTGATAATTAAAAATGCACAACCGTTTTCGATAGCTAGATTACCAATAAGTAATTCATTACACATTTCACCAGAAAAGTGAAAGTTTTGTTGATTTTGATAACATATTTGCAAATGGGAAAGAGCGTAAAGCGAGAATCGCGCGGGGATTTGTTTACAACTCAAAGAAGCCAGTTAGGGCTCTTCTAACTTCTCATTGGACAATCAATTTTAATTGACAGGTGCTATTTTTACCTTGTATAACAGCATAAAGGAAGCCAAAAATAGGGTCGGATATTTTTCGCATTTTTGTACATATTTCTTGCGTATAATAAAATGTTGTCGCATGCATAAAGATTTGAATATTTCAATTGATTATTTGATCATAAAAAGAAAATAACATAGCAAAAAAAAAAAAAAAAAAATTTATTTGAATGGATTAATTCATTTATTTGTTTACTTTTTTATCTATAGTCATTTTGATTGATTAATTGATCAACAATTTGATAATTGGTAGTGAATGAACAAATGAATGAATGAATGATTGAATAAATATTTCATTTCATCAAATCGGAGCTCCGCTATTAGGTTTACCTAATTTTTATATTAGTTTGGTAGTGAATTCTGCATGCGTGAAGAATGCAGGGTATTGCGCAAAGCATTGCATTCCACACGTGCAGAATTCGTTACCGCAATCATGAATATCATCAAAACACAACCGTCTCAAAGGGGATGTTGCTGGCGTTGTTTAGATTTAAAGGCCGGTACACACTAGGCGACAAGTCGCAGCGACTTGTTCCCGCGATAGGTCGTAGCGACAATTTCCCCCCGTGTATACTAGGTATTTTTGGCGGAAATTGTCGCAGCGACAAAATCAGATGTATTGGCGACAAATATTGAACCAATGCACACTGAGGCGACATGTCGTGACGACAAGTCGCTGCGACTTGTCGCCTAGTGTGTACCGGCCTTAAGTTTTTATTTCTCCTCACCATTACAGCCTCGATACCCCAAATTTGGTAAGTAACTCCACAATATGATGTTCTAGTAAGCGGTTGATGAAGCTGATATCGAAAGAGATGAATACTAAATGGATGCATTTTGCAGATACGTTTCTTCGTTTTCAGCTGTCGTTTCCATTGCTGGTCATTTGAAAATTTTTAATTCTCAATATTTAAAAATATAAATTGAGCATGCTCAATAAAAAGAAGCTATGATTTACCTCTCTTATCGATAAACATTTGTTGCACTCAAAACAGAAAGAAAATACTATCTGTTGCTTGCTGAGATCAATGGAAGTACCTTATCCTTTACTGAAATGTTTGTTTTAAAAGCTACAGAATGATGGCGGTTCTTCCTCTGAAACAATCTCTGTCGTCTCTCTAGTTGGTGTGAATACCAAGTCAAAAGAACTGCTGATTGATGTTCTGCAAGGAACTTGTTATTATAACCACTTAAGGCCTACCAAATGGATGTACGGATAAATGGTTTGGTATTTACTATACTTAAAGCCTAGATTGGAAATAAAGGTCAGAATCGTACTATTTTCTTAATACCGTTTATTCTATATCAAATCGAACACTCTACTTTGCACATTGAATTTGAATTTTGGCATGAGTTATAAGTTCAAAACGGGACGATTTAAAAACCTCAATTTTTTTCTCTTTGCTTTTAAAAGAGACATGTCAAGTATAACTAGAGTGCAAACACTAAATGTGTGCAACAGTTGTCGCTATTTAGCAGTAAATTGCACTAATTAAACAAAAGAACACTGACAATAGAATTAGCATAAAATAGCACTTTTTAGTGGTATTTATGTTGCACACTACCAAAACAATAATACAATCATTTGTATGTGCTGGATTTTTGCATTTTGCTTGAAAACACCTAAAGTTCTCTTATGCATGTCGTTGCCGTTCGACATTTAAGGCCGGCACACACTAGGCGACAAGTCGCAGCGACTTGTCCCCGCGACATGTCGCCTCAGTGTGCACTGGTTTAGCAATCCCAACTGGTTGGATTTCATGCGGGAAGTCGCAGCAACAAAATTCTGTCGCGACGACAACAATTTTCGCCAAAAAATGTTAGTACACACGGGAGGAAATTGTCGCGGGGACAAGTCGCAGCGACTTGTTCCCGCGATAGGTCGTAGCGACAATTTCCCCCCGTGTGTACTAGGTATTTTTGGCGGAAATTGTCGCAGCGACAATATCAGACGTATTGGCGACAAATATTGAACCAATGCACACTGAGGCGACATGTCGTGACGACAAGTCGCTGCGACTTGTCGCCTAGTGTGTACCGGCCTTTAAACCAACATTTCGGCTTCAATCCAATGATTCCTCGTGCATGCTCACTCTCTGACCCCTGATCCCTACGCCTCTGATCCCTGATCCCTATGACTCTGATCCCTGATCCCTAGGCCTCTGATGCCTGGTGCATAAGGCTCTAGTCCTGATTCCTATCACTGAGCCTCTGATTCCTGATTCCTAAGCCTCTGATCACTGATCCCTAAGCCTCTGATCACTGATCCCTAATCCTCTGATCACTTATTCCTAAGCCTCCTTTTTTTAGTGTATTTTTGAGGGGGAAGGGGAAAGAGCAAATGTTGTCGTTTACAACTTGGCATTTGTTTTTCCGATTATTACATTGTTAACACAGGCTGGGGAAGGGGTTTTCCGTGATCCGTGATTCGACCTATATTTATGCCGTGATCCGTGAAAAGCAGAAAAAACATGCCGTGATTCGTGAAATTGAAGTCGGTCGTGACCCGTGATCGGCATATTTTTGTTGCCGTGATTCGTGATTTTAGCGATTATATGTCGTGAAAAAAAAATTTAAAAATCTTGCAAACCTCGTCCTCCTCTCTGGCTATTCAGGCTACTAGTAAGACAAACAAAAACCTTGAACTTGCGCTGACTTGAAACCTGAGATCCTATTGCTTTAAACACTAACTGGAATAAGTTATCATATACTGTTTGTTTATTGATATCAAATTTCACCCTCGTGGCTCTACTTGCTTGTTTGCTGGCAAACATCGCTCCACGACTGTTGTTCGTGTTTTCGTGTCTCTGTATTCTTACTCTGCTGGAAAGAGTGCCATTCATGAGAAAGAAATTCAATATTCTCATTTGTGCAGCGAAACACAAATCTTTCTCAGAGTTTAGGACGCAGCGAGTGAATTTCGTCAGAATAAATGAAATCGCCAATGCATCATTAAATGTCGATGGTGAGTTAATATATATTGTTTTCATTTTTAAGTATTGATCTTAAATTTTGATATTTTTATCAAATATTTTTATCAAATATTTTACTATAAACTTTAAATTAATGAATAACATTACTATGTAATTAGTACAGCTTATACCCTGGTCCCAGAGGTTCGATTTTGCTTTCTGCGTCTCTCTCTTTGTTTTTGTTAAGGCTTAAACCGCCATAATTTTCGAGGCCGAAGGCCGATTCGTTTAGGTGCGGCGCTTCTTATGTGCAAATTATAATTAATTTGCACATATATACAATGTATATTTCAGTTAAAACATTGCATTTGTATTTGTAGAAATAAGCAGGTCTGTAAATTCAGCCTTGCAACAAGTCTTAAAGACGAATGAATAGACATAGAAAAAAAAGCAAATGCAGAAGTTCGTGATTCGTGAAATGCCTTTTTTTAATGCCGTGATCCGTGAAATTAGCAAAAAATCGTCCGTGATTCGTGAACGGTACCCCCCCTTCCCCAGCCTGTTAACATTTATTGATTTTCTAGAAAACTAGACGCATATCTGCGTGAACTCGGGCTTCTCTTTGACCTATGTAATATTTGTTTATTGCGCTGTTTTTAAGCGCTACTAAAAACTGAAAAATGAAACAAAAATGATAAAATAATGCTTGTCAGATGATCAAATTGCGCTTCTTACAACAAAGAAATCTTCCCTTTTGATGTTTGTTGCTATTCGAAAGTTTTTCGAATATCACATTTTCTATATCAAGTAGTCAAAAATATTTTTTTTAAATGTGTTCATAGATACTGAGTTTTGAGTATGCAATACCAGCTTTCGCCCATTATTATTATCATTTAAGTTTGTCTTTTCTTTGACGGGCATATCTTTGTCAGTGATCTACTGCTTTTTCTTCCCTTGGGATTCCTGTACAACAACAAAAACTTGACTAAGGGTTAGACTCTTCCTCAGTCTCTCGCTCCGTCCCTACGCTCTCCGCATAGAGACTGTTACACTAGAATAGTAGCGAGTCTTTGATTGGCCATTAGAATCTGATTCGTAGCTTAATTCCTATTGGTCGTATGCAAATCGCAAAATTTATAAACAATGACAACGTTGAGCAGTGGAATTCAACCATTGTCGCTGGCAGTATAACGGTCATTTTTTGGTTCATTTTTTAAATTATAGCTTCTTGGCTTACAAATGAACATGCATGGTATTTATTGAGATTCTCAGGAAGTATTTTTTGCTCTGTGAAGTCTGTTTCTTTGACTTTTAGAGCTCCAAACTTTGCTTACAAATGGAGCGCAAACTTCGAACCCGATCACTTGTAAAACACGTAGGTAAAACGTATCGAAATCAATCTTTATTGAACTATTGGTTGTGAATAAAATGCCTGTACATATTGAGATTAATATTTCGTGAAATGTGTTGATTGAATCGTAATTCGAGCTTATACGACAATAAAATCAAAGGAATTTTGACTTTGGCGGCTTGTACAGTAGCCTGTGGGACCCTGCCCCTGTTTGTGTTTTTGTTCTATGTGTTCTTGTTCAAACTTGTTACTAATGTTTCGCAAAGCATCACGGGTCCCACATTTGTGGGACCTATAATCCTTTGCGAGATTCTAGTGTAACAGTCTCTATGCGGAGAGCGTAGCGACAGAGCGAGAGACTGAGGAAGAGTCTAGACTAAGGGTGAGTTAGTCTCCATCGCAGCCGCTTTTAGTGTCGGGCTTCCTGTGGGACACAGAAATTTGTTAATCCGAAAACTCGTTTCTCGTCAAGAAGGTTACCATGACAATACTAGTTCCAATCTACCGCCGTGAGTGTGTTTTGGCGGAATTTTTTTGTACTAAGCTCGGATCAAGCAAGTACGGTGGCCCACAGGGGACATGCAAGATGTACGATGTCATTTGCAAGATGTCGATGTCTGATGCACGTTGCACGATGCAAGATGCACGATGCACGATGCAAGATGCAAGATGCAAGATGCAAGATGCAAGATGCAAGACGCAAGATGCAAGATGCAAGATGCAAAATGCACAATGCAAGATGCAACTTTTTTAGGACTGTATTTTTGGTCAGCGGATTTATTCCCATGTGCGCGGTGTTTCCAACCAATATGGCCACCGAGGAGAGTAAGGTATTTATTGCCATTTTATTTCAATTTTTACGGTGGCCCACAGGGGACATGCAAGATGCACGATGTCATGTGCAAGATGTCTGATGCAAGGTGCACGGAGTGCAAAGTGCACGATGCAAGATGCACGATGCACTTTGCGAGATGCAAGTTGCACGATGCAAGATGCAAGTTGCACGATGCACGATGCACGATGCACGATGCACGATGCACGATGCAAGATGCACGATGCGAGATGCAAGATTTTATAATGTCTTTTTGGTCAGCGGATTCCGGGTTGACTCCTCTTCAAAGTGACGCCGAATGAAAATTATCTGCCAGCATATGAAGGCGGAAATAATAGTATCCTTCACTTTTATATTTTGCTATTTTTATCAAAATTTAATATCAATTTACCAATTGGGCTTTATTCATTGTCTCCTGAAACAATATGTTGATCGTTAACACTGAATTAGGAAACGAGCTGATACAGAGGTACTTCCATCTTCACTCATCGATTGAACGAAGTTTCATGTTTATAATTGTCCGTTAGAAATTTGAGGGAGAAGAATCCCCTCCCCCCCCCCCCCCCCCCCCCCCCCCCCCCGCACAAATATCTAATGGTACGTCCATAAAATTACGAATTTCTTTAAACTCGCCCCAGTCCATACTCGGAAAAGCCTTGATATTATTGAATTTTGAGAATATTTCTCAAAATATCTTGCAAACCAATATGGGCACCTATCTTTTTTATTTCATAATATCATTTGAAATCATGTTTTTTTAAAACATATATGATCGATGACAATATTCTATGACTAGATTTTTCGGTATATTGAAAAGTGTTTCGTTCAAAGCATCGATGAGGCCCGTAAAATTTTGAACATTTTGTTAATTTTTGCTTTATTTCTCTTTGCTGTTGAATTTTAATCTTTTGCTTTACGTCGATAGCCCACTGTATAAGGAGCACATTTAAGCACATTCAAAATATTTGGTATTGACCAAGCTCAGTAAAGAGATACTTTTATGAATGATGCCCATTTTCGAATGTTAGACGCTAAATTGACAAAAGTGTGTATACTTTAAAAATTTGTCTCGCAAAATCCAATACGGTAACCCAATTTTTTTATTTTATATTTTAGATGAAAAACTCAAAACGTTTAAAAGTAGAAAGTCAATCAAAATTCTACGGAATTACCTTAAGCATTGTTGCAGCGTAACATCTATCTTTAAAAACCTATAGAAAAAGAAAGGCCCTTACTACGTCCGTGAAGAAAATCGAGTTGTTTTATTTAAAAGCCTCCCACAAAAGGCCCCCACAACAATTTTTCACACCAACAATTGAACATGTTTTGTTTTCATATTAAGATTCACATATATGTACATAATTAGCTCCTGATATTCCAGTGACAGTGGTCTACTCTGATTGGTGGAACAGAAAAGGTCGCTCGCTCACGCACATCGACGTTGTGGATGAACGGCTACAGTGGAGGCTACAAAAATAGCACGTTTAACAAGGACACCATCGCCAATGTACGAGATGACTTCCTTAGAATTCCACAAAGTTATCTCAGATGACACTGCATTGGTGAATTTTGTGAATAAAGAAGCGGAGCTACGTCATTGGAGATTAGGCTGCAAAGACGTTGAAACCTTCGCTGAATTTAGTCACCCTGGGATATACGTAGCCAAGTTAGATGGTGTTTCAATCGGCTGTATTTGTTTCACTCAGTATAGTGATGATTATTATAACTTTGCATTGTACATCATAAAGGAAGAGTATCGAGGAAAAGGTTACGGTATGCAGATGTTTGAAGCTATCAAGAAGAAAGTGGACTGGTCTAAGAACGTCGTAGCTTTTGCTGAACCAGAAATGGTAGAAAAATACAAACGAGTTGGTTTTCATCCGAGGTTTCTGTGCACAGTTTATTTGTTGCAACTTTCAAGTACCCTCAAAAAGCTTCAAACATTACCAATCAACCAAGATCTGATTGCTAAAGATCCCAGAGATGTTAATCAAGTTGATCTGCTAACTTATGACAGCAATGTGTACGGCTACCAAAGACATGCTTTGATGTTAAAGTGGATCTACAACGAATACCACCACTCTAAGGTTGTTGTCAATAACAGCGGAGATATCGTTGGCTATGCGACGGCACGAGTTGTGTACAACAAAGATGATGGCTATGATATTGCTCCTTTGTTTGCCGACTCAATAGAAGCAGCTTATGTTTTGCTGAAAGCGTTGTTTGAAAAGCTACAGAATGATGGCGGTTCTTCTTCTGAAACAATCTCTGTCATCTGTCCTGTTGGTGTGAATTCCAAGTCAAAAGATTTTATTGATGTTCTGCAAGGCACTCGATGCGCTGATGGTATATTCATAACCACTAAAGACCTACAAAATGGATGTATGGATAAATGGTTTGGTATTTACCCCGGTAATTGAGTCTTAAAAATGCCCAAATACTAACATTTCTTGTGTGATGATAGAGGGCATAGGTTAAAGTATGGACTGGACTGTATTGGACTCTGGGACCCAGAAATTAATACCGGCAATGCCCTTTAAAGAAAACTCTTTTTTAAATGCACCTTCACTCTACACTCTACTTTTGGCGGACAAACTAGGAAATCCTTAGACGATATTTTAATATCGTCTAAGAATTTCCTAGTTTGTCCGCCAAAAGTAGAGTGTAGAGTGAAGGTGCATTTAAAAAAGAGATTTAAAAGTAGAGATTTAAAAGTAGAGTGTAGAGTGAAGGTGCATTTAAAAAAAAAAATTTAAAAATCTCTTTGCAAACTTTTGTTGCAGCGAAAACGAAGTTCTCCTTTTGATAAGTTTGCAATGAAACCATTAATCGCTCGATTTAATTTCATTTGTTGTTCAGCATGGCTCGAATTCGTAGTCGCTCATAGTAGTTTCCGTTGTCAGTCCGATTCTTGGAATTTCTATTTCATATAATTACAGCCGTTAGTAGTTGTTTCGTCAAGCTCTGGTTGAACACGTACTAATGTATTCGATCTTATGAATATATTCCTGATCGATTGCCGCAAATCAGATCGTAGCGATGAATATATAATAGGATTAACTAACGAATTGAGATCTACTATCAATATAGCTCCAGTCAGTACTATTGATTGTAAACTACAACAGAATATGGAAAGTCCTCGTGTGACAATATATGGCGTCCAACACAATAGGAACGCTAGTATGATGGTCATCGAGATTTTCGCCAGTTTCATCTCGCTCTGAGCTGAAAACAAGTAAAAAGACGTCAATTAAAACTTGATTTCAAATTGTGGGTGTTTATGATGACAATGGCGGTGGTGATGTTGATAGTGGTGGTGGTTATGATGGTGATGGTGATGTGATAATGATGTGATGGTGGTGGTGATGGTGATGATGACCGATTTACAGGCTCGCTACAGGTTACCTCATGCAGTTGGAGGAGTATGGGGCTGCGGGTTCGAACCCTCAGCCGGACCATCACTCAGGGTTTTAAAACAATTAAAAGAATGTTCATCAATTTACAATTGTTACGCTTCATGTCTTCATTTATAAGGACGTTAAATTTGAGCGCTCGTCTCGCCACACTTCACATTAACCATTAACGGGGGGACGTAAAAAAACGACTGAGGACGCTGGTATCGACCATCCTCGGGGATAGGTCTACATTAATACATACTAATTACAAACTAATTAGATCAACACTAAAAACAGTTTCGACAAGCAAAGGTGTTACGTTGCTTGACGAGAACAAGAGATGAGGCAAGAAAATGAATCAGCGCTGGTACTTGGATATCTTTTTTATTTTATTATCAAAACAAAGTGCCTCGAAATTTTTGTATTATATTCACGGGCTATCGTTTATATAAATGCATCATTTCAGCATGATAAAGGGATATGATAGAAATTTAATTATCATCTGACAATTATCCATAAATATACCAATATTTTTACTTTTCAAAAAACTGATATTTTCACATGTGAAGATAACATGTTATTTCCACATGTGAAAAAATCGTTACTATGGTTACGCCTTGATAATTATGGATAATTATATAATGGATAATAGGTGATTTACATTATGGCGTCATATACTAACAATAAACAGAAGGCTTTGTTAACTTTCTTTTGTATCACAATTAGTGCAAATTGTTTTAGTAATCTCCAAAGGGATTGAAAAATTGAACATGAAAGAAAATTTGCAAAGAATGCTGGTCTTGGTAGTAAAATGACGCCATAATGAGAATCGCCTATTATATGACAAACGAAATATCTGATGGACTATTGACGAGTACGAATGCAAGGGCGGCTTATGCATCTTACAAAAAGAAAACACTCGCACAATTGTAAAGAAACATATTCAAAAACAAGCTAATATAGCTTAATATCTATATAAGCGATGAATTAAGTGACAGTTATGACGACCGTTTTTGATATTGATTTTGACAAGAAACAAGCTTTGAAAGCTCAAATTAGCACCATAACTAATATTTGTCGACAGTATTGATATATAAGAGATATGTCTTTTAATACATTTGACAGCAGTCCGATGTTTTTTAAGGAATATTTGTCTATTCTATTGAGTAACGAAAGCTGGAGATGTTCTCTCTCTTGTTGGTCGCGCACGATTTTTCATGATTGAAGTAACTTTGTGTCGATCTTTACTGAGTTATAGTTTTTTCGACATAACTGTATTCACCCCTCCTCTCCCTTCTTATCTCCCCTCCTCACCCCCCTACCTTTTCTCCCCTCCTCTCCCCTCCCCTTCTTTTCTCCCCTCCTCTCCCCTCCCCTTCTTTTCTCCCCTCCTCTCCCCTCACCTTCTTCTCTCCCCTCCTCTCCCCCTCCTTCTCTCTCCTCCTCTACCCCTCCTCGCCCCTCCCCTTCTTCTCTCCCCTCCTCTCCCCCTCCTTCTCTCTCCTCCTCTACCCCCTCCTCTCCCCCTCCTCTCCCCTCCCCCTTCTTCTCTCCCCTCCTCTCCCCTCCCCTTCTTTTCTCCCCTCCTCTCCCCTCCCCTTCTTCTCTCCCCTCCTCTCCCCCTCCTTCTCTCTCCTCCTCTACCCCTCCTCGCCCCTCCCCTTCTTCTCTCCCCTCCTCTCCCCCTCCTTCTCTCTCCTCCTCTACCCCCTCCTCTCCCCCTCCTCTCCCCCTCCCCCTTCTTCTCTCCCCTCCTCTCCCCCTCCTTCTCTCCCTTCCTCTCCCCCCTCCTCTCCTCTCCTCTCCCCTCCCCTCCCCGCTATTATCCTCTATCGAACGATCGTGTCCAACCTATCTTTTATCTTGGTTCTAAAGCCTTGTTGGTTCGGCTCATTGTTTGGAGTGGGGCAGATTTTACTTTGTTTTTCTTTCACACATCAGTTCGATAGAGTCTCTTTTTAATTTGCAGCCGAATGTAATAAATGTTCTGACTCTCTTTTATTAGCATGAGAAATAACGTTTTGTAAAACTATAACGATCCTTTCAATTTTGAGATGAATCCTTATCACAAAACATTATCATCCTTTAGAGTCATTTTAATTATATAGCTTTCATATTGATTTAGGTGCCGCGTGTGGGGAATTTTATAAATATTTATCACGGCATGACATCTTCTAGTTTGAGCTCTGTCTGATAGTTTCGTTTTAATATAATAAAAAAACTAATCATTTTAGATCAATCAAAAATGTAATGTAAGAAACTCCAGTCAAGTTATATGAATTAATGATAACCTTTTCAGTCGGAATTCAATTCTGTTTTTAATTGTATTGGACAAGTATCGATAATTAATGTTAGGTTGTATTTGGTGGATTTCAGATCAGATGTTTAGTTTTTCTTCTTCTTGTTGTTTGAATAGCTGGAATGTGATTCAAACGTCGACTCGCCTGTAGACGACAAAACTATCTAACTTGTTGTATTGCACTTTACATCGCGATCATTGGAGAGGTTAAGTTGCGATTACAAATACAAGTACGGATACTAGAGTAAAGGAAAATTTATAAAATACTTTTATACAAGTTCCATGGAGGGTTCATATCGCAATGTTGAAGCGGTATACCATAAAACTGGTCTTATATTGGGCATATATTTTTTTTATATATATATTTTATATTTTTTATATACATATATATTTTCCGATTCAAAATATTTGCATGGCTTGATTTCTGTTGTCTTTTCGTATTCGTCGTCAAAGATTTAACCTCTCTACTATCGCTCAGACTACCATCATCGTTATCATCTGCACCATTTATATTGCAAATGCCTGTATCACCATCATCACTGTCATCATTATACTACCGTGGTTATCTCTACTTTACCTCTTTTTCTTGACATACAATGCGCCTTCGCTTCTGAAGTTCCCAGTCTTGCGTTATCCACACGTCCAACTAGAATCTTATTTTGACTTCTAACAAGTCTAAACGTCAACACGTTCACCACGGCCAGGGCACCAAACGGGATAATAAAATTAAAAACTAACACCGAGACAATGAACCATAACCCACGCTGCTTCCATCCCAACCCACAGTCCATACTAATTGAATCGAACTTTATCGGAATGAAAATACCACACAATACACCAAAAACTATCCCATGTAGCCAAGGATATGAGAGCATGAAGATTTTCAACTTCAACGTCAAACGTAGGTTGTACTTCAAAGGTTTACCCAATGCCATGAACCGATCTAAACTCAGCATGACAAGCGTCAGGATCGAAACTAGGAACAAAGCGTAAGATATTAGGCCTCCAGAACTGCAGAGTGCACCTTCGTTGCTGATAAGACTGATATTAATGAAAGTGGCCAATTGGTAGTTCATGGGAAACAACGCTGTTGTTAAATCTGCAATAGCAAGACTGAGAACTAACTGATTGGCGAAGACACGTCTCATGCGTCTTCCTTTAAGGAGCACGATGATTACGAGAAGGTTGCCAACGAAGCTGAGTGACATTATCATTGAGATGATTACAGAAAGTGAGATGTGTTCGTCTTTGCTCCACGTTTTGTGCGGCAAATGAGTTGAGTTGTCTTTCTTCATGATCGATGTGAATCTTTTACTTAAAGTAAAGTGGAATCACTGACTTAGTATACTCTTGACAAGAATTGGTTATTATCGCCTTCACAAACGGAATGACAATTTACTAAACAATTCAATGTTAGCTGACTACTCTTTTCTCAAATATTGTTCAGCTTTATTTGATAAAATATTAGTAATGATGTCAGATTACCTCACTTAACTTTCTCAACGTAGGCTTGGCTGTCTTCTCTCTACCAATGTAGTCTTGGACCCAAACTCTTCCACAAACCCGAAAACTCGTTTTTGAGTCTTTCACTGATGCTGTATCTTTGTAACGTACACTTTACCTGTATGGTAGTCAGTAAAGTAATTCAATGATGAAAATCTTGTCAATGCTGTGTCTTTCAATCCAGGTGATCAAAAACTGGCTTTTCAAATCTTCTCATTTTTGTATAACGCCTTTACCCCATAAAACGGTGACAATTTTCTCAACTTTTCCTTTTTTTGTGGAAATGATAAAAGTTAAACTATCATCGGCACGATACACCTTTTTCCATGCGCAAGCTTTCTTCCTCAGTGTCAGACTTTATACAAGCTGCTGAAAAGGACTTATTCTGAAAATCTCGCCACTTATATTAGTGTCACTGTTATCTTTAACAAGACATCTATAAGATTAATCCATTGGTAATCATAACGACAGCCATGACGCCAACTATACGCCACGCAATTTTTGTCTCGCAGTATCATTCATTCAACACACTATGAATTTCACTTGGATACTCATACGTTTTAACAAACGAGAGTTTCGTTTTCCTGCAAAAAAACAGCATCTAATGTATAGAATACACCAATGAATAGAAGTATAGATCAATGACGTCAACTGGTTGTCATGGTGACATATCAGTCTGGCGCGAAAACTTCAGCTGCACCTTTAATGAGTGCCATTCTCCTGTTTTAGCTCCATGTTTACTTTTTAGTGTAATTAATGATCTTTCTTTTCGTTTGTTTGTTATGTTATCTTGTTACAGTGATTTTTTATACATTTTACTTCCATTTGATAGTTCTTCATGCCGAAAACGTGCGCGGTCTAATATCTGTTGTTAATCTAATGCTCCTAACGTTGCGGATATTGCCATTGTCTTGTAAAGATGTGATAACTCTTTATATGTATGATATATTTGAGATCACATGTTCTGAAGTGTATGATCGTGCGTTCTATTTGTGATCGAACGCTTCGTTGATGTTTCATCAGTTAAACATAGTCAGTTTTCCCAACTGTGTGTTTTACTATACGCTTAGAACAATAACTGCACATGGCACTGTTCGATGGCAATTTAAGCTTTGTGCAAAACAGAATCCACCAAAATAAAACAAAAAGGTATTTCGACGAATTTCGAACTTCGGTTCTTGCGCGACTCAAATCTCGTAAAAACGCAATTTTTTTTTGGTCTTTTTTTTCTGGGGATTATTTTATTGTTTATGTATGGTAGTAATTTTAATCTAGTTACAATTTATACTCATACATACTTTATAATATCATTAATTATTACTATATTTTATTGGGAAAAAATATTGATGTTCATATTAATACTATTTGATTTGTGAAACTTCGGTTCTTGCGCGACTCAAATCTCGTAAAAACGCAATTTTTTTTTGGTCTTTTTTTTCTGGGGATTATTTTATTGTTTATTGTATGGTAGTAATTTTAATCTAGTTACAATTTATACTCATACATACTTTATAATATCATTAATTATTACTATATTTTATTGGGAAAAAATATTGATGTTCATATTAATACTATTTGATTTGTGAAAGGGAATACTACTTCATTGTGGGTTTGGTATTCATGATAAAAATGGCGGACTTTTGTCGTGCGCCTTATGTAACGTTTGTTCAAAGCAAAGTAAATATCTTCAAAGCCAGTATAATTATCATCACAGCTAGTTTAGTCCTCTCTAGTAGTCATCTTTATCAATGACATCACAATCATTATCATCTTGCAATCATCTGAAAATCAAATCAATCAGGGCCCCTAAGGGGGTAGCCTGTGTACATCCGTTGTTCCCCCCTCCACCCCTACGGGGAACATTTTTCCCCCAAAGTGGTGGCGGGGTGGGAAATATACTAAAATAACATTGTGCCCTGGAGTCTTATGTTGTTCTTGTTTTTGCTACTGTTTATCCGGTATTCCCTTATTTTTCCCCGACAGCTTTTTTTGAAATATGTATATAAACTACGTGCTTCAATATGACTTTGCTAATAGAAAGACTAACAGGAGATAAGTATTTAATGTAACAGTGCATGTGATACGTTGCTACTCGGTAATTTCAGTACTGGCAGTCCATTAATAACTGTACCTCTTCAATGTTTATACATCTGCATCGTTACTATGGTAACATGATGGTTAAACAAACTCATCATCAAGTTACGACGTTTTTGCAATTATCTCGTCCTCTTAGACGGTCGCCTGGCAAAGTCATTGTCACGTCTTTAATCAACTTTGTTTAAATGTTAGCTTAGTAAAGCTTAAAAGCACTATGTTCGAAGTAATGCAATGCTAAAAAAGTGGAGGAAATTTGAGAAAAGTCTTATTGGAAGTTTCTTGCAAATCATACAATAAGAGTTATTTCGTCATGTATATATTATTATGACTTTTTCACTCTCTCTACATTTTATCTTTTTTTTTTTTGGTGTTGTTTTTTTTAGAAATATTGTTAAAAAAAATATGCAAGCTAGAGTGCAAATAAAGACGATTAGTATTGTTATTACCATCATCATCATCTTCATCATCATCATCATCATTATTATCATTATTGACACTTTTATTGGATTTGGTTTCACATGATTAATAGAATAGCCAGACTAGTCGTAAGCTATTCTAAATAGTATTTTCAATTATGAATGCCCATTCAGCTAGCTTATTCCTTTCAATGTCCCCTTCAGTGTCTCATCGTTTTGTGACAGGACCCATTTTTGGCTTTTCATTATCAAGTACTGTGTCTCATCTTCGTTCTTGTCTGTAAGATGTGTGATTATTATTATCATTATTATTATTATTATTATTATTATTATTATTATTATTATTATTATTATTATTATTATTATTATTATTATTATTATTATTATTATTATTATTATTATTATTATTTTTATTTTTCACATTTTGTCTGATAGTACGTTGTGATTGTTGCCGGAACCAAACCTTGGTCCTTGGGCTTAAAAAAATGAATTAAAATAAATAAATATATAAATAAATAATTTAAAAAATACATAAATAAAAGAATTACACTTATAAAGATACTGACAGAACTCTCCTTAATATGTGAGCAGTTCCAAGCAAAACTATTTTTTGTATCTGTGTACAGTTTAAAGATGTTGGCAGTTTCTTGACATGTTTAGTTAGTGACTTCCTTACAATTCCCAATGCTCCCACAATAATTGATATGGTAATTGTCTGCATCTGCCACATTTTTGTTATTTCTATCTCGAGGTCTTTATATTTGGATAGTTTCTCGATTTCCTTCGCTCCAATATTCTTGTCTGAAGGCACACTCAAGTCTATTAGCCAGCATTTGTTTTCTTTCTTGTCCTTTATCACTATGTCTGGTCTGTTGGCATTGATAGTCTTGTCTGTATTGATTGGCATATCCCATAATATAGTTACATTCGTGTTTTCTGTGACTGTTGATGGCTTATGGTTATACCATTCTTTGCAAACGTCTATGTTGTACTGTTTGCACGTCTGCCAGTGAATATACGTTAATGCCTTGTCGTGTCTTTGGATGTACTCAGTTTTTGCCAATACAGGGCACCCAGATAAGATATGATCAATGCTTTCATCATGCTCATGACATACTCTACATTTAGGGTCTCCTCCAGTTTTCATGATGATATTCTTGTATAGATTTGTTGGTAAGCTTTAGGATCTTGTGCAGCTATTAAAAACCCTTCCGTCTCTCCTTTTAGTCCAGAACTTCTCATCCACTTTAAGCTTGCTTCCTGATCTACATCATCTTTATTCAACCGTGATACATATTTTCCATGTAAAGCTTTCTCTTCCCAGTTTTTCTTTAATTGTTTCTTCAGGTCATTTCGAGCTCTCTGCTTTACTTCCTTTGCACGCTGTGATGCCAACAGGGCTGTTTCACCCTCATTTTCATCTATTTCTAGTTCTATTTTGAATCTGTTTGCATCCTTGTAGACAGAGCACAGCTTCTTGCTTCTTTCATGTTGGTATACTTGTTTTAGAAGTCGGTCGTTTGTTGTTTTCAAATACGTGTTCAGACCAATGGTAGTGGTTTTGTACGAGTTTTCGAGTTGTACCAGACCTCTACCTCCATCTTTTCTTTTCAAATACATTCGGTCTATATCAGCTTTAGGGTGGTGAATTCTGTGTATTGTCAATAGATTTCTGGTCTTTCTATCCATTCGTTGTATTTCTTGCATTTTCCAATTTATGATGTTGTAACTATAGAGGACAACAGGGACTGCCAAGCTGTTAATGGCTTCGATCTTGTTTGCTGCGTTAAGTTCACTTTTTAATACCAGCCTCACTCTTCGATAGTATTCCTTTCGTATCTTTTCCTTCATTGCTGCATGCTGAATACCATCGCCTTCATTTATTCCCAAATATTTGTACATTTCTTCATTTTCTAGTTGTTTTATGATATTGTCCTCATCTAGTGTTATTGGAGTAGACTCATTTAGTTTTCCTCTTTTGAATGTGGCTTTAGAACATTTATCTAGACCAAATTGCATTCTTATGTCATCACTAAATAATTTCACTGTATTCAGCAAACCTTCTAGTTGGTTGTCATTCTTGCAGTATAGTTTAAGGTCGTCCATGTAAAACAGATGATTTAATTTCTCTTGATATACTTCATACCCTATGTTGGTATCATTAAGTAGGTTACTAAGTGGTGCTAATGCCAGGCAGAACAGGAGGGGTGATAGAGAGTCCCCTTGGAATATTCCATTTCTGATATCAATAGGTCTTGTAGTGGTAGTACCAGCAGTAGAGTTGAGAATCAATGTTGTTTGCCATGTTGTCATATTGTGTGAAAGGAAGTTTATCAGTGTGTTAGATACTTTATTAACCTGTAGTACTTTGATGATCCATGAGTGTGGTATGCTATCATATGCTTTCTTATAATCTATCCACGCAGTACTTAGGTTTTTTCCCTTATTCTTGCAATCCTCTATTAATTATTATTATTATTATTATTATCATTATTATTATTATTATTATTATTATTATTATTATTATTATTTATCATCAACAAAACGTCAAGCTTCTCTAGCGTGACACTCTATATTCACATAAATTTAGTTGTTCACTCTGAAAACAATGAAATTGCCCAATTGCGTGATGACGTCATAGCTTGTTTATGTGGGGGATAAAATCGCTTAATTCAGTAGGAAATGTGAACAAGATTTGCTCCTAGAAAAATAATGTATTCTCGTATGTCCTAGTTTTCACATAATATTCTTTGCATTTTATGGTTATCCCTCTTTCATTTCTTTATAATTTTCGACGGATTTTAGATCAGTTTGCTGTAAATTTGAGTTGATCTGACCCCAGTCGACTACCATGATCCTTTGTGCTGAAACCATAGAATAGTTTTCAAGTGACGTCATTGTGCACTAGGACAATGACATACACACTGTAACTAAGTTGAAAGAATGCGCAAATCAACTTCATGAACAAGATCTATGTTAAGATAAGGTCTTTTAAGACCAATACTCATTTTACAAATAGTAGATTAATGCAGAATCTTGAACACATTAAATATATAAGTTTCATTCCCTTTTTGCATCTCATAACTTTTACCCTCCTCATAACAGCATGCTAAAAGCCATTAATATTTTAGGTCACCTTATTTACTTGTTTTGTCATGCGTCACATGAGTGTTTTAATTACAAAATATGTGTGAAGTTTGTTTGTCTGTCTATCTAACAGTTATCATGCTTTTGTATTTTTTGGGGCAGGCGGGGGGGGGGGGGGGATTGGAATGAGTAGAGGGGGAGTGCACGTCGCTCTTGTGCTCCCCCTGGTTATCACCCTGCCACTGACTTTGTTTACACATGTATACAAACGGTTCAGTCTGCCAATGTTGTCATTGTGTTTTGTCCAGAAAGCTTTTCGCGTGACAGAAACTGAAAAAAAAAATGAACTGAAGAAAACGAAGCGGAAAAGAAAATCGATCCCTTTCAGGAGGAAAGGGAAAAAGGGCGAATCATTAAGGCAGCTTTAGCTAATAACATCATCATACAAATCGCCCATATTCAAACTTGCTTGACGTTAAACATTAAAATAATACTGCTGTGAAAATTATTTAACGGGATTCCTGTGGTTTTCATTTTTACTTTGGGTTTCTAAAGCAGTGGAAATCTTTTCCGCCATTGGCTTCAGCGAGACTAGTTGGAATGAATCCAGCTGATCTAAATTGAAATGCAATCATGAGTTGTTCATCAATTTCTGGAGAGATCGAAATACTTGTACATCCTTTTTAGTCAATCATGAAGGCTGTGAAATACCGGTTCAAATGGTTCATAATATTCGTAATGTTAATACGAATGTCGATGTCACTTTCCAGTGCCCAAGAACATCAAGGTAATTGTATAATCGCGTTTTAGCTCTATAAGTGAATCATATTTTTAATTATAATTGAACTGTAAAATTAATAGCACTACTCGCATTCACTGCGCAGGGGTTTATTTTGCTTTATCGTTAGGACTAGTCGTACCAAACCCATCGCTGCTACAGCATTGGGCATATTTATCCCGCATATTTTCGCAATTAAATAGGAACATTTCCCAAGCAATTCCCAACTTTGGAAAATCGGGGATTCATTTTTTTACCTGTTCTATATCAGCTTTTGCAACAAATGAGCAGAATCAGTGAGGGGCATATCATCACATATGCCTTGCCAATGTGAATCGAATGTGAATAACCGAACTGATTGATTAATAAAGGCGTAATAAACCCGACGGTACACTCGTGTGATACACTATTAAATTGTATTAACAAAAGAAAATCACAAAAGCTGGCAGGCGGTATAGTAAATCACAATAAAATGTAATACAGCGAAACTTCAAATCATTCAGACTTCTAATACGAGAACGAGCTTGTCAACAGTTCCCAGTGATCCTTTGCAGGCTTAGGCTGCCACAGGAAGCTCGGTGTTGACAAAGTCTCAGGCTGTGGTATATTAAAAGAGCTTACCGTATCACAGGCTGTGCTGGACTAAGTAAATGCAAAATGATAAATCACACTCTATCAATGTTTAGTCCAGATTCCCTCGTAGTCGTAGTCGTGACGTACCTTTAAAAAACCCGGCTGTCTAGGCTTAGTCTGAGCAATGAAGTACTTGCCTATTTCAGTTCAGAAATAGTTCAGTTCAATCTTTTTCGGTGTTTCATATTTAACACTTAACAAGTCCGTAATAATACCAATATACTTGTATCTACAAGCAATTAGAATATGACCTGTTGTCTTTAATTATATAGATGAGTATGCTCAAATCATTTTCCATGATTGTTTTGCTTGACATGATTTATTTGCATACTCGCTAGACCTTAAAACAGAGCTACTTTCAATACAACAAATATTGATAAGACAATTTCTTATTTTTACCCACCTCATACATAAAAAGGCTTTATTTGGATTTATTGAGACTTATTCAATGATTTAAATCTACTCCAAAATTTACACTGAAATGATTTTTATAAATAGTGACAGATAATAAGCTTGGACTGTAT
Organism: Diadumene lineata; assembly: GCA_918843875.1. Taxonomy (NCBI): domain Eukaryota; kingdom Metazoa; phylum Cnidaria; class Anthozoa; order Actiniaria; family Diadumenidae; genus Diadumene; species Diadumene lineata. The sequence continues at coordinate 6,775,427 of OU974073.1, forward strand.
GTTGTAATGCATAAAGATTTTGTATAAAGCTAGATGTTTTTATTGATGAGACAGATGCTGAGGACAGGCGCGCAGCGCGGTCCTTTTTTCAGATACGCACAAGTACATATGATCTAAAAAAACTTAGATAAACTAAACAAAAAATACTGTGTTCTTTAGAACATCGTCAGCTTTTAATTTAGATTCAATTTTACAATTTAATCAAAGTGGGTTTTTTTTTCATCACAAAATCTTGGTTTTCTTTACAAATAAAATTTTAAACATAGAAACAATTGGTAAACATTTCAGAACTTTCGGTAACGTCAAGTGCGCACGTGCGTACTTGCGTATAAGACGCTGCGACCCTGGAGGAACCATTATGGTATACAACCTCATCAGTGTGACCAAAGTGGCCTAAATAACTGGACTAAATGCATATGAATTATTACAGTGAGGACACTCGAACCGTGAACACTTTGTGCTTTTTTGATACTTTTTTTAACCTGTGGGCATCGAGTGAATCGATTGGAAATCAGTGTCATTTTGATAACTCAATGTATTTGAGTTCAGTCCTACTTTTTTAGAGGTTTCGAATCAAGCATTAGAAAATAAGTAAAAACAAGTGTTCATGGTTCGAGTGTCCCCACTGTAAGTAGTTTTATCAGTAACCACCATCTATGTATCTTATTCTAGACGTCACTGTGTCTCAAAGAAATGGGAGAGATCTATCCACATGTGGTGTACTACCCAGTCTACCTTGCAAGACAATATCAATGGGAGTATGGCGCGCGGCCAATCATGCACGAGTGTACGTTGACGGGACTGGGTCTGAGGTAGCACCCTATACATGCAAATCATCCAGTTTACCATTTCCAGGAATTTATTCTAACAAGAGTGTAGGAATTATTGGTGTGCAGTCAACGGTACACGTCAAATGCCAGGAAGAATCCGGTATAAGATTCGATAAGTTCCATCAGGTTGACACCAGTATTAGTTTAACGAACATCAAGTTTATTAACTCTTCAGTAGAAGCACATGATATCAGTCTTGAGATAGAGGGGTGTGTCTTTACTGATGTCCAACAAGCCATCAATATCCAGTCCGCTAGTAACGGGACTATATCATTCGCCAGATCCACGTGTGAGAACACTAGTACATGCATGGCTGTAACAATTACACTGCCAGAACCATCAACCAATCATGTTAACATTATGATAACAGACAGTAACATTGTTCGATCGTGGTGGAAAGAACCTTACAACTCGTTAGAACAGGCATCTGGGATTCACGTGACGTCAATAGGTGAACACGAACAACGCAAAATATCATGTCATGTTGTACTGGAAAATGTGACGTTTCGTCACAACACTGTCTGGAAACATGGCCTCGTCTATATGAACTTGAAAAACGCGTCTACATCGTTGATACTTGATAAAATGGTATTTCAGGGGAGCAAGATCCAGGCTCATAACACCAGCTTGATCACAATCCAGGGAAGCTTCTATCACCTTATGAAGATAGATAATACCCGATTTCTGCCCAGCGATCAAGGGTCCCATTCTACAGTCGTTATTGACTCTGTCGACACCATTGCCCTGTCCATTTCAAATAGTACTTTTGCTAATCATACCCTTGCTAATACCTATGGAGTATTGCACTTAAAGTCCGACCAAGAGATTACGGTTTATATAGTCAACACAACATTTATTGGAATCGACGGATCCATGAGTGCAATTGGAGGCTGTTTGTCGATCTTCAGTCGCAGAGCAACAGTACATATAGACAATTCGATATTTGATAACAACAGTGCAGCAAAATCTGCTGCGTTGTTAATGCTGATTGTTGATGAACTTGTCCAGTTTTCTATCCGTGGCTCTTGTTTCCATTCAAACAAAGCCCAAGAAGTAGGAATAGCGCAAATCAAGGGTCAGGACGTGGTCGCTGAAGTGATAAACTGTACTTTCGATAGTACCTTTGTTGAAAATAACTTGAGCTTTTTCCTTATTGGTAAGGTACACCCTTGGTCTCTGAAAACATCAAACACTGTACAGTTGATAATGCAAGAGATCACTATACGTAATAGTGGGGGTGTGAAAGGCGCTTTTGCAGTTGTAGCAGCCGAAACTAGAGCCAATATAACAATACAAGACATCACCATGTACACTGGAATGGGAAGTGCGTTTGTTTTTGATGGAAGTAGTGAGACTTTAATCAATATTAAAAACATAACAATCAAGAAATACCTAATATATGGGCCTTCATTATATTTTTCTAGTATGGGCCGTAAGTACTCTAGCCTAACCCTTATGATGGAAAACTCTGTGTTTGAATCTATAAGTCCGGGAGGATGTATGTACCTCTTCACAACATTAGGAAACGTAGTCTTACGTAACGTGATATTCAAACACTGTATTAATCTGATTTTCCAAGCTGGTGTTCTATATATTACATTAACAAAAGGAAATGTTTCCATCGAATCGTGTCAATTCACCGATAATGCACAAGGTGATAACATTGGAGGAGCTATTTCATTTTTTCAGTTCTCATACGATACAGTAGTGAAGCGGGGGTGCCTTCACACTAGCGATATTCACCGAACATGGAAATACAACACAGTTATGAGTATAAAGGATTCAATATTCGTCAATAACACTGCTTTAAATGGGGGGGCGCTGTCTCTTTCAAAAGGCAATCATACAATAGAGAGATGTTTTTTTCGCAATAACTTTGCACAAGAGAGAGGTGGCCACATCTTTGTCGATTCAGACTCGACCAGTTTGACAATAATTGACTCCAATTTTACGCAAAATTACTCTAAGTTCACAGTACACGTAGAAGCATACCAGAAAAAGCGTTATAAGTATGGATTAGCTGATGGAGTGTTTATTAGCTCACGAAGTCTTGGCCCATTAATAATAATAAATTCAGCGTTAGAAGCAAGCACAACAATGGATAGAGAACTCAGACCATGTGTATCTATTACAAATGGCAACTACATTCATTTAAATAATGAAACAGAAATCAAATGCACTCGGGGAAAACAGTTAAATGTTTTGAAAATTCCGTTTCGTATCAACATGAAAACTCAATCAGACGACTGTATGCTAGCTCTAACGTCTATTCAGTTCACATGTAGACAGTGTCCTATTGATACTTACAGTCTACAGCACGGACGCAGTCTGGGCATGAATGAGGTCAGCGGTTTTCACTGCTTAACATGCCCCTTCGGAGCTGAATGTCATCCTAACATTGTAGCCAGACTGAACTTCTGGGGCTACATAGTCAAAGAGAACCCAACAGAACTTAATTTCACGCTGTGTCCCGTGGGATACTGTAAAACTCCCGACAAAGCAGATTTACTGGATATCAACAGTTGCCAGGGTAACAGGAGAGGTATACTTTGCGGTCAATGTAAAGAAAACTACAGTGAAACTCTCCTATCGGCTTCTTGTTGTCATAAAGACCATTGCAATGGTACATGGTTGTGGTTTGTTGTCGTGGTCATGGCAACGTTAATGGCGTTATATTTGATTCATAAACCAAAGCTTTTGCGTATTATCATTAGGGAAATGCTATGGTTTTGGAGAGCAAAAAATGAGGTTGAAGATAACATTTTGCAGAATAGTAAAGATGCCTTTAACAATGATTGTGGTGGGTATTTGAAGATAGTGTTCTATTTTTACCAAATAGCAAACCTTCTTCTTGTCAATACGTTATATAATAACGTTATTGAATCAAACATCGTCCATCCAGTTGTTGGTTTCTTCAACTTCCAGTATCGCGTTTCTTCTAATGGATGTCTATGTCCTTTCCCTGGTCTCAATGCAGTCTCTAAACGATTTCTCTTTGCAAGTAAAGTGTTTGGTGTTTTGCTCATGATAACCGTGTGTTACTTTATTCATTGGCTACTACGGAATTGCAAATCAAAACCACCTCCAAGTAAGGGACGGTATCTAGGGGCGATCTTGGAAACGTTGTTGCTAGGATACATGGTATTTGCTACTACATCTCTTCAACTGCTGTGGTGCAAGTCAATTGGCCATGAAAAATTGCGGTTGTTTGTTTCTGGGGATGTGGTGTGTTATCAGTGGTGGCAGTATGTTCTGATGGGGTTTGTTGGGGTGGTCATTTTTCCCTTCATTGTCACCCTTGCACTTGGTTCTCGTTGGTTAAAAAAATGACGCTATTTCTGTCAAAGAGTTTCTGCTTGGATGTGTGATCCCTTTGCCTTATTTAGTCTACAAACTGATCTCGTGCTTGCGAGTCACACTGGATTGTAGGACTAAACTACAGCATGAATCACGACGCGAAACACGGAGCGATGATCACCAAGATGATCAATGTGACGAACAACGGCACGGCCCACAAAGCGAGCTACAGCACGATCCACGGTATGATTCACGAAGCGATCCACGGTATGATTCACGAAGCGATCCACGGTATGATTCACGAAGCGATCCACGGTATGATTCACGAAGCGATCCACGAAACAACCAACGTCACGAAGTTACACAAAGTGATCAACAACACGACACACGAAGCGATATTGAACAAGCTACACAACACGTTCCACGAAACGAGCAACGTCACGAACCACGAAATGTCATACAAAGTGATCAACAACACGACACACGAAGCGATAGTGAACACGCTACACAACACGTTCCACGAAACGATCAACGTTGCAGTTCACAAAGCGAACCATCTGATTGGAAATTATCAGTGACAGGAGTTCTCTATGGTCCATTTAACGGTACCAGTATTTACTGGGAAAGTGTTCTAATATTTCGACGATTACTATTGATATTGATCCATGTGTTTGTCGAAGACCCTTTATTCAAGGAGTTATTACTAGGTCTGGCATGTGTTGTCATCCTAAACCATCACACCGTTATACGACCATTCCATGCTACAGCTGCTAATAACGCCGAGACAGTCTCACTGTTTACTCTTGTCGTCATAGCAACGATTAATTCCTTTAAAGCAAGCTTCTTGTCGACTGGTCAAACACCGAAAGGTCCTCTAGTCCCACTAGTGAAAGTTCTAGACAAAGTGCAAATTGCACTGTTGGCGGTTCTTCCAGTTATTTGTATTCTAGTTGTTGTAGCTGCTATTTTGTCTCAAACTGTTCGATTGATTTTTAGAATGTATCGATTCGTCAGCCGCAATCGGTCACGTGAGTATTATCGCATTGAGGGTAACGTTGTAAGTCAAGGCTTACTCCAGCCTATTGGTAACGAGGAGTGACACTGAAAACTGAATAAGGTCACGTTTTCTACATCAATGTAATTTTAGCGGTTATGAAATGTAAGTAATATAATATTATTATGTCCATGATTGCCCAGGGACGTCAAATGACAAACACTAGGCTCCCTTCCAACTACTAATTTGGCCAGTCCAACCCTTTAGCTCTTCGGATCTGCTAGCTCGTCCCGTCTGGGAGGTCTAATCTACTCCAGTTGTACCGCAACCCTGCCGTATCAAACTTTTAATGCAGAAAAAACCCGAACATGAGAACACCAGTTCAGAATGATATTTTTTTTAATCGTGTGTTTTCTCCAAAATCAGCCTGATAGTGGTCTTTAGGCGTTCTTCACTGTATAAAAAATAAGTACTATATATACTACCAACGGATGATATCGGTGATTAACCACAAACGTTTTACGGATGGAACAGATACTTAGGCAGGTCAGCAGATCTGTTCATAAACAACTCGATGATAACTGTCAGTCATTTTTATATGTGAATAATTTTCGTTCGTCAGGATGAATGTGTTCTTTTTTTATATGGTTGTCATTTATCCAAATTTTTTGTACTTTCTTAATTTGCGGGTTTTTGCTGTGTTTAGACTTTTCTGGGCTGTCAATCAATTTTATGCATGGTGTAGAGCTTGCTATATTACTCGTTTTGTGATTGGTTGATCTCAAATAAACTCCGCCCCACAATCAAAACAGAGCTGTATGTCATGATTTCCATCATGATTTTGTTTCTCCTGAATTACCGTTTGTTTCTCCTGTAATACCGCTTGTTTCTCCTGTAATACCGTTTGTTTCTCCTGTAATACCGCTTGTTTCTCCTGTAATACCATTTGTTTCTCCTGTAATACCGTTTGTTTCTCCTGTAATACCGTTTGTTTTTCCTGTAGAACCGTTTGTTTCTCCTGTAGAACCGTTTGTTTCTCCTGTAATACCGTTTGTTTCTCCTGTAGAACCGTTTGTTTCTCCTGTAATACCATTTGTTTCTCCTTTAATACCGTTTGTTTCTCCTGTAGAACCGCTTGTTTCTCCTGTAATACCGTTTGTTTCTCCTGTAATACCGCTTGTTTCTCCTGTAGAACCGTTTGTTTATCCTGTAGAACCGTTTGTTTCTCCTGTAATACCGCTTGTTTCTCCTGTAATACCGCTTATTTCTCCTGTAGAACCGTTTGTTTCTCCTGTAATACCGCTTGTTTCTCCTGTAATACCGCTTATTTCTCCTGTAATACCGTTTGTTTCTCCTGTAGAACCGTTTGTTTCTCCTGTAATACCGCTTGTTTCTCCTGTAGAACCGCTCGTTTCTCCTGTAATACCGCTTGTTTTTCCTGTAATACCGTTTGATTCTCCTGTAATACCGTTTGTTTCTCCTGTAGAACCGTTTGTTTCTCCTGTAGAACCGTTTGTTTCTCCTGTAGAACCGTTTGTTTCTCCTGTAATAATAATAATAATAATAATAATAATAATAATAATAATAATAATAATAATAATAATAATAATAATAATAATAATAATAATAATAACTTTATTTCTTAATATAGCGTATTCCATAAAATCTCAATACGCTTAACAAATCATAAAAAAGAAAAATGTATAAATCTACAATAAAATATGAAAAGTATGAGAAACGAATTTATATAAGTATATGCAATAAAAATATTAATTATCTATATAGTAAAAATGAATATTTGTATATAAAAACAATGAAAATAGGACTATTACTGGTAATTAATTGTGTCAAGTGTTCTTTTGTTTAAAAACTAATATTATGTTCAAATAAAAATGTTTTCAATAGTTTTAAATGAGTCCACTGATTTAGCATTTTTAATGTTCTCCGGCAATGAGTACCATATTTTTGGTGCATACACGGAGAAGGCTCTGCTCCCATAAAACTTAGTTTTAGAATGTGGAACTTGCAACATCAACTTGCTTGACGATCGCAGTGTACGACTTGGTTTATGAATCACTAACAGTTCACTCAGATAGTCAGGAGCAAGACCAGCCAGACACTTGAAAGTTAACAGCATAACCTTGAACAGAATTCGTTTACGTACAGGTGGCCAGTGTAGTTGTTTCCATATAGGAGTTATATGTTCGTTCTTCTTGGATCTCGTGATAAGTCTGGCAGCGGCGTTTTGAATCATTTGGAGTTTATATATTTCAGTGTCAGGCAAACCATGCAGTAAGCTATTGCACTGGTCTAATTTGGATGTGATGAAAGCATGTACAAGTTGTTTGGCAGTATGAATGTCTAGGTATCTTCTTATTTGACTTATACGCCTAAGCGAAAATGATGCCGACCTGCACAGATTATTAATGTGAGGCGTCATTTGTAGGTGGCTGTCAAGAGTGACACCAAGATTGCGTACTGAGTTTACAACAGCGATATCAGAGCTACCAATACTGACATTAAGCAGAGGTTGATGGTTAATGAATTTCGATGAAAAGTGGATGACTTCAGTTTTCGATGTGTTGCATACGAGTTTGTTTATTTTCATCCAGTGAAGAATAGCAGTAATGCAATGTTGAAGTTTACTAGGAAGTCCTGTTAGATGTTCAGATTTATCGATGGTCAGATAAAGTTGAGTGTCATCAGCGTAGACAGCGCAGCTATCTAGTTTATCCTGTAGAACCGTTTGTTTCTCCTGTAGAACCGTTTGTTTCTCCTGTAGAACCGTTTGTTTCTCCTGTAGAACCGTTTGTTTCTCCTGTAATACCGTTTGTTTCTCCTGTAGAACCGTTTGTTTCTCCTGTAGAACCGTTTGTTTCTCCTGTAGAACCATTTGTTTCTCCTGTAGAACCGTTTGTTTCTCCTGTAATACCGTTTGATTCTCCTGTAATACCGTTTGTTTCTCCTGTAGAACCGTTTGTTTCTCCTGTAGAACCGTTTGTTTCCCCTGTAGGACCGTTTGTTTCTCCTGTAATACCGTTTGTTTCTCCTGTAGAACCGTTTGTTTCTCCTGTAGAACCGTTTGTTTCTCCTGTAGAACCGTTTGTTTCTCCTGTAGAACCGTTTGTTTCTCCTGTAGAACCGTTTGTTGCTCGACCTATACGCCTCTCTCTTGATTGATCATCAATACTGATCTTTCTTCTGAAAATTGCCACGAGAGCTCTTTGTACATCGGCTTTCAGTAAGGAATATATAATAGGATTGGTAAAAGATGAAGCATGAACGACCAATACGGCACTAGAGAGTACGCCACTTGATAATCGTCTTCGCTGAGCGACTTCTATTGCTCTAGTCATTACATATGGCGACCAAAATACCAAGAACACAAGCACAATAGTTAAAGAAACCTTGGCCAGTTTTGCTTCTATGACTAAGGTTGGAAACGAAATACAATTAAAAAATGATAATGTTCTAAGCATCGATTGAGTGATAGTTATTGGCGTGTTTATGTACGTAGCGGGAAGCTGAGCTAGGGGCGTCGCTAGAGAGCACGAGCAACTGCGGCGATATCTAACAGGGACTAATGCGCATATAACTTGACGGTTCGTCGTAACGGGGAAATGATATTACAGAGTTTTTAAAAGCAGTGCGATATCAACGCTGGCGTCTGCGCGGAAAGCAGTGTAGAGACTGTTCTTCTTCGAGCGGAAGGTTTTTCACACTTAGCAAAATTGAATATGTATGCTAAAACGTGTGTGATATAGTCAATTCACGTATAGTCAGTATGAGACCCATCTTAAGAATGGCCACTTTGTAGATGAGATATCAACATTTATTTCATTCATTTGATAATTTATTGATATCTTTTAACTGTTCACGTACATCAATATCATTGGATGTGATTATGATTTTACTAAGAGAACCTATCCCCCATATCGGGCTATGCACACATCATAAGCCACGTTAAGTCTATTTATTGCCACCGAGTTATTTTAAGAACGGGACGTGATTGGTCCGATTGACCAGAGAGGAAATAGGCGAACTTTTTACTGACGTCGAAGATAAAAAAGAAGAGCTCTTTAAATTGCTAATGGCTAAATTCCTGATAGGTTCTCTTAGCCCATTTTCTCTTGGATTTTACTCACCGCGCCTTCTATTTTCGTCGTATTGTGATGAGTCATTGTTCCGCTGTGCAGCAGCAATACCGCATTGATTCTGCCTTTTCACGAGGTACAATGTCCTTGAGTTGAGAGTCATCAGCAAAAAAAACGGTATCCCAACTTGTATACCCATACTAACCGAGAACGCTATCGGCTTATAAGTCCATAACAGTCCGCAATCTAGACTTGCTGTGTCGAACTGTATGGCAGTAGGAATCACAGTTAGAGCAACGGTGATGCTAATTCCATGGATCCACGGAATGGCGATCATAGATCTTCGGACTCGAGACGTTATCCTTGTTCTGTAGAGTACAGGATGACCCAATGCTATGTATCGATCAATACTCAATATCAATATCGATACGACAGAAACTGAAAATGTCGCATAAGAAGCGATGCTCCCAATTTTACATAGAATACCACTGTCGCTTATGATATGGACATTGATAATTGTAGCTAGTTGATAAGGCATTGGAAAGAGTGCAGTGAGGAAATCTGCAGTTGCAAGATTCATTATCAACTTGTTTGTGAAGTTGGATCGAAGACGCTGGTTTCTAGCGAGGATAAATAGAAGAAGTGCGTTTCCGGCGAAGCTCATGATTATAATGAGGACGAGCGAGACTGATAATCCAATGATTTCTTCTGTTGACCGTAGAGTGAGGTTTAGAGTTTGATTCATCATAAGGTAGTAATAGCCAATAAAAAGTATTGGATCTTTATGACTGCTTGTAGATAAACTCTAAATGTGTGTTCCCTCGGCTATGGAAGAAATAATTACAAAACACATCAGAAATAAAGATAAAAAGTTATTTTTGAAATTTTGTGTCAGTTTTAATAATGAAATTATGATGTAAAACAAAGCGTAATATATAATAACAGTGATGCTTGAAGAGGACAGTGAATCTTGAGTCTGGACACTAGGAAATGGAGCAGCCCGACTACTTATACGCGCTTCACGCGCTTGCCGACCAATTAATATCCCCCCGTATAAGCCGGCCAAATTCAAACAACCTCGAGCAGTAGTGGATCGATATCCTCTCAAGTCGGTTTTAATACCAAAACAACGACAAACCGTTACTCAGAGCGTCCAAAGTCACACAAACTCAAGTCAGAGCAGCCATTTCAGTAGCTAAATATGCAGCATTTTTTCGACTTGTATAAGAACCATCACATTCAACTTAAAAGTTCTGTAAAGTACGCACTTGCTTTCAGCTCGTGATCCAACCTTTTCTCGTTTTCTCGAGTCCCAACAATCCCGCGTGTTTCTAACAGAGTACAGAAACACGAAAATCATGTTCTAACGCTTAAATATATAACATTTTTTTTATCTATACCGGATTCGTGTTTCCTCTCTTTATTACTGGTATTGTTATTATTCAAATGCAAACAAATAAAATTGATTGACTGGTAAACAATAGAAAAAAACCGTGTTCAATAAAGTGTTAACTGTCATTCACAAAAAGTCCAACCAAAATAGAAAAGGCACTAACGAATTTAAAGAATAGCAAATTGCCGGGCAGAGATAACGTTCTTAATGAAGCACTTTAAGTTAAGGTGGGTAAACAATGCCTACTTTTATCAATAGAACTGAAAACTGTGGAATTAAGTGTGAAGGCGATTTCCCAAATGAATGGAGCTTTGGTTTAATCAAGCCAATTCACAAAAAGGAAGCCATACCCCAGCGGAAATTACAGATATATCTCTACTGTCTTGCTGAGGTATAAACTTATCCGTCAAATGACTGGACCATCATATGTTTTTGAAAATTACAATTTCTTACAGGCAGAACAGCTTGGCGTTTGATGTTCAAAGCGGATGATTGATAAAAATGTTTGATAAAACAAAGAAGAACACAAACACGTTGTTCACATGCTTCGTCGACCAAGAAAAAAACTATTTGTAAAATCTGTATAAGGGGAAATTTCTTAAAAGGTCTTAAAAGTATCAATATACTCAAACAATAACTGAATCAGAAGTAAAAATCGGTAACGAGGTGACCAAGGAAAGAGTTGAAACAAGTATGTATGGTTCAGTCCCGGCTTTATTCAACATATATTTACAGGTTCCTGAAGGGGGCCATCATATCCCAATCCCCAGCTTATTTCATTATTTTCCAAATCCCAATGCTCTAAAAAAATTCTAAACTACGTAGAGCAAACAAAATATCATGTAAACAATAATTATTTTAAATTTAAATTGCTTATTGTGCATCCTGGGAGTTGGGGGGAGGGGGGGGGGGTGCGCATCTGGCTACGAGTACTTTCAATGCTGCCTACAGGTTAGACTCTTCCTCAGTCTCTCGCTCCGTCGCTACGCTCTCCGCATAGAGACTGTTACACCAGAATAGTAGCGAGACTTTGATTGGCCGTTAGAATCTGATTCGTAGCTGAATTCCTATTGGTCGTATGCAAATCACAAAATTTATTAACAATGACAACGTTGAGCAGTGGAATTCAACCATTGTCGCTGGTAGTAGCGACGGTCATTTTTTGGTTCATTTTTTAAATTATAGCATCTTGGCTTACAAATGAGCATGCATGGTATTTATTGAGATTCTCAGGAAGTATTTTTTGCCCTGTGAAGTCTGTTTCTTTGACTTTTAAAAAGTAGCTCTGCACGCAGAGTAATCACTTGTAAAACACGTAGGTAAAACGTATCGAAATCAATCTTTATTGAACTATTGGTTGTGAATAAAATGCCTGTACATATTGAGCTTAATATTTCGTGAAATGTATTGATTGAATCGTAATTCGAGCTTACACGACAATAAAATCAAAGTAATTTTGACTTTGGCGGCATGTACAGTTGGCCGTGGGACCCTGCCTCGGTCTGTGTTTTTGTGCTAAGTGTTCTTGTTCAAACTTGTTACTAATGTTTCGCAAAGCATCCCGGGTTCAACATTTGTGGGACCTATAATCCTTTGCGAGATTCTGGTGTAACAGTCTCTATGCAGAGAGCGTAGCGACGGAGCGAGAGACTGAGGAAGAGTCTACCTACAGGTAGGCACCGAAGGACACAGGACTGAAAGTATTTTATTTAAACTACTAAAGGATATGGGCAAAAAATTCAAAACAGACATTAATTGAACTTCATCTACGCTTATTTCATCGTTTGATTAAAAGTATATTAAACGGTCGAAGTGATTGGGGATAGAAACAAAGAAATAATCTCAACTCCGATCCAATAGAAGCAGTCCAAGCTAAATTTTGTACCTGATACTTGGTTAAGGTAATTCTGTAGTAATAAAACTAGCCATAGAATTTTGATAAATTTTTTTACAGTTAAACATTTTGAGTTTTTCATCAAAAATAAAAAATAAAAAATGGGGTCACCGTATTGGATTTTGCGAGAAAAATTTTTTAAAGTTTACCCATTTTTGTCAATTTAGCGTCTAACATTCGAAAATGGGCATCATTCACAAAAGTATTTATTTACTGAGGTTGGTCAGTACCAAATATTTTGAACGTACTTTAATGTACTCCTTATACAATTGGCTACCGATGTAAAGCAAAAGATTTGCACTAAAATATAACAGCGAAGAGAAATATAATGCAAAAATTAACAGAATGTTCGAATTTTTACGGGCCTCATCGATGCTTTGAACGAAACACTTTTCGAAATATCGAAACATCTAGCCATGGAATTTTAAAAAACAGGATTACAAATGATATTGTGAAATAAAAAAGATAGGTGCCCGTATTATATCCTCAAAATTAATTAATATCAAGGCTTTTCCAAGTATGGACTGGGGCGAGTTTAAAGAAATTCGTAATTTTTCGCTTGAAAATGTGAAAACTGTTCGTATTTTTCCATTAAAGTGTTTCTCAGACATAATTCTGTATCAATTGATGATAAGAAATGTAAAACTTTACATTTCGAAATATGCTCAGAACTGTGCGCAGTGCAAAACTACGGAATTACCTTAAGCAAAGGAGCATCGAACATCGATCAGAACTGGGCCTATTCCACTTGCCAAACTAAGGGCCTGTTTACATGGAGATAGGGTCACCCTCCTAGTAGGGTCACCCTCCTACAAGGGACAAAACATAGCCCTCCTTTACATGCAAAGAGTAACAGCTAAGGTCAAGAGATAATGCCGTTAATCAGTGGAGCGGAAACTTGCACGCGGCCGCTTCAAAATTGATTCTGGTGAATTTGCTCTTTGTTTTATTCTTCTCAATGTAATTTGGTAGCAGTTAGACAGCTTAAATGCTCAATTATGAGCTACGATTATCAAGAGAAGCTAAATTTCTTGTTAAAGCTCTCATTTGGATGGCTTTTGTTGAGCCCTTGAATATTTTATAATTCGAATGCGATATCTTAATAATTTGAGCGTGCTTGAGTCATAAAACGGTTATATTTTTTACTTCTATAAAATACTGAAGTAGATTTTATTCTTAATGTACAATTTTTTAGTTGAAATCTTCTAAAATGGCCTAATATCTTTCGATTTTGACTTGCGAAACATAGCCCTACCACTAGGGTCACCCTACCTTGAGCGTTTACATGGCTTATGTAAACAAAAAGCTGGCTCGCCTAGTAGGGTCACCCTACCTAGCTGATAGGGTAACCCTACCCCTAGGGTCACCCTACCTTACATGTAAACACAACCACGTTAAACAATAGAGGAGGGTCACCCTTCTGGTAGGGTGACCCTACTAGGAGGGTTACCCTATCTCCATGTAAACAGGCCCTAAGAGCAATCGAGTTTTGTTTGAAACATGATTACGAACACTGATAAAAGACTTTCACACAAAGCGATAAGTTAATAACAGATAACATATCAGATCAGAAGACATAAGTTACACAGACGTACACAGCAAAAATCAAAAAAATTATTTCTCATGTCCAAAAACGATTTACTCGTCGTGAAGTATGAGCGTTTCTGGGAGAAACGTTTCCCTTTATATGGATCTTTAATGTATATCCGAAGAGACGATGGATGATTGTGTTTTAGCTTGAAAAAGTAAACCCAAATCATAGTACAAGTAATTAGTCATTAGATTACTAATAACACAATCATACTTCTTTGTAATAACT